>OY770264.1:46233861-46813784 GCA_963669355.1 Chorisops tibialis | reverse complement strand
GAACCTACTTCGACTGAGGAACCTTCCGCTAGTACAACTGGCGAGCCAACTACAAGTGAACCTACTTCGACTGAGGAACCGACCGCCAGTACAACTGGAGAGCCAAGTACAAGTGAATCTATTTCGACTGAAGAACCTTCCGCTAGTACAACTGTAGAACCAACTACAAGTGAACCTACTTCGACTGAGGAACCTTCCGCTAGTACAACTGTAGAGCCAACTACAAGTGAACCTACTTCGACTGAGGAACCTTCCGCTAGTACAACTGTAGAGCCAACTACAAGTGAACCTACTTGGACTGAGGAACCTTCCGCTAGCACAACTGGAGAGCCAACTACAAGTGAACCTACTTCGACTGAGGAACCTTCCGCTAGTACAACTGTAGAGCCAACTACAAGTGAACCTACTTCGACTGAGAAACCTTCCGCTAGCACAACTGGAGAGCCAACTACAAGTGAACCTATTTCGACTGAGGAACCAACCGCCAGTACAACTGTAGAGCCAACTACAAGTGAAACTACTTCGACTGAGGAACCTTCCGCTAGCACAACTGGAGAGCCAACTACAAGTGAACCTATTTCGACTGAGGAACCAACCGCCAGTACAACTGGAGAGCCAACTACAAGTGAACCTACTTCGACTGAGGAACCTTCCGCTAGTACAACTGTAGAGCCAACTACAAGTGAACCTACTTCGACTGAGGAACCTTCCGCTAGCACAACTGGAGAGCCAACTACAAGTGAATCTATTTCGACTGAAGAACCTTCCGCTAGTACAACTGTAGAGCCAACTACAAGTGAACCTACTTCGACTGAGGAACCTTCCGCTAGTACAACTGTAGAACCAACTACAAGTGAACCTACTTCGACTGAGGAACCTTCCGCTAGCACAACTGGAGAGCCAACTACAAGTGAACCTATTTCGACTGAGGAACCAACCGCCAGTACAACTGGAGAGCCAACTACAAGTGAACCTACTTCGACTGAGGAACCTTCCGCTAGTACAACTGTAGAGCCAACTACAAGTGAACCTACTTCGACTGAGGAACCTTCCGCTAGCACAACTGGAGAGCCAACTACAAGTGAATCTATTTCGACTGAAGAACCTTCCGCTAGTACAACTGTAGAGCCAACTACAAGTGAACCTACTTCGACTGAGGAACCTTCCGCTAGTACAACTGTAGAACCAACTACAAGTGAACCTACTTCGACTGAGGAACCTTCCGCTAGCACAACTGGAGAGCCAACTACAAGTGAATCTATTTCGACTGAAGAACCTTCCGCTAGCACAACTGGAGAGCCAACTACAAGTGAGCTTACTTCGACTGAGGAACCTTCCGCTAGTACAACTGTAGAGCCAACTACAAGTGAACCTATTTCGACTGAGGAACCTTCCGCTAGCACAACTGGAGAGCCAACTACAAGTGAACCTATTTCGACTGAGGAGCCAACCGCCAGTACAACTGGAGATCCAACTACAAGTGAAACTACTTCGACTGAGGAACCTTCCGCTACCACAACTGTAGAGCCAACTACAAGCGAACCTACTTCGACTGAGGAGCCAACCGCCAGTACAACAGGAGAGCCAACTACAAGTGAATCTATTTCGACTGAGGAGCCAACCGCCAGTACAACTGGAGAGCCAACTACAAGTGAATCTATTTCGACTGAAGAACCTTCCGCTAGTACAACTGTAGAGCCAACTACAAGTGAACCTACTTCGACTGAGGAACCTTCCGCTAGCACAACTGTAGAGCCAACTACAACTACTGAGGAGCCAACCGCCTGTACAACTGAGAGCCAACTACAAGTGAAACTATTTCAACTGAGAAACCTTCCGCTAGTACAACTGGAGAGCCAACTACAAGTGAATCTATTTCGACAGAGAACCAACCGCCAGTACAACTGGAGAGCCAACTACAAGTGAATCTATTTCGACTGAAGAACCTTCGCTAGTACAACTGAAGAGCCAACTACAAGTGAACCTACTTCGACTGAGGAACCTTCCGCTAGTACAACTGGAGAGCCAACTACAAGTGAATCTATTTCGACAGAGGAACCAACCGCCAGTACAACTGGAGAGCCAACTACAAGTGAAACTATTTCGACTGAGGAACCTTCCGCTAGCACAACTGTAGAGCCTACCACAAGTGAACCTATTTGGACTGAGGAGCCAACCGCCTGTACAACTGGAGAGCCAACTACAAGTGAAACTATTTCAACTGAGAAACCTTCCGCTAGTACAACTGGAGAGCCAACTACAAGTGAATCTATTTCGACAGAGGAACCAACCGCCAGTACAACTGGAGAGCCAACTACAAGTGAATCTATTTCGACTGAAGAACCTTCCGCTAGTACAACTGAAGAGCCAACTACAAGTGAACCTACTTCGACTGAGGAACCTTCCGCTAGTACAACGGGAGAGCCAACTACAAGTGAATCTATTTCGACAGAGAACCAACCGCCAGTACAACTGGAGAGCCAACTACAAGTGAAACTATTTCGACTGAGGAACCTTCCGCTAGCACAACTGTAGAGCCAACCACAAGTGAAACCTATTTGGACTGAGGAGCCAACCGCCAGTACAACTGGAGAGCCAACCTACAAGTGAATCTATTTCAACTGAAGAACCTTCGCTAGTACAACTGTAGAGCAACTACAAGTGAACCTACTTCGACTGAGGAACCTTCCGCTAGCACAACTGGAGAGCCAACTACAAGTGAACCTTCTTCGACTGAGGAACAACCGCCAGTACAACTGGAGAGCCAACTACAACTGAATCTATTTCGACTGAAGAACCATCCGCTAGTACAACTGTAGAGCCAACTACAAGTGAACCTACTTCGACTGAGGAACTTCCGCTAGTACAACTGTAGAGCCAACTACAAGTGAACCTACTTCGACTGAGGAACCTTCCGCTAGTACAACTGTAGAGCCAACTACAAGTGAACCTACTTCGACTGAGGAACCTTCCGCTAGTACAACTGTAGAGCCAACTACAAGTGAACCTACTTCGACTGAGGAACCTTCCGCTAGTACAACTGTAGAGCCAACTACAAGTGAACCTACTTCGACGGAGGAACCTTCCGCTAGTACAACTGTAGAGCCAACTACAAGTGAACCTACTTCGACTGAGGAACCTTCCGCTAGTACAACTGTAGAGCCAACTACAAGTGAACCTACTTCAACTGAGGAACCTTCCGCTAGTACAACTGTAGAGCCAACTACAAGTGAACCTACTTCGACTGAGGAACCTTCCGCTAGCACAACTGGAGAGCCAACTACAAGTGAATCTATTTCGACTGAAGAACCTTCCGCTAGTACAACTGTAGAGCCAATTACAAGTGAACCTACTTCGACTGAGGAACCTTCCGCTAGTACAACTGGAGAGCCAACTACAAGTGAACCTACTTCGACTGAAGAACCTTCCGCTAGTACAACTGTAGAGCCAATTACAAGTGAACCTACTTCGACTGAGGAACCTTCCGCTAGTACAACTGGAGAGCCAGCTACAAGTGAACCAACTTCGACTGATGAGCCTTCCGCTAGTACAACTGGAGAACCAACTACAAGTGAACCTATTTCGACTGAGGAACCATCCGCCAGTACAACTGGAGACCCAAGTACAAGTGAACCTACAGCAGATCCTACCACAGTAAAAACAACTGATGAAATTACAACATTCGAAACGACAACATCCGATGACGATGAAACCACGACAGAGGTTAATGAAACCGAATCTTCAACATCTGAAAGTGGTGAAACAGAAGGTTCTGGGGAAGGCGGAATTCAATCATCGACATCTGAGGGAGAAGAAACAACAACAGAAGGTTCGGGAACAGAATCAACAACACCTGAAGATAGCGAAACAACAATAGAAGGTTCAGGAGCGGGATCAACAACAGAAATTACTGGCACTGCAACACCGCCTAGTCCAACTAACCCGCCTTTTATTTGCGACGCTTATGATCGGTATCCATATCCGGAAGATGAAACGAAATTCTATCAGTGCTTATCCAATGCCAATGGCGAATTCTATCTTGAATTGCAATCATGTAGACCAGGATTAGTCTTTTTACCAGAATATAAGCTTTGTGCGAAACCAGTGAGTTTAGTAGCACCAACACCGGAGCAATTCACATGTGCCACCACTGGACTATTTGCAGATCCTTTGAATAGGCACAAGTTCTACAGATGCGAATTGGACAGTAGAGGCGCCTTCGTGCTAGTTCACATGGAATGTCGAGACGGTCTGGAATTTATTCCAGAATATCAATTTTGTTCTCGACGCTAATAGCAATGTAGTTTGTAAATAGGATAATTAATATTAAGGAATTTTTATGGATATTATATTTTAGTTGCTATTGTAATAAATTAGTTACAATACGAAACTGATAAAAAAATGGTCTCAATATGAAAAAAAAGATTTTTTTTTCAATTCTTTTCGGTTTGATGAAGAATTTGTTGTAGGGAGTAATGCGGTATTTAAAAATACCGAATAATCTTGCTACTGGAAGTAGAAATTGAAAACTACAGTTTTTTCAAAATTCGGGCCTTTACTGTACAAAAATGGTTAAATATTTATTATTCAAAGAAATCCCCATCGCTAGCCACAACTTTTTTTCCCATATTTCTGGCAGCATACGGAAACCGCGTCGAAAAATTGCCTTTCCTTCGAACCGATCCATGAATTGACCTAATTTTTGGCTTCTTCGTAAGAGTGGAAGTGCTGCTCAGCCAGGCCATGCATCATCGATCGGAATAGGTAGTACTCGGAAGGGGCGATATTTGTAGAATACGGCGGGTTTTGTATGACGTCTCATTTCAGTGTTTGCAGGTAGGCTTTCACAACGTGAGCAAAACCACTTTGTCGTGTACTGTGGCCATTTCTTCTTTAATGCTCGGCTCAAACGCATCAATTTTAGCCGATAGTGATTTCACATGATGGTTTGACTTGGTTTCAATAGCACATGATATACCACAAAAATATTCTTTCTGTCGGCCCTCGACGTCAAAATCATCGCTCTTGAAGCCACCCACGATACGTTACCACCATCATCATAAGTTTCAACAACCATTCGACGCGCCTCAGCCGCAGATTTTTCGAATTGACGACAAAAGCCAAACTTCCCGCAAATGACACCTTGGCTCAAACTTCGCACAAAAAAAAAGTATATGACACCGATTAACACTTCACAAATGCAATAATGAGTAGTTGTTAACAGATACCTAAGTTTACCTTGTGACTTTTTTGATTTTAACACTGCTGATCAGCATTAACTGCTGGCGCCATCTACTGGGTACAGTAAACGGCGTGTTTCAATTTGTAGTCCCGATAATATGTTACATTTAGTCGTATTTAAGATTGTGATACCATTCCCCGTTCTCTTATCGGAGGCCTTATCAGTGCCAGGTGGTAGTCCCACCAGATAGTCGATTCAGCTATAAGCTGTGCGACTCTAGATACCTAATCTGATGGCCCAGGATTAAATATACCCAGCAGATACTACTAGGTCCTCTCAAGTTCGCAAAACTAAGTCGTTCTTTAAACTTTTAGCCATGCTGATTACATTTCGATGTTATTTTTAATAATATATATGGTTTACAGTCTACAGAACGTACATATGTATGTTACAATCAATTAGTTGGTAATTGTTTATCGAGTGTGCAAATATGTAATATTTGGCTTCTAGCATTCATTGGGCTAAGTGTCTAAGGTTCTTCCAGAATCACCAAGTTTCCAAAATAAGATTTACCTCTAAACAGGGCGAATTAAAATGTACAAAAACAGGTGTTTGGGACCCCGATAATCTGAAAAATTCATTGAAAATAAAATGAGATAACAGCAAAATTTATCTTAGAGTTCCAGATTACTACAGTCCATTCTGCCTTGACCTTAAAGTACAAAATCTTGAATTTCATGCTTATACAACTGTTGCACGTGTATATTTATTATAACCTCCTTACATATGTAGTTGCTTCTGAGTCACGCAGATTGCCATAAAGAAATACGCATTTTAATCTATGAAATTCGACATTGATGAAATTATCGAGTAATTCAGCAATAGATATGGGGTGGTAGCGAGCAGCCGAAGATATGACATGGGACGTCTAGTAGCTCTTCAAATGTAAGTGTGACTTTATCTGGCGTGCATATTACGCTTTTGTCTTTAGGGAAATATTTCTGTAGTAAGAAATGTGTCCAATATACCCACCATAATTTTAAATGGCTGCGATTCCGATATCACTTGACATTTCGATTTGATCAGCTTCTTATCGATTTTTCAGTTCAAAGAATAATGATAATATTATAGAAAACGTTGCGATATATAAATACTGCAAAAAACGCCTAGTCCGTAACAGTTCGCAAATAGAGTTTTACGTTGCAGTACATAAAACATTGGAGAATAGTCGGAGTGATTTGTAACTTGCAATGTTTTACGAGTACATCGTTTTCTTAAGTGTCCTCGTAGCACATGCCCACGGGCGTAATGCTATCAGACCGGGTTTTTCCATAAATAAGAGTGCAGATACGACGATACTCTCTGAAGCGTTTGTTTGTGAAGCACCAGGCGAATTCCCCGATCCAGAAGATCAGTCTATGTTTTATTATTGTGTTCCGGTTGGCGACGGTGAATATATTTTGGTTCACATTTCGTGCCAGCCCGGATTTTTATATGATCCGGAAAGCAAATTGTGTTCTTTGCCAGAAGTTACTGAGACGACAACTGTAGGAACGACTGCATCTGTTACTACTGTGGAACCATCTCCAACTGATCTTACTACAACTCTTGAACCGTCAACTAGCGAACCTATTACAACTGAGGAAGCCTCTACAAATGAACCTATTTCTACTGAGGAACCTTCTGCTAGTACAACTGGGGAACCAACCACAAGTGAACCTACGACTGAGGAACCTTCCGCTAGTACAACTGGAGAATCATCTACAAGTGAACCTATTTCGACTGAGGAGTCATCCGATAGTACGACTGTAGAATCATCTACAAGTGAACCTATTTCCACTGAGGAGCCATACGATAGTACGACTGTAGAATCATCTACAAGTGAACCATCCGCTAGTACGACTGCAGAATCATCGACAACTGAGGAATCAACTACAAGTGAACCTATTTCCACTGAGGAACCTTCCGCTAGTACAAGTGAACCTATTTCGACTGAGGAGCCACCCGCCAGTACATCTGAAGAATACACTACCAGTGAAACCACCACTGAAGAAACTGAAAGTACTACAGTCGAACCTTTTATCTGCCCAGGTTTAGGTAATTTCCCAGATCCTGAGAGTAAAACCGGATTTTATTTCTGTATTTCGGACGGTGGCACTGGCTATATTCCAATCAAAATGGAATGCTCATCTGGAACAGAATACATACCGGAAATGGCAGAATGTGGAGTTCCAGGGACAACGGAAGAAGCTACTGAACCTACTGAAGAGACCAACACAATTGAAATTTCAACAACTACAAGTGAACCTATTTCCACTGAGGAACCTTCCGCTAGTACAAGTGAACCTATTTCGACTGAGGAGCCACCCGCTAGTACATCTGAAGAATACACTACCAGTGAAACCACCACCGAAGAAACTGAAAGTACTACAGTCGAACCTTTTATCTGCCCAGGTTTAGGTAATTTCCCAGATCCTGAGAGTAAAACCGGATTTTATTTCTGTATTTCGGACGGTGGCACTGGCTACATTCCAATCAAAATGGAATGCTCATCTGGAACAGAATACATACCGGAAATGGCAGAATGTGGAGTTCCAGGGACAACGGAAGAAGCTACTGAACCTACTGAAGAGACCAACACAATTGAAATTTCAACAACTGAGGACACTCCAGAATCGACTACTGTTGCTCAGTTTATCTGTCCCGGCTTAGGTCCCTTTGCGGATCCCGAGAGTAAAACCGGATTTTACTATTGTATTTCGGATGGTGTCTCTGGATATATTCCGATCAAAATAGAATGCGGAACCGGAACGGAATTCATACCGGAGATAGAAACGTGTGGCATTCCAGGCATCATAGTGCCTACTACCGAATTTCCAGAGACGGAAGGAACAACGATAGAACCTGAACCATTTGTATGCTTTGAAGAAGGTCGCTTCCCGGATCCATTGGACAAAACAAAATTCTATTATTGTCTGGCTGATGGAGCGGGAGGTTTTATTCCAATCCAGTTGGGTTGCGGATATGGAACTGAATTCATTCCTGAAATCAATGAATGTGGAATACCTGGCGAGTATGGAACAACAACTGAGTTTCCGGGGACCGAATTTACAACAATAGAACCTGGATTCGTCTGTCCCGGAGCTGGACTATTTCCAAATCCGAACAATAAGACCACCTTCTACTATTGTTTCCCCGATCATGACGGTGGCTATATTCCTGTGGAATTAGGTTGCAGCACTGGAACTGAATTTATTCCGGAGTTAGGGTATTGCGATTATCCTGGAACGGAACAACCTGAAGGATCGACTACTGAAGAACCGGCTCCTCCGTTCGAGTGTCCATCAGAAGGAGTTTTCGCTGATCCGTTGGACAAAACTAAATTCTATCAATGCATTGCAAATCCAAATGGCGAAGGATATCATATAATTAAATATCAATGTTCGCTAGGTCAAGTCTTTAATCCAGATAAAGGATATTGTACAAAGCCTGAGCCTGAACCGACTCCAACTGAACCTACTCAGACAACAGAAGATAATGAAACCGACACAACTGAAGGCAGCGGCACAACAGAGAGTAGCGAAACAACAGAGAGCGGTGGAACAACAGAAGGAGGCGGAACAACACCAATTCCATTTATATGTTCATCCGGTGGTATGTTTCCCGATCCTTATAACAAACAGAACTTCTATTTATGTCTCTTCGACGGTATCGATTTTATTCCTATTCAACTTCAATGTCCTCCGAAATTAGTCTATGATCATGCAACATTGAACTGTGTATATCCAAACGAACCACTTCCGACACCTGCATCATTTAATTGTACTTCACTGGGAATGTTTTCCGTTCCGGATAGTTGCCAAGATTACTACAATTGTTATTCGAATTTCAACGGAGGCTATGTTGCTGTCCAAATGAGTTGCCCGAAAGGCAACAATTTCTATGAAAATTTGCAAATTTGTGTTAGTGATCGTGAGCTTCCATGCCAAATTACTGTCGTGACCAGTACGACTCAACCCAATTCCGACAAGAAGTGTCCTGGAGCCGGAACATTTGCCGATCCGAGCGATAGTAGAAAGTATTTCAAGTGCTACTACGATAAGAAGGGGAAATTGAAGAGTAAGAAGTTGAAATGTTATGATGGTTCGACGTACTCAAGTGTTTTTGGCATGTGCGTCTCTGATTGGTGGTAAATTATTACGAATAAGTTCGACTGAACTCAAAATCTCAATTTTTAGGCTTTTTTTTGTTTTAAGTCTTATTTCCTGTTTTTCTTTAAATTTGAATGTAACGGCCGTGCATTTAAAATGACATAAATTTGTTTGTAAATAATAATTTGTTAACAAATGTTTATTGTTTAAATTTACTTTTTTTTACTAAGTGTATTCAGACGAATACTAAAAATCAATCTTTAAATTTCAAAGTTTCTGTGTCCAACTTGCTCTTAGATCCTGTGGAAAAATTTTGGTACTATAATAAGAAAACTTCTTGGACTTTTCAGCGTTTTTTTTTTAATTAAAGCTTCGAAACCGGAAATTCACTTGAGTGCATCTATCTTTTAAGAGAACGATATTTTCATGAGAGTTGTATTAGTTGAGGGAACCGTCGGCTTGCCTAGATTGCATTCATCGTGTAATTTCTATTCTAAAATTCAGTTCAGCTCCCTGTAAGGGTACTATTCTTGCCTCAATTTTTTTCAGTTCCGCCCTCAGGTTAGCTAAAGAAGAAATAAGGAAACGGGTGAAAAATATAACTTTTTTTCAGAAGCTTCAGTAGAACAATTAATCATTTAGAAAATTATTCGATTTAATTCTTATATTCTTTTTAATTTAATGTTTCGATCTTTTCAACCCAACCGACACTGGCACGTCAATCAAGTTGCACCGTCAACAAATTCGATACAAAACATAACAGAAGTACGATTGGGCGTAAAGCCCATACTCTAGATGAAAGAGGAATTTTTGGATCTTAAGAAATTTTGTAGGGGAAGTGGTAGAGGGGGTGACGACATTGAACTAATTTTTTCACAAGACGCTAAGGTTGCTATCAAAATGTTTTATATAAAATTTAGGATTTAAAGATTTAATAGGTACTAAGAAAATTAGTGTGCTGGATGTAGTGAAATAGTGCAATTTGTATGGGAGGTGATAGAAGGAGGGGCGAGTTTTTAATGACTTTCTAGAAATAAACACATCATGCTTTTGACATGTTTTAAATTGCAAATCAGTAACATTCATACTTTTCAGGAAAATCGACCTTTTATAAAGTTGCGAAATTGTGTCAGGTGGTATGGGAGGGGGTAGAAGGAGTGAATGTAATCATCTAATTTTTTTTGGTCTTACTAACAATATTAAAAAAATATTTCGTGCACAATTTCAGCTCGATCAATTTTATACGCACTGAGTAAATTTGTTTAGAGCATTTCATGAAAAAGTGCAGTTTGTATGGGAGGTGGTGGAAGGAAGTGGAGGACTTCAATAACTTTTATACAGTAGATTTACATTATCATAAAAGTATTATATTCCAAATTTCAGATCTAAAGCATTTATATTTTTTGAGCAAATCCGTTTATAGTGAAATTGCGAAATTGTGTCATTTTGTATGGGAGGGGGTAGAAGGGGTACAGGTAATCGTCAAATTTTTTTTAATCTTACTAATAATTCCAATTAAATATTTCATGTACAATTTCAGCTCGATAAGTATTATATGCACTGAGTAAATTGGCTCAGAGCATTTCATTAAAAAGTGCAGTTTGTATGGGAGGTGGTGGAAGGAAGAGGAGGACTCCAATAACTTTGATATAGTAGATTTATATCATCGTAAAAGTATTATATTCCAAATTTCAGATCAAAAGTATTTATATTTTTCGGGCAAATCCGTTTATTGTGAAATTGCAGAATTGTGCCATTTTGTATGGGAGGGGGTAGAAGGGGTGGAGCGATTTGGCCCGTTCACGAACTTGACCTTACTTTTTTGTTGAAAACGACGTATACAAAATTTGAACTTTCTAGCCCAACGCGTTCTCAAGCTAGAGAGGACACGGACGGACATCCGGTTTTGAGATTTTTGGGTGATTTTATGAACTTCTGTATCATTCATTTTTTCTCCGAGTCTTATTTGTTGGTGTTACAAACTTTGTGGCAAACTTATAATACTCTCAGATTTCATTTAGAGTATAAAAATGTGACTTTTTCTGGACACAAACCACTTGGTTCAGATTGCTTAGAGGGCTGAATTCTTTTTTTTTTCTGTGAAATAGAACATAAAAAGTGAAGGGACCTGCTAGAAAAAAGTCATAGCAAGAACTGGATAACATTTTTTTGTACAATAGAAATCACAATAATCAAATGCAATACGAAATTCCGCCTAAAAATTCATGTAAAAAATCTGTTGTAATGAGTGCGCTGAATAGATGGCGGGAATTATAAGGAATAAGAAGATTGCCATGATCAAACTCGATAATAAATGTCTTAAAGTACGTGATTTTGTCCGAACCATAAATTATATAATTGTATTGAACATTTATTTAATAATTGATAAATTTAATGTACAATATATATCAGGTATTCCATAGAAATTAACAATAGATAAATTCTAACTAATCTGACAGCAGTTTTAATCAATTTTAAACATTTTATTTAACAATGCGAATGAAAGTATTACTGAAATTAGATAATCTAGAGCTTGAACATGAACTAACCTTGGAAGTACGTTGATTTTATCACATTACGAAATTTGAAAAACACACATTAGATGCACTCTCAATCAATCAAATTCCTGTTAAGACCCCCTATAGGGGCATAGGACAGAAACAACTCTCTTCCATAAGGCGCGATCCTTAGCATCGGCCTTAAGCTGTTGCCAGGACTTGTTTATTCCTCTGGCCTCCTGCTCAACTGCTCGCTTCCATATGTTACATGGTCGACCAACCCGACGTCTTCCTTGAGGATTATAATCCAGAGCCTGTTTGGCGATGTTTCTCACTGGTTTAATCAAAGTATGATGCAGTGGATCACAACTTCCGTCGTTGAATCTCAATACCTATTTTAGTCTGGCCAGTTGTACTCCAAAGTTCGTCGTTGGAGATCACTTCTGGTCAGAATATTCCTAAAATGTGTCGGAGGCATTGGTTCACGAAAGTCTGTAGTTCCTTGGTAAGTCGAACGGTCACTTTCCACGTAGTACAACCATACAACAACACGGATTTGACGCATGTGTCAAAAACTCGCAGCTTCGTGCGAAGGGAGATCTCTCTTAACCTCCAGAAAGGGGAAAGGATATCGAAGGCCTGACGAGCTTTAATTAGCCGAGCCTCAACATCCTTTTCGGGTCCGCTGTTCATGCTGACAATGCTTCCGAGATAGCAAAAATCTTGCACCTCTTCCACATCCTGTCCGTTAAGATTCACTCTAACAGAGTAATATTACCTGATTATAGAAAATTTTGTTAATCAATTATTTCGCCTCAGATGTAGAAAGATCAAAACAAGGGGGTAAGAATAATTTGGATGAAAAAGGATTACTTCTAGTACCATAACAGAAATATGTTTGAGAAATAGAGATTTTTGTGGTTTTAAGAAATTATTATATTTTATTCATGAGATGGTAAAAGTAACCACACCAAAATGCTTCCTACAAAATTTTAGCCTTTCAAATATGATAAAATTCACTTAATGTATATTGTGAAATTGAGGTTGTATTGGAGGTGGTACAGGAGTGATATAATAGCTTTCAGTGATGTTTACAGGGCTAACTATTATTGCCATAGAAATAACAAGTTTTTCGAATTTTAGGTCAATAGTTTTTGAACTTTCCATGAAAATCGACTTATTGCAAAGGTGTACAGGAGAGGGTTGAGAAGGAGAAGGTTGCATTTTTCTTTTGCTTTTAACAATGTTGATACTAAAATCTCTTGAGTTTCAGTTCCTGAATTTAATGCTTACCGAGAAAATTAATGATCAGAATTTTCTTCAATGTCACTAAAGGTCAAACCGGGCTTTGACCGCTGGACCTTCAAGTTTCTTAATATTGGTTTATTGCGAAAGGATTGTTAGCCCTTCGCGCAATCCCTTATCTACTAATTTTCATGTTCGCAGATTGAGGGGACCGAGATATATCTACATAAGCAGTGTGGTGCAGTACGTCGATCGGGATTTGAACTTATGACCATCGCATTTTAAACCACTAGGCTACACTCAGTGTTGAACAAAATACTATTTTCTAAATTGCATATTAATAGTTTTGGAGAAAATTGGTTCATTGTGAACTATTGGAAAATAATCATTTTCTATTCGAGGGGCTGAAAAGAGGTTCGAATTTGTCCCATTTGCGAACTTATCCCTACTATTTCGTCAAAAATTGCGTGAAGAAAATTTTACTATTTCCAGAGTATTCATAAGCTAGAGATCGCATAGATGGACGCGCGTTCTCCAACAAGAGATAAAATATTATTTTTACAATAATGTTCGTTTTTTGATTTGCCTACGATTTATAACGAAATAAGATGAACAATTTTTACTAGAAGGCTTTCCGAAAATTTTGCCACATCATCATTAGGAATTCGAATATATGTCACACTTTCACAATTTTTCAACCTTATCAGTGCTTGCAGTTGCTTAATGCACAAGAAAATAAGTTATCACCGATTCTTTGGAAAATTGAATAGTGACATTTCTATTAGGTAAGAAGATTTCGCTGATTTTATTATTAACTAGCGATCGCCCGCGATTTTGTCCGCGGAAGAATCGCAAAATAAGCAATTTTTGAGAATGTGGTTAGTAATATGGACATTATGTGAGATATGTAATCTGTTTAGTTTAAAGACTCTTTAACAATGGTTTGTATTTTGTTAGAATCAGAACCATAAATTATTAAGATTGAAATAAATTAATTCCCTTGATTTGAGATCATTTAAGTATGGAAGAGCGTTAAGGACATGTGAATAGTTGTGGGTTGTGTTAATTAAAAAAAAAAAAAATAACGTTAAGCTTAAAACCATAACAGGATCACGATTGTGCGTAAAGCCCAATCATGCGATACTATATGTAGATGAAATCGAAATTTTTGCGATAAAAAATTTTGTATGGGTGGAGTGGTAGTAAAGGTGACTACTAATTTATTTCACATCATTCAAGAGTAGCTATAAAATGTTTTGTACCAAATTTAAGCTTGAAAAATTGAATAGGTACTGAGAAACTTAGTGCATTGGATTTAATGAAATTGTGCAATTTGTATGGAAGGTGGTAGAAGGAAAGGGGGGGGGGGTTGGTGATTTTTCGACAAAACACTATAATCATAATGAAATTGATATATTTTAAATATTGGATCAGTAACATTCAAACTTTTGAAGAAAATCGAATTTTTGAAAAGTTGTGAAATTGTGTCACATTGTATGGGAAGGGGTGGAAGGAGTGAAGCTAATCGGTTAATTTTTTCCCGATATTAATAATACCGCTTATCAAGGATTTGATACAAAATTTTAGCCCGATGAAAGTTATACGTATTGAGAAAATGAATGTAGAGTATTTCATGAAAAAGTGCAGTTTGTATGGGAGGTGGTGGAAGGAGTGAGGGGTTGTTAGTAGTTTTTTGAGTAAGTACTACAATCATCATGTAGTTGATGTATTTTCAATTTCAGATTAGTAACATTCACACTTTTCAAAAAAATCGAATTTTCGAAAAGTCGTGGAATCGTGTCACATTGTACGGGAGGGGGTAGAATATCGTTGCCAAGGAATTGAAAAGAAGCTGGATAACCATCGAACTTACGCTTGCAATTAACGAATTTCCAAAACTTCATGGGATTTCTAATAATATCCGACTGCATTTTAATTAAATATTCAGAATATAAGCGAGTAGATAAATCTTTGAAAAGGTTATAATATTCCTCATACAAACAAAAATCAGTGTCATTCTTCGTCCTGAATCAGGCAGCATTACGAGAATTGCGAATTACGCCCATCTCACTAGTGAACCAAGATTACGACGAAGAGATATTCTTGCGATAAGTAAAAGGAACAGTTACAACAAAAAATAAACTGCCAACAAGTCAGGCGCAACTTTATAATTCTTGGGACAAGTTGGGGATGCGTGGAAAGTCAATACGCAGGTTAGAGTTGTTAGGGAAGACTAAGTGAAAGGGGGGTTCTTGGGCAGAGCAGTTGTCAATTTAGCACTTAATTGCGGATATAATTATTAGCTCCAGTCAATCAATATTTCATTCGTTTATTTATGCAAGTTTGAGTTTTTATGAGGGCACGGGTGAGGGGGTATAGTAAGGCTGATGTTAAAAGTTTTTTATTTGGTGGCTTGATCAAGTGCAATATTTTCTGTATAGAATGACAGTTTCATAGACGAAGTTGCATAGAATTTTCATAAGATTCGGCGTATTTTACATTCACAAAACTAAACAGGTATATGGGAGGGAGCAGAGGAGGTAAGGGAATCGTAAAATTTGTGATGCAATTTTATTTCGCTTCTCGTACAAAATTTTAAGTTGGTGGCTTTTAATTTGTTGGTTTTTAGTTGATTTAATGAAATTGGTCGAGTAGAAGGGCAAGCGCATTCTCAAAACGTTTGACGCAATTTCGTTTCAACTATTTTTAAAAGTTCTTGTGCAAAAATTCAAATTGATAGCTTTTACTTAGGTGTTAATTGATTTCTTAAAAATGGTCGAAAAAATAATTTTGAATGGGAGGAAGTAGAAGTTTTAAAGGCATTCAACCAGTTAATATAACATTTACGGATTTTTCAAAATGCATTTTGCAAAGTTTCTATCTTAAAATTTCATTTAAAAATTTTTAGTTTATGCGTTTTTTTCAATGCATTTGAAACACCTTGTGTAGTTTTGACCTGGGGGTTCGGTTTATAACAATTGTGGAACAAATTATTATTTTTATTCTATGTATATCAAATAGATGTATCCGTATCTTCTACCAGAGCCCTAAGAAAATCTCTCAAAATTTTCCACATTTTTGCTTACCACCTCCTTCCCCTTACACCCTCTAAGTTAAAATTTTTACCAAAATTAAAAACTATGTTGTTCTATAATCTGACCAATTTGATATCTGTATCCAGTTTTAAGATCTAACGGTTTGAAATTTCGGAAAGTGCACGATTTTTGAAATGCTCCCCATTTCACCCACTATTGCTATGCCCAAATTATATATATTTCTTGTTTTCCGCTAGCATAGCTTAATATACATATGCTTTTAAATAGTTTAAATTATATAGCTTTAGAAATAGTGGAGATATTCATTTTTAAGTGTTTTTCTTTGGACCACCGTGACCCTTCTATTAAGTTGATTTTGGTGAATCTGGTCTCAATATATGCATTTTTTATGATAAGTAATTTCGAAGATATAATCGCTCGGCTTTGCGCTCTCTAGCTTCAGAAAGCGTTGAGGAAGAAATCTTTTTGTACACGACGTTTTTGACGAAAAAGTACAGTCAAGATCGTGAATGGGCAAAATAGTTTCACCCGTTCTACCCTCTCCCATACAAAATAACACGATTTCGCAATTTGACAATAAACGGATTGGATGGAAAAGTATAAGATCTATTGATATGAAATTTGGAATATATTTTTTTATGAATATTTCAATCGACCGTACACAAATTATTCGTGTCCTCCTTCTCCTTGTACCACCTCCCATACCAACTGCACTTTTTATGAAATGCTCTAAGCCAATTTACTCGGTGTGTATAAAATTATCGAGTTGAAATTGTGCAATAAATATTTATTTAGAACTATTTTTATATTATGTATATTATCAGTGAGACAAAAAAAAATTATTAGCTTTACCTTTTCTACCCCTCCCATACAAAATGACACAATGTCGCAATTCGACATCAAAAAGATTTGCTTTACGCCTAATCAAAGTCCTGTTATGTTCTTAGTACCTATTAAATTTTTGAAGCTTAAGGGTTCACATACCCCTGCGAGCTGAAAATCGAGTAAATTTGAAGAATTATTACCAAGGGTTGGAAAAAAAAACTAAATTGCTGATTTCATATTTTTTATTAACTTTTCCACTATAAGAAAATAAATATTTTTTTTACGGTTATAAATGGACCACTGATGAAAACCTCCTTATCCACATCGTAACTTCACCAAAAATTATAAAAGCCGGAAAAATAAAAAAAATAGCAGTGATTTTTCCACCTCTATTATCCATGCTAATGCGCAATTAAAAAAAAAGAGACAAAATAGTAATTTTCTGCGAAATCCTGCATCTAACAATCAGGCAGACCCAATCTCTCAGTACCACCAGCTCAGTGCGCATAGTGGACACTTCCCCCATTTCCCCCTGGGAATGGAAAGGTTTTCTTTTACTATCCAATGTACGAAAAACGATCGAGCGCAATGGAGTCAGGATGGCAAAAATGTCAATCGCATTTCATATACACAAGGCAAATAAAAAAAACACCCGGTCATTGATCGCATCGCATATATACAAGCCAAATAAAAAAAATACCCGGTCATAGAAAACCAAACCAAAAGGGTCTGTTGTTTTCTTTTTTCACACATTATCTCACACAAGCAATTTCATCATGAACAACGTAAAGCTTTTATCGACACGGTGGACTGACTGCAACATAAATCGGCGAAACTTGCGATAGCCGCAACATGTCCTACCAACCGACCAGATCGAAACTCAGAACAAAATCCGCCAAAAAAACTTTAGCAAAGCGCATCATTGACCACTTCGGACGTTCCACACCTCACCTATCAGATCAGATCCCACCGATCAAAATATCGCTAAACAAATCCCTTATCAAATCGCAATCGTTTCATCTACATAGCAGCTCCAATTCATTCATTCATTAGTCTAAAGCAACATCACTGAGAGCAGACACTGCTCGTGCTCTCAGTGTCAATATCAATCACCAAATATAGGTTTGGGATAGCTTATATGATTGATAGTCTTCAATATCACAGAGCTGATATATCGCTGATCGCAAGCGTTATAGCAGCAACGAAAGAGCAATCGAGAGCAATCGGAATAACAACGTTCAAGCGATATAACAGCAACGAAAGAGCAATCGAGAGCAATCGAAATAACAACGTTCAAGCTCTTTCTTCGCGCGATTGATATTTAGCGGTGGGACTTGGGTAAAATTCGACTTCCATGGGTTTCGGGATCTGATAAGAGCGTTCATGATGAAATTGCTTGTGTGAGGTAATGTGTAAAAAAAGAAAACGAAAGACCCTTTTGGTTTGGTTTTCTATGACCGGTTTTTTTTTTATTTTGCATATATATATGCCATGCGACCGATGACCGGTTTTTTTTTTTTTTGTTATTTGGCTTGTATGCGATCGATGACCGGGTGTTTTTTTTTATTTGGTTTGTGTGTATGAAATGCCATTGACATTTTTGCCATCCTGACTCGATTGCTTTGGATAATAAAAGAAAACCTTTCCATTCCCTGGGGGAAATGGGGGAAGTGTTCACTATGCTGAGCTATAAGATTGAGTCTTGCCTGATTGATAGATGTAGGAAAATTACGATTTGCTTAGCGATCGATGAAGTGGAACGTGCGATGCAAAGTGTTCAATGGGGTACGCTTTCTGGGAAAATTGAATTACTCTATTGAACCAAACGAGTTTGTTTGACGAGCTTTATTCTGAGCTACGATTTCGTCGGGGTTACGTAGAATGCGTGAGTTGCGGGATTAATGTGCGAGTGCGAACAAAAACTCTAGGATTTGTAGCGATGATCATTGCGGCAATTTTATTGGTGATAGAACGTAAGCAGTATGCATTTGCTCTGCTTTTCTAATCGCAGCTCTTTTAAATTTTCAGTATGCGATTGCTCTTTTCAAATAGCAGTGAAAAAATCGCAGGTATGTGAAATAGCATACCATCTCTATATGTATATATACATTGAAAAATGACTAAGTTATCGTGCTGTCGTGCTGCTGCAACGTCTAAAAACATAGTTTCGAGAAAACCGCTTTTAAAGTTTCTGGTAGGTACAAGGTGAACTTACAGCTAGACTTCCATTTCAGCTTCGTAGTGTACACCTTCTTCCTCTTGCATCTTCATGTTTATACTCTAGATGAAATCTGAGAGTATTATAAGTTTGCTCTAAGGTTTGTAACGCTAAGTAATAAGGCTTGGAGAAAAAAATTAATGATACAGAAGTTAATATTATAACTCAGAAATATCGAAACCGGATGTCCATCTGTCCGTCTGCCCGTCTGTCCGTCTGTCTGTCTGTCCGTCTGTCCGTCCGTCCGTCCGTCCGTCTGTTCGTCCGTCTGTTCGCTCTCTAGCTTGAGAACGCGTTGAGCTATATTGTTCAAATTTTGTACACGTTGTTTTTTAGAAAAAAGTAAGGTCAAGTTCGTTAACGGACCAAATCGCTCCACCCCTTCTACCTCCTCCCATACAAAATGACACAATTGCGCAATTTGACAATAAACGGATTTACTCAAAAAGTATAAAAGCTAATGGGCTGAAATTTGGAATATATTATTTTTATGATAATATCAATCCACTGCATAAAAATTATGCGTGTCCTCCCCTCCTTCCACCATCTCCCATACAAACTGTACTTGTCATGAATTACTCTAAGCCAATTTACTCAGTGCGTATAAAATTCAGCGGGCTGAAATTGTGTACTAAATATTTATTTAAAATTGTTAGTAAGGTCAAAAAAATTAAATGATTAGCTTCACCCCTTCTACCCCCTCCCATACAAAATGACACAATTTCGCAATTTGACAATAAATGGATTTGCTCGAAAAATATAAAAGCTATTAGTCTGAATTTCGGGATATAATACTTTCATAATGATTTCAATCTACACTATAAAAACTATTTGCGTCCTCCCTCTACTTCCACCCTCTCCCATACAAACTACACTTTTTCATGAAACGCTCTAAGCCGATTTTCTCAGAACATATAACATTTATCGAGTGCACATTTTGTAATAAATACTTATTTAGCATTATAACTAAGATCAGAAAAAAATGTGTGATTAGCTTCACTGCTTCTACCCCCTTCCATACAATATAACACAGTTTCGCAACTTCACAAAAAATCAATTTTCTTGAAAAGGATGAATGTTACTAGTCTGAAATTTAAGGGATATCAATTTTATAATATTCTTAGTTATTTCTGAAAAAAATCACTAAAATCCCCCACTCTTTCTACCACCTCCCATACAAACTCCACATTTTTACTAAATCTAACACACTAATTTTTTCAGCTCCTGGTCAATTTTTGGAGTAAGCATTTTGTATCAAACATTTTTATAGCTACTTTAGCATGATGGGGAAAAAATTAGTTCAATGCTTTCACCCCTTCTAACACTCCCCATACAAAATTTCTTGGGATCACAAAAAATTCTATTTCTATCGTAAGATTGCGCTTTACGCGCATTCGTAGGCCTGTTATGTTTTTTTTATAGTTTTCCGCAACATAGTTTTTTTTTCGAAAGAGACCCAGGTTTTGCGAACAAAACAAATACGCAACGCAACTGTCGAGAAGGGTGCGGAAGTTAGCCAGATAGCCGTCCCAACCCGATATCCTGTCACATTTATTGCTATAATTTTGTAACGGAGTGAAATTTTCTTACAATTTTTTTCATAAATTCTTAAAAGTATAAAAAAAATATACAAAAATAAAAAAATCGATTTTTTGGGAATTTCAGGGGTATGTGAGCACTTGAATTTTGTTTGAAGTTTTTTAAAGCAACTCTAGCATGATATGATGCCATGTATATGTATATGTTGAAAGCCGTCAAATTATAAGATTATTATTAAGATTATATCTTAGATCAGATTTATAAATTAGAGATGGAAATAAGGTCTTCCATTCAACAAGAAATTCACATGATGATAATAATTTAGTATATATAATGGTTGAAGCTCTACAAAGCGAAGAGAAAATTATTTTTATTAATTACAGCAAAAATAAACTGCCAACAAGTCGGGCGAAACTTTGTTATTCTTGGGACAAGTTGCGGATGAGTGGAAAGTCAATATGCAGGTTAGAGTGGTTAGGGAAGACTAAGTGAAAGGGAGTTCTAGGGCAGGACTGTTAACAATATTTCATTCGTGTCTGTAAGTTTGGGTATTTATGAGGGGAGGAGTAGGGGTAATAGTAAGAGTGGGTGGATGTTAATAGCTATTTAATTGATAACTTGAATCACGTCCAATATTCTCTGTATAGAATGTGTTTCATAGACGAAGTGGCATAGAATTTTCATAAAATTCGGTGCATTTTACATACATGAAACCAAACATTTGTATGGGAGGGGGTAGAGAATATAGGGGAATCGTAAAATTTGATACGCAGTTTTATTTCGCGGCTCTTGTAAGGTGCTTGTATAGAATATCAAGTTAGTAGCTTTTAGTTGGTTGGTTATTAGTTGATTTAATGAAATTGGTCGAAATCATAGTTTTGTATGGGAGGAGGTAGAAGCGCAAGCGCGATTTCAAAACTTTTAAAGCAACTTCATTTGAATTATTTTTATAAGTTTTTATGCCAAATTTGAAATTGATAGCTTTTAAGAGTTAGCTGATAACTGATTTCTTAAAAATGCTCGGAAAAATAATTTTGTATGGGAGGGGGTAGAGAAGGTAGGGGAATCGTCAAACTTGTGATGCAATTTTCTTTTATTTTTGTTGTTAGATGCTCGTACGAAATTTCAAGTTCATAGCTTTTAATTTGTTGGTTATTAGTTGATTTAATGAAATTAGTCGAAATCATACTTTTGTATGGGAGGGGGTAGAAGGGCAAGCGCGATTTTAAAATTTTGAACGCAATTTCATTTTAATTATTTTTGTAAGTTGTTTTGCAAAATTTGAATTTGATAGCTTTTAATGGTTAGGTGATAATTGATTTCTTGAAAATGGTCGAAAAAATAATTTTGTATGGGAGGGGGTAGAAGTTTTAAAGGTTTTTGACCAGTTAATGTTTCATATATTTAGGGATTTTTTTTAAATGCATTTCGCAAATTTTCAAGTTTCTACCTTAAAATTTCACTCAAAAATTTTCATTTTATGTGTTTTTTTCAATGCACATGAAACACCTTGTGCACGTTAGACCGGGGGAGTCGGTTTATAATAAATATGGATCAAGTTAATATTATTTTTCTATGTACATTAAATATAGGTATTCACATGCAAAATTTTAACTTTTTACCTTTCAGTGGAGCCCTAAAAAAATCACTCAAAATTTTCGACATTTTTGCTTATCACCTCCCTCCCCTTACACCTCCCAGCTTAAAATTTTTACCAAAATTAACCATTACGTAGTTCTACAATCTGACAAATTTTTGATTTAATATCTGTACTATTTTTTGAGATATAAGGATTTGTAATTTTGAAAAGTGCGCCATTTTTGAAATGTTCCCCATTTCCCCCCACTACTGTTATTTCAACATGTTATATTTTTTTTGTATTTGTCTAGTATAGCTTAATATACGTTTTAAGTTTCAATTACATAGCTTAAAAGATAGTTGAGATATTAATTTTTAAGTGTTTTTCTTTGCACCCCCCTGACCCTCCCCCTTACAATAATTAGCCGCTTTCTGAGCTGGTTCCGATGAAACTATATGCCGTCTTGACGGTCTCTAAATATAATTTTTTTACGATAAGTAATTTCGAAGATATAATCATTTGAAAAAAAAATTCGGCCGACAATTGGTTCTTAGCCCCCCCTTTTCGCACCCCAATGGATAAAAAAATTAAATTATTTTTAAAAGTTGTCCCACAAACCCTTCTATATGTATGTTGAGTTTTAGCTTCCTAGCTTTTACCATGGTTGAGATATTTGAATTCGTATTTTTCGGTTTAAGTGCTCCCCCCGCCTCCCCCTGAACCCGTACACCCCCCAAAATGGGTATCCGCCTGAGATCCGCAACTGTCTACAATCCCTCCAAAAATGAACTTTCTATCTTGAAGGGTTTGGGAGTTAATGTGCGCTGAGCGTACACGTCGGCGTACGGCGGACGGCGTACAGACAGACGGATTTTTTTTTTTGCATTTTTAGGCTAATTTAGTCATGAAACGCGAAAAAAAAAAATTTCAGGGTAGCAAACTTTTTTTTTTTTTGTGTCGATCACAATACTTTATTATTATAATAATAAAGTAATTGAATCGTATCCCGCACTTTTACACACCTTAAGGTAATTTACTGAATATGAAAATTTATCCCCGGGGAGCGAACTGTCTATGTGGCAATAGCAGCCAATGAATAAAAACGTCATCAATGATCCTGATGGGTGTAGAAAATAAACAGATTTGGTGTAAGGAAATAAACACGCTTTACGTTGATAGTAATAAACGACCAGTGGGATTTAATGTATAGAGTAAAACCTTTGTAATTGGGATACTGAAGGGACCCAGCAAATTGTGTCCCAATTAGGAGGTGTCCCTATTGACGAGGTTTGTTAAATTTCAAGCTTAACACTTGTGTACCTGGCCACAAATGTGGAAATTTCATCTTTGACTAGATGTAGACACTACAATTTTTAAGATTTCCCCACATTCTCCCACGTGTTGAGCTGGTTGAATTGAACGTATTTCGCCTAAGGAAACAGATAACTGCATTGGTTTTCTAAAAGCACTTTTCATTCCACTATGAGTGTTGAAGTTTATTATTATTGCAAGATTTTCTGCTCCGTGATTAATATATGGTAAGACTAATCGTTCGCCAAATCTTCTATCAGAGCGATTGTAAGGATTGTTTTCATGATAACCCTTGAAGACAATCCTCCTCTCAATAGCACTACAACCTAATTCGCGACTTCGCCTCCTGACCATCAGGTTCCTTAACATTTTTATTACTTCTTCTGGAAGGATTGTTATCCCTTTGCACAACCCTCTGTCTACAAATTTATTCATTTTCGTAGATTGAGATAACCAAGGTATTTCCAAGCAAGCAGTATTCTGGAATTATACGTCGACTATACCCCCGCTTGAGGGCAAGGTACGTCAATAATATTACAGAGAAATACTACCGTAGAAAAGAGTCAGGGTTGCGTTTATCTTTTTGTCGTGTAGTGCCATTTATCCATTGTATTTACCAGATCGATGTACTGAGAAAATTAGTGTTTTGGATATCGTGAAATTGTACAGTTTGTGTGGAAGGTGGTAGAAGGAGTTTTGGGTCTTTAGTAATTTCTTGCGAAACAACTTTAATCATCATGTAACTAATATATTTTAAACTGCAGATCAGTAATATACATACTTTTCAAGAAAATCGATTTTTTGTGAAGTTGAGAAATTTTATCATGTTGTACGAGAGAGGGTAGAAGAAGTGATGCTAATCATTTGATTTCTTATGATCTTAATAATAATGCTAGTTTATTATTTAGTAGAAAATTTGAGCTCGACCAATGTTACTGAGAAGATTGGTTTATTTTATGTCATGAAAAGTGCGGTTTGTATGGGAGGTGGAGGAAGGAGTGGGAGATTCGAATAATTTTTGTACCATACATCACGTTTATGATAAAAATAATATTTTCTAAATTTCAAAGCATTAGCTCCTCGTCCGCAATGCTGTTATCTTCAGGATTATTGTCGATGGTGACTGAAGAAAAAAATTGGGGTTTCCCAATTTTCCTTCGCAAAATTGTATCTTGAAGTTCGAATATGGTGCGTCAATATTTCCAATATTATCTTCGTGCGTGGAGCTTTCTTGAAACAATTGGAAATTAAATCCTTTTTGACGTCATTCCATACTTGAGCCAGCTAGCGACAGCCATGTAGGACATTAATTTTGGATGGTATATCTGATACACTTACAGATTCATCAGCTACGGAAATGATATGGTCCATTAGTTGTTTGCAGTAGTCGAGAGTTTTCGGTCGAGAGGTTGTATTTCAGAGGTGCAATTGGGTGGAAGAAACTTCAAATTAATGTTCTCGAGACATAGTACTTGTTTTAATAAGTAACAAGGAGCATTGTCTACAAAAAGCAGGACCTTACAATTTTGTTTCTGCAATTTGCGGTCGAAAAATTACAACCAATCAGTGAAAATATCAGAAGTCATCCAGGCCTTCTTATTGTGCTTCCAAAACGGTTTCAACATTAACGTGTTTCAAGGCCTTTGGAGAAGCGGATTTACTGATCACTAGAAGGTTTTCCTTATAGCTAGATGCACTGCATAATACCGCAACTGTAAGCCACTCTTTGGAAAGTTTTCCTCCTTTACATTTTTCATTTCTAAGCCCTAGGGATTATGTCGGAGTTGCTCTGAAGAATAGTCCAGTTTTATCCATATATGTTTTCTTCAGAATATCCTTCACAAAGTTGTATTGTGGTTTGCTTGAAACTCGCAACCATGATCATGTTTACTTCTGCACCATCACCACTAAGAATATTAAAAACGATATTGTGACGTAGTCTAAATTTTTCAAGCCATCTGTTTGAAGCCTTAAAGTCATTTATCTTTAAAACCAGAGAATTTTTTAAAGCTTTAGCCTGAATAATTGGGGCCGATGTCAGTATGTTCTTCGAACGATCTAAACAAAACCATTAGTATGCTAGTTGTCCGACTTGAGTGGCTGCACCAAAAGTCTTAAATCGTTTTCAGCCGATCGGCGAGAATTGCTTGATAACTTTATTTACCTTATTCTCAGATTTTAATATTCTTTGCACTTGGCTCTTATTTATGCTGAATTTATTAGCCAACTTTCGTACACTCAATATATTTTCGTTATGGTCCTGCAGAATTGCCAGCTTACTAGCTACATCCTCCTCTTTGTAAATTTTTTAACACTATTTTGTAATAATAAAAACAATAAATTTTAAAATAGAAGCACAAATTTTAAAACACGGGACTTATAGGCACAATAAAAGGAACATGCAGGTGAAAATAAACATCTGTAATTATACAAATCTATCGTACATCAGATTTCAAAACTAAAACAACTGGCTACTTACGTTTTTGTTTTCCATATTGTGAAAAAATTGAAAATCGGAGCGTGATTGCTTACTGATAAAGAAACAATCTTTTGAGGCACAAAGAAAATAAGCTCACTCATACGACCTGCGAAAAACTTTAAAAGTTTATGTCCCAATTACGAGTTTCAAAAGTTCAACTTTAAGCTGAACTGTCCCAATTACGAGGTCTATTTGCGAGGGAAATTGGGCTTTACTGATTACCGAGGTTCATCTGAAACAAAATTCAAGGTTCGGTCGAAGATGCGTCCCAATTGGGAGGGTGTTCCGATTACCGAGTGTCCCAAATGAGAGATTTTACTATAACTGGTCTTGATATTTTCTTCAACAGATAAAACATAGTGACGATAAATAAATCTATTCTTCTGCTTCAATGGCACTACAGCCCAAATCGGGCTTTGGTCTCCTGACCTTCAGGTTCCTTAACGTTTTATTATACTCTAGATGAAATCTGAGAGTATATTGTGTTTGCCTTACCGTTTGTAACGCTAAGAAATAATGCTCGCACAGAGCCGCCAAGGGTACAG
Organism: Chorisops tibialis; assembly: GCA_963669355.1. Lineage (NCBI taxonomy): Eukaryota > Metazoa > Arthropoda > Insecta > Diptera > Stratiomyidae > Chorisops > Chorisops tibialis. The sequence goes on along the minus strand of OY770264.1, from coordinate 46,787,156 downwards.
AAATATTTGTTGTCGCTCAAAAACTTTGATTCCGAGTTGCTGTCTGTCCGTCTGTCTGTCTGTCCGTCTGTCCGTCTGTCTACAGCATAACTCTCGAACGCTTTGAGCTATCGTGCTGAAATTTTGTGTGTGTCATTTTTAGCTAAAAAGAAACTTTAAGTTCGTGAACGTGCCACAACCCCCCACTCCTTCTACCCCCTCCGATACAAATTTCACGAAATTCCGAAATTTCCAGAAATTGATTTTCCTTTGAAACTATTTAAGCTACTGATTTGAAATTTAAGTCAAAGTATTATGATGTAGATATCATTAATATGACAGAATATTGATCTGATCCTGTCACTCCTTCTACCCCCTCCCATACAAATGAATAATTTTCAAAAATGCAATTTTTCGATTTTCATTGAAACTAGCAAAGTTATAAAAACGAATTTTTGCCAGAATTAATTTTAATATAATTCCAATCAGTATTGAAAAAATTATCAACTTCACCTCACTCCTTCTACCCCCTCCCATACAAATTTCACGAAATTTTGAAATTTAAATTAAATTATTTTTCTTCGAAACTGTTAAAGCTATCAACTTGATATTTTGCATAAAGTATAAAAATAGAAATATCAATAACGAGAAAAAATGTGTTTTGATCAGTACACTCGTTCTACCCCCTCCCATACAAATGCATAATTTTTGTCAAGTGCATTATATCGATTTCCATTAAAACTAGAAAAAGTATAAACTTAAAATTTTGCCAGAGTTTGTTTTTTTATAATTGCAATAAATGCTAAAAAAATTATCAGCTCCTCTTCACTCCTTCTACCCCCTCCCATACAAATATCTGTATTATAAATTCAAGAAAAGCATTTCTCCTTCGAATATATTAGAACTATCGAATTTGAAATTGAACCAAAGCGTGGTGATAAGGATGATATGATAAGCAGTTTCAAAATCATCTTAGACGCTCCACTTCCCCTGCCACCTCCCATACAAATGCCTCAATTTCAGGAAAACTATGTCCAATTGAAAATAATGAAAGCTGCAAACCTTAAATTCATCACGAAATATTTTGCATACCACATTAGGTGTCATATTCAAAAATTACAAACCTTCCTCCTCTCCTTCTACCACCTCCCATACAAAAGTCACTATTAATTATTTAAAAGAATTGGAGGTGACATATTTTCCGGTACATTGAACTCTTTCTCATTTCATCTAGAGTATCATATGATTGGGCTTTACGCCCAATCATAATTCTTTTACGTTTTGTTATTGTGAAAGGGTTCTTAGCCCTTCGCATAATCCCCTTTCTACGAGTTTTCTATTTTCCCAGATTGTGGTGGCCCAAGCAGGCAGTATGCTGAAATTATACGTCGACCGGGATTTGAACTTCGCATTGTAGACCAACACACTACCTACTAGGGTACACCCTCTATTCTTCTACAATGGCGCTACAGCCCAAAACGGCCCTTGGCCTCCTGATATTCAGGTTCCTTAACATTTTTCATTATTTATTGTGGAAGGGTTGTTAGCTCTTCGCACACCCCCCCATCTACGAATTTTTCATTTTCGTAGATTGAGGTGACCAAGGTATATCCAAGCAGGCAATGTGTTGGAATTATATATTGCGTCGACCGGGATTTGAACTCACGACCTTCGCATTACAAGACCAACACGGTACCCACTAGGCTACACTCTAGCTTACCCTCTATTAAGGTAGTCTAATCCCCTCTTTCAAATCAAATTTTTCCTGTTAAGACCCCCTATAGGGGCATAGGACAGAAACAACTCTCTTCCACAAGGCGCGGTCCTGAGCATCGGCTTTAAGCTGTTGCCAGGACTTGTTTATTCCTCTGGCCTCCTGCTCAACTGCTCGCTTCCATCCCCTCTTTAAATGATTGTAATTGCATTTATTATAAGCGGAGTTTGAATTTCGGAAAGTCTTAAAATTTTTGCGTTTTTCAAATGAGTTAATCGCTATAGGAACAAATAATTGAAAAGCTTAATTTAAATATGATCTGGAAGCTAAATAAGTATTTAATAAGCTTAATTGCTATTAATTTCATTATTGTTATGGAAACTTTGCATAACAGTTTACAGCCATGTCAACAATTTCAATTCGAAAAACGTGTCGTTTTCAATCCAATCAAGATTGGTGATAACGAAATAAGCTCCAATCGAGTTCTTCACTCAAAACTAGAAATTTTTTTTCGAATTATTTAATTCCACCTTATTTTCCTTAAAAACTCGGCTCTAGAGTGAAATGTTTTAAGTGAAAACCTATCATTGCTTAATTTTCGTCGAATTTCTAATTAAATTTGAACAGCTGCCAACGATTTACTTGTATTAGAAAATCGGGCTTGTTTTCCTTTTGATTAGTTGTTCTCAAAACTTTTGGCACACTCGCTCGTATTAAAATGTAAAACTTACTTTTTCTCCTAAGTAGACATTAACTTATCTACCATCAACTTCTAACCCCCTTTAACTTACGTGTTAAAGGCTCGACATAAGTCGGATTAGAAAAACCAAAACCTCTTTCCTAAAGTAAAATTATGCATCTTTTCCGTATATATTTAAAAACACCATTAAATCGAAAGTTGATTGCGATAAAAAATTGTCAATTCACTTGAGTTTCCGCCGATTAAAATTCCACACACTTGTGACAATAGAAGAGGCGCGAAATGTGCATCGAACTGTTTGCTGTCCATCCAACAACATCAAAAAGAAATTACCTGAAACAAACTACATACCTTGTTGTTACCTATGCATACTTTCTTACGAAGGAACGACAGTTTTTCTTTCGCTTAATTTTTTTTCTCCGCCAAAGTTACATAAACGCTTTTTGCAGTACTTAAATGCGATAATGTCGTTCGGCCAAGTTTTCTAGTTGGCAATATAATTTGTTTATTGAGTAGCGCAACGCGTAATTTTGCAATTTTTCGAAATCGCCATCATCTGTGTTTTTTTTTTGCACCATACCGCGGAAACATGATTTGAATTAACGCAATTTTGTCGTAATTTCCGTTGACGGTTATTTTACTGGATGAGCTTAGTATTTTATGCAGGTTTATCTGAAAGCGATCGAACGCGACCAGAATAACTTATCAGCGAGATATGTGCGTGAACCAAACAATGTGTGGACGGTAACTAAGTACGACTGCCGCGTATGTGCATAAATGCAAAAATCACACAACAAAAGTTAAAACTATATGCAAAATTGTCGTTAGGTTGCCTTGCATTTTCCGTCGTTTGGCATATTTTTTCGCTTTCATTTCGCTTGTCAATAGTCATCAATTTTTTTTTTAATGAATTTTAACATAAGGAAAGCAAATCGAATAATTGAATGAGAATATCTTTGATATGGTATGATTTCTTAACAATTATCCTTACATGGTTTTGCAATTCTTTTGTTTTCTCTTTTGTTTAGCATCCAAGGACCTAAATGTCACTGGACTCGTTTTATCTTTTAATCATCGCAATCATGATGGCAAGAAGATACTTAGCAGACACCACGCCGCAACCGACGACACTCACGCCGTGTGGTCAATACGGATTCCGATGTCTCGACTCGAAGTCCTTTCAGATTTGTGCTTTATCTGGCGAAGACGATCCCGAGCCCGAGGCGATTCATGAATGCCGTGAAGGATTAGTTTGTGACGAGGACAATCCGGCGTATTGTACTCCCATCGATCCCATGTTCACCACTATGAAGATGTTAATGCAACGCGATGTTAGGAATGCCGACTATGCCGAACTCCATGGGGGAAATGAGTGCCCATGTGACTGTGAAAGGACTACGACGGAAACAACTACAACAGAACAGGATTTTGAAACAACTGATTTGCCTGTGCAGCAGGAATTTGACTGCGCGAACTACGGTTTTTATCCAGGTACATGCGATCGGAACAATATTTTTTTCCATTGCTGATTTTGTCGGTATACTATTGAAAATGACGGCTTGATAGCCAGAGGGGTGTGCAAACTCATATTTTTCCTTGATAGCGGAATTCCACTTTTAAAAGTGTTTAAAAAGTTTCACTATCAAGCAAAAATTTTAATTTTCACTTGCACCCCTCCGGTTCTCAGCCCGTCAAATAAGGGCGCTACATCTCAAAATGTCTGGTGCACATTAGGCACGCTCTCCAGAGTAAACGTTCTAAAGGTATTGTTGGAATCCTCTAAGCACGTGGCTTTTCAATTTATTTTCCTTCATTGACTTGTCCCATCAGACTTTATTCAGGAATTCTTCTGACATTCCACCCAAGATAAGGTTTGAAGATTCTGAATTATCAAAAAGGGCATACACTTCACTATAAATCAAATTATTTGAAAATTTCACAATTCAAGCAATAGATTTCTATGTAAATTGTTGGCAGTACTCCATTTGCGAGTGTCCTTCTCTAAAAAGGGTCAAAAAAGTATGCAGTGCAAGAAGGATATATAATAAGGAGTGACTATGAGCATGCTTTGCCGTGTATGAAAATGGGAATGAAAGTATTTCCCTCCCTTACTAGCGAAATGCTCGATTTTTTTCGTAAAAATCGTTTCGCTATCTTTTTCTGGCACACTTAAGAATATTGCAACTTACTCTTTCCCACGTTAAATTGTCCGAAACCATTGTCAAATTTTCGAAATAATTGTTTAGCTATCCTTGATTGGCATACTTGAACCCAAAACAACTATCTCTGTCCCGCGTTGTCCGTTGCTAAAGTGCTTGGCTTAGACACGAACTAAAAAAAACTAATAAAAATTTAAGAAATAAAGATTTCAGAAATAAAACAGAAAACTGAATATTAGCAACCAAGAGAAAATACAAATTATGGTGTTTTTTTTTGTAAAAGTTTGAATCCAGTGGTTGAGGCCAAAATACAGAAAATTTAGTGGAGATATAAAAATCTGCCGAAGAAACTGAGCTTTTGACGATCGACCAAAAATTTAACTTTTTTAAACCGATGACATTTCTTCAAGAATCTAAACTTTGAAAAGGAAATTGGGGTTTGTATAAACAAAGCTAGGGATTAGCCTAGTGGGTAGCGTGTTGGTCTTACAATACGAAAGTCGGGAGTTAAAAACGCGTTCGACGCATAATTTCAGCACACTGCCTGCTTGAATATACCTTGGTTACCTTAATTTACGAAAATGAAAATTCATAGATAAGAGGGTTATGCGAAGGACTAACAACTCTTCTACAATAACAAATAAAGTGTTGAGGAACCTGAAGGTCAGGAGGCCAAGACCCGATTTGGGCTGTAGTACCATTGTAGAAGATAAGCAAAGCTCGCATAAACTAAGCTCGATATGCCTTCAGTATTCTTTAAATTGTTTGGAAGTTAAGAAAGATTTCCTTTCACACTAAGCTGCGAGTCTTACATATAAAGCGACCGTTACTCATATCAGGAAACTGAGTTTTCGTGTAGCAATGCCTTCGACATATTTAAGGGATATTCTAAAAAACTGGGCAAACTAAAATAGGCATAGAGATTCAAAAGTAGAAGTGGCAGTGGTTCGGTTAATAGTTGAAGAGACCAGAGTAAAATCTCTACAGACAAGCTCTAATTTATAATCCTCAAAGAAGACATCGAGGTGGTTGACCGTATTGTACATGGAAGCGACCATGAGGCCAGTGAAATAAACTGGCAACATTTAAACGCCAATGCTAAGGATCGTGCTTTGTGGAAGACAATTGTGCCCAAATCGGGCCCTGGCCATCTGAAGTCGTCGCCTCCAATCGTCTCGATCGAAATACCGCATCCTCCAACTGCTAATTATACTCTAGATGAAATCTGAGACTATATTCCGCCAAGGGTACAGAAATATTTTTTGCCGCTCAAAATTCTCGATTCCAAGTGACCGTCTGTCTGTCCGTCTGTCCGTCTGTCTACAACATAACTCTCGAAAGCTTTGAGCTATCGTGCTCAAATTTTTCGTGTGTAATTTTTAGCGAAAAAGTAACGTTAAGTTCGGGAACGGGCCACGTTCCCCCGCTCCTTCCACACCTCCCGTACAAATTTCATAAAATTTCGAAATTTTAAGAAATTGATTTTTCTCCTATAGCATTTCAGCTATTGCCTTGAAAATTAGGTCATAGTATAATGAAGTAAGTTTCATTGATGTCAAAAAATATTGATCTGATCCTCTTATTCCTTCTACACCCATATCCCATACAAACGCGCAATTTTCAAAAATGCATTTATTCGGTTTCCATCGCAACTAGCAAAGATAAAAGAGCCAATTTTTGTCATAATTAATTTTATTACAATTGCAACCAATTTTGAAAAAACTATCAACTTCACTTCACTCTTTCTACCTCCTCCCAAGTAAATTTCACGAAATTTCGGAATTAAAATTAAATCATTTTTCTCCAAAACCCTCAAACCTATCAGCTTCCTGTTAAGACCCCTATAGGGGCATAGGACAGAAACAACTCTCTTCCACAAGGGGCGATCCTGAGCATCGGCCTTAAACTGTTGCCAGGACTTGGTTATTCCTCTGGCCTCCCGCTCAACTGCTCGCTTCTATGTGCTACATGGTCAACCAACCTAAAGTCATCCTTGAGAATTATAATCCGGTGCTTGTTTGGCGATGTTTCGCTCTGGTTTCCTCAAAATGTAAACGATCCACTGCCACTTTCGCCTTTGAATCTGAATGCCTATTTCAGTCTGTCCAGTTGTACTCCAAAGTTCGCCGTTGGAGATCACTTCTCGCCAGAATATTCCTAAAATGCGTCTGTAGTTTCTTGGTAAGTCTAGGTCACTTTCCACGTAGTAAAACCATAAACCAACACGAACTTGACTCATGCGTCAAAAACTCGCAGCTTCGTACGAAAGGAGATCTCTCTTAACCTCCCAAAAGGGGAAAGGATACCGAAGGCCTGACGAGCTTTATTTAGCCGAGCCTCAACATCCTTTTCGGCTCCGCCGTTCATACTGACAATGCTTCAGAGATAGCAAAAATCTTGCACTTCTTCCACATCCTGTTCGTTAAGAACAATCGGTGTGCTTGTGTTCGAACCCATGTGCATGTACTTGGTTTTACGCACATTTATTTTCAGTCCCGCCTCTTTGCATTTAGAACGCAACGAGCGAACATTTGACTCTAAGTCCGAACGGGTATGCAAGCAAACACACGTCATCAGCATAATCAAGGTGACTTAAGATGTTAAATAGTCTCCATTGAAGACCTTTACCTTCCCCACCTTCCAGTGCAGCTTTCAAGATCTCATTTATTACCACCAGAAACAGGGGGGGTGATAATATGCAGCCTTGTGGATTTCTGAGTTTATCAACATTAAGCTTGCACTTCATTTGAAGAATTTGTGGTCATCGGATAGCTGCTGTACACAATCTCAAGCAGTAAACCATCAAGTGGTGATCACTACCCACGTCAGCTCCACATTTCGCTCGCACATCGAGGAGACATCCTCTCCATTGGCGAGTTATAGCCAAATGGTCGATGTGGTTCTGAGTAACACCATCAGGGAAATCCTAAAATATTTTATGTTTTCTTGTGTGAATAAAGGATCCCTCCGATGAGCATTTGTCGAGTACTAAAAAATTCCACAAATAATCCGCCGTTTTCGGGTTTCTTAATCCAAGGTCGTGACGCGTCGACCCAAGGGTCACCATTCCTCCCCATGACGTGTTCTAGTCCAGTGTTGTCTGAACCAACCTGAGCGTTCATATCTCCTGAGATGATCATAATATCACCTCTTGGAACATGCTCGAAGGTGGCACTCAGTTGACTATAAAACTCCTCTTTGTCACCAGGTGTTGCGGTATTATTTGGTGCACTGCAGAATAGTGACGTGTCTGACACTGGTCTTGAGCCTGATGACGATAATCTTATCCGAGATTGGTCCCCAGCTGATGATACTGTTTCTCGCTCTCGATGTAAGGACGAACGCCACGCCATTTTTGGCTTCACTATCAGGGCCAAAGTACAGAATGGTGTTTCCGCTAGGGGTTTGTTTTCCTCCTAATCATGTTCTCGGTCCATTTAACGGTCGATCACTGATTGGCGGTGTAAGGACCGAGTGATCCCAGCCCTTCCCCCGTCATTCAATGTTCGACGTTCCAGAAGTTAATCATAGTCCGTTTTCGAATGTCAAAAGTCGTTACCGCAGAATCAGTACGTATCCGAGGCGTTGTATCCGTTTTTCGTATCAGTTAGGATTTAAGATCACGGGTGATAAGCCCATGATCCAGTGAGTGTCCATTTGCCATTTTTAGGGCAAGCAGGACTGGCTGTGGGTGATTTCTTCTGCCTCGATCACACAGGAGCATAGTTAGCTCAGGTCCATGGAGTCGCTAGTCTCCAAAGATAGTTGCAGGAACTGGTGAAATCTCATCCCACAATTACCCCCTTGAGGAGTAAATTTGCCTAAAATTGGAGAAAAAAATGTGTTTCGCCGTACGCCGTACATATGGACTCATGTCTCCGAGACCATTAAACGTAGAATGCTAGTTCTTGGGTAGATTGTTAATTGGGTAGGTAAGCTCCATTTTCTAAATTTTGGGGAGTGTCAGCTGGAACAGGGAGGCGGGGAGGTAAAGAGTCAAAAACTACACTTGCCAATATCCACTACATAGGAAGCTGAAAATCAGCACAGGTATAGAAAGGGTTGTGGGACAAACTCTAAAAATAATCCAATATTTTTATCCAGTGGCGTCCGAAAAGGGCGGGCTAAAAACAAATTCCGTCCGAATGTTTTTTTAAATTATTATATCTTTGAAATTACTTATCATAAAAAATTCCTATTTCAGGACTATTAAGGTGGCAAATAGATCCACTAGAATCAGATTAAAGAGGCTAATTATTGTAAGGGGGAGGGTCGGGGAGGGGGTTGCAAAGAAAAACACTTAAAAATGAATATAACAACTATTTCTGTAGCTATGTAAATGAAACTTTAATCGTATATTAAGCTATATTAGCGAAATATAAGAAAAATTTAAAATTTGGTCATAATAGTAGTTGGGGGAAATGGTTAGCATTTTGAAAATGGTGAGCTTTTCAAAATTTCTAACTATTATATCTCAAAGTTAAAAAAAAAAAATTGTTAAATTGTAGGGCTACATGATTTATAATTTTTGTAAAAAAAAATGTAGGCCAAATGTAGAAAATTTTCACTAATTTTTTTAGGGCTCTGGTAAAATATACAAAATGGATATTTCGCATGTGCATACATCCATTTGATATACATAAAGAAAAAATATTAATTTGAACCTAAACTGTTATCCTTCAAAGTGGGGCCCTAACCTGCACTAGGTGTTCCAAATGCATTGAAAAAAAACACAAAAACTTTAAATTTTCGAGTAAAATTTTAAGGTGCTAACTTGCAAATTTGTAAAAATCATTTAAAAAAAACTGTTCAAAAGTTTAAGATATTAAATAGTCGAAAAAATCTGAAAATTCTACCCCCTCCCATTCAAAAGTATTTTTTTTTAACTATTTCTAGGAAATCATTTATCACCAAATCATTAAAAGTTGTCAACTTGAAATTTAGCAAAAACACTTCAAAAATTATTTCAAATAAAAATGAATCAAAAGTTTTGTAATTCCCTTTGCCCTTCCACCCTCTTCACGGCAAAAGTTCGATTTCGTTCAATTTCAATAAATCAACTAATAGACAACAAATTAATAGCTACGAACTTGAAATTCTGTAGAAATACATTTCAAAAGAAACTTAGCAAAACTTCGTCACAAATTTTGCTGTTCCGTCCTCCTCTATCCCTTCCCATACAAATGTATGGTCTTAAGAATATAAAATACATACACAGAGAATTTCATAGAATTTATTTCGTCCATGAAACTAACATTCTATACAGCGAATTTTAAGGGCGATTCGAGCAATCAGTTAAAAAATATTGACAATTAACCATCTTCTCTATAGCACTCCCCTATCTCCATACAAACCCAAACTTGCAAGTAAAAACGAATGAAATATTGATTCTATGTACTAGAGCTATTGATCGTTATCGCAGTTAAGTGTTAAATAATTAACAACATCCCTGCCCTAGAGCACACATTCACATAGTCTTCTCTATCCACCCTGCATATTGACTGGCCACATATCCTCAACTTGTCCCAAGAATAATAAAGTTGCGCCCAACTTTTTGGCAGATTTTTTTTCTCTGAACCTTATTTCTTAGCGAGTTAAAATCTTTATGGCAAACTTATTATACGCTGAGATTTCATCTAAGTATAAAAAGTTAGTTGGCTGGAAATTTGTACACTTACCATATTTACTGCTTTAATCTTTTCTCACCATCCTGAAACCTGCCGAGAATATATTTAGCTAAAGACTACGAATAATATGAAAGAGATATCCCAAGCATGTAAAAAAATGCTAACCACTAAGATATATTAAGTTTGATGAAAATGGTTTCAAACACCCAAAGCTCATGATCTCTGTTAATTGGCCGCTACCCGTGCGTCCATATCCAATATCCAACATCCAAGTGACTCAATCGGCGACCGACGCCTTAGGTGTTCGAAACCTTTTCGATCAATATCAACGTATCTGAATGGATAAAGTTTCTTCCATAAGCTTCGGATATCTTATGTTATTGACAGTTTGACTTATTTACGCATTTAAAAGTAAACTTTTACTAATCTCATTCTAATCATCAACAGATTTTAATAATAACACACTATTTTGGTTTTGTGATGTACCACTAAGCGGTCAAGGGTTCTACTTGCGTCACATGATCTGTGGCCAAGAACGAGTTTTTGATCCCTTCCGTCATGCTTGTGTTCTGCTGGATACGATTCGTAACACTCGGAAAAAGAGCACCGACGAAAAGAATAAGAAGCAAATTAACTTACAGTTGGGGGGAAGGCATCAGAAATTCTCATGTTGCGATCGGGCGCCAGGACGATATGCTGACGATTCTAATTGTCGCCTATATCACTACTGTCTGACGAAAGAATTTGCACCGGTTGATCAACTGACGCTAACATGCCCGCTCGGTACCGCTTATGATCCTTACACGAACAAATGCTCATGTAATGCTACTTATCGTTGTATGAACAAAAGAATGTCGGAAACTAATAACGATGATAATAACGACCACAACTACTGTGGTAATAATAAAAACAACATCAATCCCAACAATATCATTGAAGACTATCCACAAGAAGTTGGTGCTTCCGATGATAGTGGCGACGAAAAAATCAGTGATGATAATAACATTGACTGTCAAACGCCTATGCGATTTCGTGACGTCAGCTATTGTGACGGTTATCTGTTATGTTACGGCGATCAGGTCATTGAAATGGACTGTCCCGAATACTATAAATTCGATGACAATCTACTCGAATGTTTGCCAGAACGAATAGCTCGCTGCCAATAAGATAATTTTTTTATTTTATTGTTAGTTAACTTTTTTTTTAAATTTTATTTTTGAAATTTTTTAAAAATAACTTATACAGTGATCCGAATTGTTACAAACACAAGAAGATATATTAAAATATTTTATTAGTTAATGTTTACACACATAAATATTGTATTTAGTTATTCAAAGATAATAATTTTGAGTTCAGTAACAGTAGCGAGTTATGTTACTGGTCTAATTGAAATTTTATAATATACCAAAATATATATAGACGTTGAATGTCATAAATTGAACAGACGTTCATTTTTAACAACGAAATGATATTTTCTTGAAAATCGCATGGGTTTTTCATAAATACCAATTTAATATCTAAGAAAATATACGCTCAAGAATTTCCGTTTTCTATTTTTATCGCAACAAAAAACAAAAAAAATCAACAAATAAAAATTAAATTATCTTGTTTAATTGCAATTTAAATATTTACCAGTTAGAGATGCTGATAAAGTGTCAGGAAAATTTATAATTGTGGGCGATTATTTGGGCAAGGATTATAGTGCGTAAGCCCCGTCTTTTGTATACCAGACACAAAAAAAAATATTTAAGATTGTAATTAAAATTTTTCGTGTGTGAATATAATTGACTTAATATATATAAATTAAACATATTTTTTATGATTATTAATTTATGGACGTTCTTCAAAAAACTGCAAACTGTAGGTGTTACTAAAATTGGAAAAAAAAATTAATACCGCCAATTGTCATTTGAAGCAGTCATGTGGTTTTCAAAATGACAACGCAATTCGATGCTATTTAGTTTATGCTAACAACTAAAGGTCTTACGAGAATTATTATTTTGGAAGTGAAGAAAGTGTTTCACTATTTCTCTTTAAACTTTTCCTGCAAAGTTGTAAAAGACTTTATTCTATTTGTACCACGATTCCCTTGTTTGACGTAATTTCAATTGTTTTGCAGCTGTATTATATAAAAAAAGTTTGTGTTTACCGGTAATTTAAACCATCATCAGTTTAAATTGGTGGTAATTTTGTTAAGTTATAGTCCATGTTAGTACTTTTGGTAAAATTGTGATCAAATGTATCGTTGAACCCAACTTATGATCAGGATTATAAATAAATGATTCAGAGTTACCTTTTTCTTAAACACAAATATAACTTGTATAATAATAAGTATACAATTTATTTAAAAGAATGTGATGACTATAAATTTAATAGTAATCCTTTTTAAAATAAAAGATATTGTTGGATCCAATTTCACTGCTTTTGTTTGCACTCTTTATTATGACTGTATTTTGTCATAAGTGTTTATACTCTAGACTAGTTAATAGCTATGGTGCATTATAAGTTTAACACGCAGTTTATAATGCCTGGAAAAGGAATTTTGAGAAAAAAAAGTTACTGTGCAATATGTTAAAAAGTATTATCAGAGACTTGAAAAATATTTCTCAATAATTTCGGATGAATTTTTTTTTTGTGGTCAGTCTTACAATCGAAGTCATAATCAATCTTAAAATACGACGGTACGTTTGGAAAGTAAAGAGAAACACACATCCATTTTTCGATGAATATCCAAATTTTGAAGTCTTAGGTATTCGAAAATGAAGTCAGGTCAGGAGATGGTCTCGCCCCCATGCTCTTTAACTTGGTACTCGAGTATGTCGTCAGAAAGGCATCTTCAGTAATTTCAGTGGACCCCAGAGGTACGCTACTCGTAAGATCCGCACATTTGGTGGCGTACGGAGACGAGGTGGATATTCTGACCCGATCAATACTTAGCGTCAAGGAGGTATTCCAGGAGTAGGAGTCGGCAGCGGGTGAAGTAGGGCTCAGGATTAATAAAGCAAAAGCTAAATACATGACCCAGACATGAAAGACTTTCCCCATAATGCGGTCCTTCCCATAATGAAATCAAGGAAGGTCCATCGAAACAATAAAATACGCATCTACAAGATATTAATTCGTATTGTGTTGCTATATGGATGCGAAATCTTGGACCATGACGCGGGTGTCGGAGAAGTTAATCGACACGTTTGAGCGAAAAATTCTGCGGAAGGTGTATGGAGCAGTTAAGGAAGGAGATGATTGGCGAATTCGATACAACCATGAGCTGTTTCAACTATTTGACGACCCACCAGCATCTAGCGAATGTACGAGGAACGAATACCAAAACGAGTGCTCCAGGGCAAAGCGCAAGTCAACCGACCACAGGGGAAGTCACGAAAGCGATGGGAGGACTCTGTCGACGCAGATTGCAGATCACTTCTCAATTTTTTTAAACTGGGGGACGCGGTCGTTGGAACGAGACAACTGGAGGAGGTGCATCCGGCAGACCAATGCTCGATATGAGCTGTAGCGCCATTGTATCATCATCAGATATTCGAAAAACTATAGTTTTCGGTTTGACGTGTCTGCGTTAATATATATTGACGAGAACCCGACTAACTTTAAGCAAAAAAGGAAAAGAATGGGCGCAATAAAAAAAAATTATGTGCATATACATATGTAGCAATTTTTTTTGAACCAAAAACATGTTAAGACCAAAACATAATTTATTCTAAATGTTTTGGTTTTTGCGTAAGATAAATAATTTGTTGCTTATAGTAAACCACAATTCGCTTAAAAGAAATTTTTTACCATGTTTCCCTTTGCCATATTTCCATAATTTTTTAAATTTGGAATATTTCCAATTGGAGATAATTGATTCTTTATTTGTAAGTACTTTCGTCGTCGAAGAACTTTACTATAAATGGATCTGTGCATATGAATAACAGATATGTATGAGTTACGAATACCTATCTTTTATTTTTTTTAAAAATAGCAGTAGACGTTAATTTTGAATATTATATCACGTTTTGACTAAAAGCACTTGAACAATTAATTCAACCTACCAAAATAATTAAAAACAATTTTATTCATACAGAAACCGATAGATTATGATGAATATAAATACACAATAATTTTATTTGTTTATATTTGTAGATTACGCGATAACATTTTTTATTGTCATTCAAAATTGTTTCCAATTTTTGTATTGAACAAATTTCTTTGAATTTTATCGCTTTCCAAAATAATAATAAGAATTTCTAACAAAGGTCATGCTATTGTCATTTGAATTTTGTTTGAATTAAGCCGCAAACGATTATTGTTGAATTCATTTATATTTTTGGATGATCAATCGCCAAGTCGCTGCTAACTGAGTGAGGGTGAGTTAATTGATTAGATAAGATTGAATTTGATTCATAAAAAATGCGGCATGGATTTTTGATTATTCTATAGAGTAATATTGTATTTACAAATACAATAAATCGAATATATGTATATTTACCTCTATTTGTCTTTGGATGTGTTCTACTAACTTGCCATACTAATTATTTTCATAAAACAGTTCATTCTCATTTAATTTTATTACGAGGAAAAATATTCACATCTAGATTTCATCAATATTATTTTACGACGTTTAAACATGGTTTCATAGCCAATGGCATGGCGTCCATTGATGCAAGGGAAGCATTGCTTTCGTTACATTCTATCTTTTATTGAGTCTAGAAATACTAAATTCAAATCGGAACGAATATCAAATATTATTTAAAACCATAACAGGACTAGTGATAGTCTAGACGAAAGATAAATTTTTTTGAATTCAAGAAATTTTATAGGGGAAATGGTACAGGGGTTGACGACATTCAACTAATTTTATCTCATCATGCTAAAGTTACTATCAAAATGTTTTACACAAAATTTAGAATCAAAAATTTCATTGGTACTGAGAAAATTAGTGTATTGGATTTAGTGAAATTGGGCAGCTTGTATGGGAGGACGAGTACAGTGGGCAATGGCAGACGTGTTTTTTTTTTTTGCCATTGTCAAATCTATTAAATTTGATTGATTAATTTTATTCATAGTTTTAACTTTTAATTTTAAATTAGTTGTGCTTCTGTGTAGTGTAGTGTTGTTTATTTATTAATATCGTATAATTTATTGATTTTAAAATAAACTTAAATTTTAATATGTGCGCGTATCAGGGGGTCACAGCACCGTCAGCATAATGAAATTACAGGCTAAGTGACAGCTAGCGCTCCAGGTCTGCAGTGTTGTTGTTATCTGTACTAAGGCCTCGTACTGTACAGGTATACGACATTTTATCACTGTCGACCCCGAGCCAGCTTATTTATTTGTTCTTGTTGTATTGTTGGCTGTACCTAGTTTTTTTTTTTTTTTGTTTTTTGTTCTGATACCTTGGCGATTCATTATTGTTGTTTCTTTTTTTTTTTTTTTTTTCTCATATTGATTTTAGTATTGTCCCATAGAAAAATTTTAGTATTGTCCCATAGAAAAATTTAAGTATTGTCCCATAAAAAAATTTTGGTATTGTCCCATAGAAAAATTTTAGTATTGTCCCATAGAAAAAATTTTTTTTTTTTTTTGTTAGTGTCCTAGGCAAATTTAATAATATTGTTTTATGAATTTTTTTTTCCCTTTTTGTATTGTACTAGGCAAATTTTTTATCTATTTACATATGCATATTTTTCCTATAGTTTGATTTTGTTCGTTATTTTCATTTTTACATCTACAAAAGAAAAGAAATAAGGAAGGAATCATTGATCATGGCCTTCACCATAGATCAGATTATCGTTCGGGGTCTGAATTCTGGCTATCTATCACTGTATATCCACACTCAAACCGAAAGACCGGATATTTTAGCACTTGGCGAATGTAAGGTGTTACCGGGAAGTGAACAGTTTTATTCTGTTCCTGGCTATCACCTTATTCCAGCTTTTTTTCGCCAACGGGGTGTCGCACTCTACATCCGTGATGATGTGTCTTTCCAATTAGTTCCCTATTTGGGTAACTGCTCCAACCCAGAATTTAACTACATCTGGGTAAAATTATTAATCCAAAGACATATCATGTATTTCTGTTATGTGTATAGAAGCCCAGCAATGACTGCAGCGAATTTTTTATTGGAGCTGGATGGATTATCTGAATCTATTCAATCTATATACACTGCAAACCCTGACGCTGAAATCGTTATCGCGGGCGATTTCAATGTTCATAACATTGCCTGGCTTAAACATTCCTCTACTACGGACCAGGAGGGGCGTGATACTGAGCTTTTTGCTTCAATAAACGGTTTAACACAACTGGTAGATGAACCTACTCGTTTGCCAGACATTGCAGGACATTTTCCTAACCTTCTTGACCTTTTTCTCACCAGCCAGCCTGAGAAATATTCTGTCTCTGTTATATCCCCATCGCCAATTGGAAATACGGATCATTTCTTGATTCGTGCACAATTTCCAGTTGCAGCACTTATACCGCTGACAATTAAGGCACCTCGAAGAAACATTTGGCATTTCAAAAGAGCCAATTGGGGGGCGCTAAATGACTTCTTTAATGCCTTTAATTGGAAATTGTGCTTTGATTCCAATGACTGCGATGAAGCTTGTAGACTTGTCACCGAGATTATCCTGAAAGGTATGAAGCTCTACATACCTTCCAGTCATAAAAGAGTCAGGCCGTCGAAGGACTCTTGGTTCAACAAAGAATGTCTCGAAGCAATTCAGGCCAAGAAACAAGCTTTTGAAACCTTTAAAGGCAACAAAACACCTGCTAACAGAGAACTTTTCAATTCATCAAGAAATGCCTGCAAATCCATACTCAAGCGTGTTAAATTTGAGCATGACCAAAAACTTCGACGGAAGATCCTTCAGTGCCCTAAAGGCTCAAGATCTTACTGGTCATTCGTCAAAACGGTCAACAACAATTTCATCTCTTCTTCAATACCACCTCTTGTTGATGGCGACCGTACCGTGATTGATCCTGTCGAAAAAGCTAACTTACTAGCAGCAAGTTTCGCGAGAAACTCCCGACTTCCACCTTCAAATCAATCGCCTCCCTCTCTAAATGATTCTGGTTTCTCGCTGCCCAGACTACATTTTCGCACGAGACTTATTTCTAGGATCCTTCAAGAGCTCAATATCCACAAATCTGCTGGTCCAGACGGTATTCCCCCCATTACCCTTAAAAAATGTTCCTCTTCTTTAGCTAAACCGCTTCGCAATCTTTTCTACCTTTCCTATTCTTCTGGGTGCTTTCCCCGTATGTGGAAAGTTGCGAATGTTCAGCCAATTCCCAAGAAAGGAAGCAAAGCGAACCCCGCCAACTACCGCCCTATAGCCATTACTTCAGTGCTTTCGAAAGTAATGGAAACTGCTGTCAATCGCAAAATCGTACAATATCTTGAGGATAACCATCTAATCCATGATCGTCAGTATGGGTTCCGTTCTGGAAGGTCGACGGGAGATCTTTTGGTCTACTTGACAGAACGTTGGAACTCGTGCATACATAAGCACGGCGAAGGTCAAGTTCTTGCACTTGACATTGCAAAAGCTTTTGACAGAGTTTGGCACGAATGTCTGATAGTTAAGCTTAGGGCCATAGGTCTTAATGCTACCCTTGTTCAATGGATTGAGAGTTTTCTGTCTGAACGCACTATACGAGTAGTACTAGATGGCGTTACTTCTTCCTCCTTCCCAATAGATTCCGGCGTCCCTCAAGGCTCTGTTTTATCTCCAACTCTTTTCTTAGTTTTCATCAATGACCTTCTGTCATCTACTCTTAATCCAATCCATAGTTTTGCAGATGACAGTACTTTAGATAACACCTATGAATTTAACTCTGCTGCGGAATCAAACAAGCATTCTATTGCTTCCAATCGCAGGGAGTTATTTGGTTCGCTTAACTCACATCTCAACTTAATCCTGGAATGGGGCAGGAGAAATAGAGTAGAGTTCAACGCTTCCAAAACACAGGCCTGTTATCTATCCCTTAAGCATGATGTCCCAGTACTATCTAACAATGTGGCTTTTGGTGGCACACAACTCTGCACTTCAGATAATTTCACACTTCTAGGCGTTAAAATTAATGACCACCTGAATTGGGCACAGCATATTTTTGATGTTGCTCTCGACGCCTCTAAACGTCTAGGTGTTCTTCGAAAGTGCAAAAAATATTTCACGCCAACCGACCTTGCAACCATCTATAAGGCATACATTAGACCACGTTTAGAGTACAACTCGCATGTTTGGGCTGGGGCACCCAAAACACACCTCGCGTTGCTCGATCGTATTCAAAAACATGCATTCCGACTGATTGGAGACGAGACCATCACGTCTTCTATCGATTCTCTCGAGCATCGCAGAAATGTCGGAGTACTCAGCATTTACTATCGCTACTTCCATGGTAAATGCAGTGCGGAACTAAGCACACTCATCCCCCCACTCCATACTTTTCCCCGGGATACTCGTCAAGCTGAACGCGCACACGAGTACACCGTTAAACTATTGCCTTCTCGTACAGTGAAATTTAGGCAGTCATTCATTTCTCGAACGTCAAGACTTTGGAACAGATTACCAGCCAAGGTGTTTCCCAGCAGGTACAGCCTCCAGTGCTTCAAGGCCAATGTCCACCGTCACTTTCGTCTCTCTCCATTTTTGTTAGCCTGTTTTTAATAACTTTTTAAATTCTTTTTCTTCCAATACCTACACTGACATAACTGTGCAATGCATTATGGGGTGACCCCCTAAGTTATGTTCGGTACTTTAAAAAAAAAAAAAAAAAAAAAAAAAAAAAAAAAAAAAAAAAAAAAAGGTGGTAGAAGAAGGGGCCAGTTCTTAAAGACTTTTCCGGAAATGACTTAAAGCATCATACTCTTCTTATGATTTAAATTGTAGATCCGTAGTATTCACGCTTTTCAGGATAATCCACTTTTTGTAAAGTTGTAAAATTGTGTCAGATTGTATGAGAGGGGTAGAAGGAGTAAAGCTAATAGTCTAATCCTTTTTTGGCCTTACTTGTAATTCTAGATTAATATTAAGTGCACAATTTCAGCTCAATAAATTTTATATGCACTGAGTAAATTGGTTTAGAGTATTTCATGAAAAAGTGCAGTTTGTATGGGAGGTAGTGAAAGGAAGGGAAGGACTTAAATAATTTGTATATATAGTAGATTGAAATTATAATAAAAGTAATATATTTCAAATTTCGGATCAATCGCATCTTTACTTTTGGAGCAAATCCTTTTATTATCGAATTGCAAAATTGTGTCATTTTGAATGGGAGGGGGTAGAAGGGGTAAAAGAAATTTGATAGCAGTAGCTTTTATAGTTTTCGAGCAAATCCGTTTATTGTCAAATTGCGCAATTGTGTCATTTGTATGGGAGGGGGTAGAAGTGGTGGAGCGATTTGGCCCGTTCACGAACTTGACCTGACTTTTTTGTTAAAAATGACGTGTACAAAAATTGAACTATCTATCAACGCGTTCTCAAGCTAGAGAGCGCATGGACGGACGGACATCCGGTTGTGCGATTTTTCAGTGATTATATGAACTTCTGCATCATTTCTCCGAGCCTTATTTCTTAGGGTTACAAACTTTAGAGCAATCTTATAATACTCCCAGAGTTCATCTAGAGTATAAACATAATATAACATAATTATGATTAGGCGTAGGGCCCAAGCATATGATAGTCTAGATGAAATAGGAAAGACTTTATTGTACCGGAAAATATGTCATCTCAAATTCTTTTGAATAGTAAACTGTGAATATTTTATGGGAGGTGGTGAAAGCAGAGGGGAAGTTTTGTAATTTTACTTCATTATTCTAATAATAAAGTATTGTGATCGACACAGGAAAAAATAAACTGCCAACAAGTCGGGTGAAACTTTATTATTCTTGGGACAAATTGCGGATGAGTCGAAAGTCAATATGCAGGTTAGAGTGGTTAGGGAAGGCTAAGTGAAAGGGAGTTCTTGCGCAGCGCTGTTGTCAATTTAACAATATTTCATTCGTTTCTGCAAGTTTGGGTACTTATGAGGGGAGGAGCAGGGGTAATAGTAAGGGTGGGTGGATGTTAATAGCTTTTTAATTAATTGCTTGAATCACGTCCAATATTCTCTGTACAGAATGTGTTTCATAGACGAAGTTGCATAGAATTTTCATAAAATTCGGTGTATTTTACATTCACGAAACCGAACATTTGTATGGGAGGGGGTAGAAGGGCAAGCGCGATTTCAAAACTCTTAAAGCAACTTCATTTGAATTACTTTTATAAGTTTTTCTGCAAAATTCGAAATTGATAGCTTTAAAGAGTTAGCTGACCACTTATTTCTTAAAAATGCTCGAAAAAATAATTTTGTACGGGAGGGGGTACAGGAGGCAAAGGAATCGTAAGACTTGTGATGCAATTTTCTTTCTTTTCTGTTGTAAGATGCTCGTACAAAAGTTCAAGTTCGTAGCTTTTAATTTGTTGATTATTAGTTGATTTGATGAAATTGGTCGAAATCATACTTTTGTATGGGTGGGGGTAGAAGGGCAAGCGCGATTTAAAAACTTTTAACGTAATTTTATTTCAATTGTTTTTGTAAGTTTTTGTATAGAATTGCAAATTGATAGCTTCTAATAGTTAGGTGATAATTGATTTCTTAAAAATGGTCGAAAAAATAATTTTGTATGGGAGGGGGTAGAAGATTTAAAGTTTTTCGACCAGTTAATATTTCGTATATTAAGGAATTTTTTTTAAATGCATTTTGCAAATTTTCAAGTTTCTACCTTAAAATTTCACTCAAAAATTTTCAGTTTATGTGTTTTTTTCAATGCACATGAAAGACCTTGTGTACGTTAGACCGGGGGGGTTGGTTTATAACAATTATGGATCAAGTTATTATTATTTTTCTATGTACATCAAATAGACGTATCCACATGCAAAATTTAAACTTTGTATCTTTCACCAGAGCCCTAAAAAAATCACTCAAAATTTTCGACATTTTTGCTTATAACCATCCTCCCCTTCCACCACCCAACTTAAACTTTTTTCAAAATTAACCAATATGTAGTTCTACAGTCCAACAAGTTTTTGATTTGATATCTGTACTCTTTTTTGAGATATAAGGATTCGTAATTTTGAAAAGTGCGCCATTTTTGAAATGCTCCCCATTTCCCCCCACTACTATTATTTCAAGATGTTATATTTTTTTTTGTATTTTCCTAGTATAGCTTAATATAAGTTTTAAATTTCAATTGCATAGCTTAAGAGATAGTTGAGATATTCATTTTTAAGTGTTTTTCTTTGCACCCTACCTGACCCTCTCCCTTACAATAATTAACCACTCTCTAAGCTGATTCCGATGGAACTATATACCACCTTGACGGTCCCAAAATATGAATCTTTTACAATGAGTAATTCCGAAGATATAATCATTTGAAAAAACAATTCGGCCGACAATTTGTTTTTGGCCCTCCCTTTTTGGACGCCAATAGATAAAAAAATTAAATTATTTTTAAAAGTTGTCCCACAAACCTTTCTATATGTTTGTTGAGTTTTAGCTTCCTAGCTGTTACCATGGTTTAGATATTTGAATTCGTATTTTTCGACTTAAGCGCTCCCCCCGCCTCCCCCTGAACCCGTACACCCCCCAAAATCGGTATCCGCCTGAGATCCGTAACTATCTACAATCCCATCAAAAATAAACTTTCCATCTTGTAGGGTTTGGGAATTAATGTGCGCTGAGCGTACACACCGGCGTACGGCATACAGACAGACGGATTTTTTTTTTTTGCATTTTTAGGCTAATTTAGTCATGAAACGCGAAAAAACAAAATTTCAGGGTAGCAAATTTTTTTTTTTCAAGTCGATCACAATACTTTATTATTAAAATAATAAAGTAAAATCCTTATATCTCAAAAAAGAGTACAGATATCAAATCAAAAATTTGTCAGATTGTAGAACTACAAAGTGGTTAATTTTGGTAAAAATTTTAAGTTGGGAGGTGTAAGGGGAGGATGGTGATAAGCAAAAATGTCGAAAATTTTGAGTGATTTTTTTAGGGCTCTGTTGAAAGATACAAAGTCTAAATTTTGCACGTGGATACATCTATTTGATATAATTAGGGATTTTTTTAAATGCATTTCCCAAATTTTCAAGTTTCTATCTTAAAATTTCGCTCAAAAATTTTCAGTTTATGTGTTTTTTTCAATGCACATGAAACACCTTGTGCACGTTAGACCGGGGGGGGGAGGGGGGTCGGTTTATAGTAATTATGCATCAAGTTATTATTATTTTTATACCCTAGATGAAATCTGAGAGTATATTGTGTTTGCCTTACCGTTTGTAACGCTAAGAAATAACGCTCGCACAGAGCCGCCAAGGGTATAGACATATTTGTTGTCGCTCAAAAGCCTCGATGCCGAGTGAGCGTCTGTCCGTCTGTCTGTCTGTGCGTCTTTCTACAACATAATTCTCGAAAGCTTTGAGCTATAGTGCTAATTTTTGTGTGTCATTTTTAGCAAAAAGTAAGGTCAAGTTCGTGAACGGGCCAAATCGCTCCACCCCTTCTACCCCCTCCCATACAAAATGACACAATTACGCAATTTGATAATAAACGGATTTGCTCAAAAAGTATAAAAGTGATTGAACTCAAATTTGGAACATATTACTTTTATAATAAATTCAATCTACTGTATAAAAATTATGTGTGTCCTCTCTCTCCTTTCACCACCTCCCGTACAAACTGCACTTTTTCATAAAATGCTCTAAACCAATTTACTCAGTGCGTATAAAATTTAGCGAGCTGAAATTGTGCAAAAAATATTTATTTAGAATTATTAGGAAGACCAATAAAAATTAGATGATTAGCTTCACCCTTTCTACCCCCTCCCATATAAAATGACACAAATACGCAATTCGACAATAAACGGATTTGCTCAAAATTTATAAAAGCCACTAGTCTGAAGTTTTGAATATCTTACTTTCGTGGCAATTTCAATCTACCGTATAAAAATTATGCATGTCCTCCTCCTCCTTCCACCACCTCCCATACAAACTGTACTTTTTCATGAAATACTCTAAACCAATTTACTCTGTGCGTATAAAATTTATCGAGCTCAAATTTAGCAGTAAAAATTTATTTAGAATTGTTAGTAAAAAAAAAAAAATTTAGATGATTAGCTTCACCCTTTCTACCCCCTCCCATACAAAATGACACAATTTCGCAACTCGACAATGAACAGATTTGCTCGAAAAGTATAAAAGCTATTGATCTGAAATTTGGGATATAATACTTTTATGACAATTTCAATCTACTGCATAAAATTTATTTGAGTCCTTCTCTTCTTTCCACCCCCTCAATCACAAACTACACTTTTTCATGCAATGCTCTAAACCAATTTAGTCAGTACGTATAAAACGTATCGAGCTGAAATTGTGCATTAATAACTTATTTGGCATTATTATTCAGGCCGAAAAAATTAAAAGATTAGTCTTACCCCTTCTACCACCTTCCATACAAAATGGCGCAATTTTAGAATTCGACAATAAACGGATTTGCTCGAAAAGCATGGATGCTATTGATCTGAAATTTGAAGTATATTACTTTTATGATGATTTCAATATATCATATAAAAATTATTTAATTCCTCCCCTGTCTTCCACCACCTCTTATAGAAACTCTACTTTTTCATGAAATACTCTAAAAGAATAACTCAGTGTGTATAAAATCTATCGAGCTGACATTGTGCACTTAATATTTATTTAGTATTATTAGTAAGCCCAAAAAATGAAGGTATTATCTATACTCCTTCGACCCCCTCCCATACAATCTGACACAATTTCACAACTTTACAAAAGGCGGATTTTCCTAAAAAGTATGAATGCTATTGATCTACAATTTCAAACATGTCAAAAGCATGATTACGGACTCGCCCCTGCTTGCACCACCTCCCATACAAACTACACAATTTGGATAAATCCAATAACCTAATTTTCTCAGCAACTATTTAATTTTTTAATCCTAAATTTTGTGTAAAACATTTTGATAGGAACTTTAGCGTAATTGGAAAAAATTAATTCAATGTCGTCAACCCCTGTACCGCTTCCCCTACAAAATTTCTTAAAATCAAAAAATTTCTCTTTCATCTAGAGTATCGCACGATTGGGCTTTATGCCCAATCGTAGTCCTGTTATGTTTTTTGTGTATATTAAATAGATGTATCTACATGCAAAATTTAAACTTTGTATCTTTCACCAGAGCTCTAAAAAAATCACTCAAAATTTTCGACATTTTTGCTTACCACCTCCCTCCCCTTACACCTCCCAACGTAAACTTTTTACCAAAATTAACCACTTTGTAGTTCTACAATCTTACAAATTTTTGATTTGATATCTGTACTCTTTTTTGAGATATAAAAATTTTTAATTTTGATAAGTGCGCCATTTTCGAAATACTCCCCATTTCTCCCCACTACTATTATTTCAACATGTTATATTTTTTGTGTATTTTCCTAGTACAGTTTAATATACTTTCCAAGTTTCATTTACATAGCTTAATAAATAACCGAGATATTGATTTTTAAGTGTTTTTCTTTGCACCACCCCTGACCCTCCCGCTTACAATAATTAGCCTCTTTCTAAACTGATTCCGTTGGAACTATGTGCCACCTTAATGATCTCAAAATATGAATTGTTTACGATAAGTAATTTCAAAGATATAACCATTTGAAAAAACAATTCCGCCGACAATTTGTTTTTAGCCCCCCTTTTCTGACGCCTATGGATAAAAAATATTAAATTATTTTAAAAGTTTGTCCCACAACCCTCTCTATATCTCTACTGATTTCTAACTTCCTATCTGCATTCGTGGTGGAGATATTAGCAAGTGTAGTTTTTGAATTTTTCACTCCCCCCGCCTCCCCCTTCCACCTAACACCTCCCAAAATTTAGAAAATAGAGCTCACTTAGCCAATCAACAACCCACCCAAAAACGAACATTCTACCTTTAATGGTCTCGGAGATATGAGTCCATATGTAAGGCGTACGGCGGACGTCGGGACGGATTTTTTTTTGCAATTTTTGGCTAATTTAGTCATGAAGCGCGGAATAAAAAAAATTCAGGGTAGCAAATTTTTTTTTTCTTGTGTGCATCACAATACTTCATTATTAGAATAATAAGTAATTCGGCTGGGCATTGAATTTGTTAGATTATTTAGACAATCCAGGCCAATTTCGGATCAGCACGTTCGAGCAGCTGCTTTTAAGGCATTGACGCTATCAAATTGACGTCCATTTGCATACACTGTGCTAGCGAGAATACTCAAAGGTACAGTCAGGACTACAAGCTGGCCAGTCAAGTGTTTGGAAGCCAATCCTTGGTTTGCCTCGAAACATGAATGGATGCATTATCCTGGTGGAAAACTACATCTTCCTCTTCGCAACTATCGAGATGACTGATTAAAATGTTTTCCGAGAGATCTATGTACATCTGGGATTTCATTGTAGTAGTTATGAAACAGATTGGAAGTTTTTCTTTGCAGGAGAATGCATCCCAAATCATATCACTTCCACCGCCGAAATTACGCTTCGATTTGACTACGTTTTTTTTTTCAAATTATGCCACTAGTAACTGTAGCAGTCTGGACCATCGGAATTGAATTTTTTTTTCATCAGAAAAAATTACTTTTTCCCAACCGGATGCCCAAGACATGTACTTTTTGGCGAATGGTAGTCTCTTCGGTGAACAGCAATTAATCGGGGTTTTCCTTAAGTTCCGTCTATGCAATATTTGGCAAAGTGCTTAAAACACGTGCAATGTGACGAGGTGTAACATTATGCTCTAAATTGTCCTTAATTTGTTTTGCAGATAGCCGATTTGTTGTTGCCTTGTGTCGAATTTTGCTTTTGTCACGCAAGGATAATTTTGTATTGCCCTTTGTTGGAGTCTTAACACCATAGCCATTGCCTTTTTTTAATAAAATCCTGATTGCACATTCAGATCGATCAAGTTTAGTAGCAATTTGCCTACTGGAGAAGTTTTTTTCTTTCAATAAATTGATGGCAACCTGCTCCGCCTCATTTAAGCGCTTCCAAGAAAATATTGCTGCAAAAACAACGCTCATGCTAAATGATATTGCAATATATATTCTGCAGAAACCTTCAATGAAAATTCCTTAGTGCTATTAAAAACAAAATGTGCAAAAAAACTTTAAATTTCGCGTTCAAAACTCAATAATTCCTCGATGCGCTCATACGACTGTCGCAGCTCAAAATGAGCTCCATTCACATTTTTCGATTTTTTTCGAAGTAGTACCGTTAGTTTCATCAGTTTTACTGTCGTGTATTACTCATCCATATTAATTCCAAAAATAGGGAGAAAAAGTTTTTCTTAGAAATATTTTACAGTGGGGAACACAATATATGATACATTTACGCATACGAATGTCCATACCACTGTATTATTTCTTGGCCATCTTCAGACCATATCATATTTGAAGATTAAAGTTATTTCTGGAAAAAACCTCTAAGATCCGCCCAACTTCGTCTACCACCTCCTATACAAATTTTATGTGAAATAATTTTCTGGCAACTGTATAAGTATGCCCGTCATCCGGTCCACCATCTGTAATAGAAAAACATAACAGGGCTACGATTGCGCGTAAACCGCAATCTTACGATACTCTAGATGAAATAGATTTTTTTGTGATCCCAAGAAATTTTGTATGGGGAGTGTTAGAAGGGGTGATAGCATTGAACTAATTTTTTTTTTCAATCATTCTAAAGTAGCTATAAAAATGTTTTATACAAAATGCTTACTCCAAAAATGTAATAGGAGCTGAGCAAATTAGTGAGTTAGATTTAGTGAAAATGTGCAGTTTGTATGGAAGGTGGTAGAAAGAGTAAGGGGATTTTAGTGATTTTTTCAGAAATAACTAAGAATATCATAAAATTGACATCTCTTAAATTTTAGACCAGTAACATTCATACTTTTCAAGAAAATAGATTTTTTGTGAAGTTGTGAAACTGTGTCATATTGTATGGGAGGGGGTAGAAGCAGTAAAGCTAATCAAATTTTTTTTTCTGGTCTTAGTGATAATACTAAATAAATATTTATTCAAAAATCTGAGCTTGATAAATGTTATATGTTCTGAGAAAATCGGCTTAGAGCATTTCATGAAAAAGTGTAGTTTGTATGGGAGGGGGTGGAAGGAGAAGGAGGACGCAAATAATTTGTATACTGTATATTGAAATCATTATGAAAGTAATATATTCCGAAATTGAGACTAATTGCTTTTATACTTTTCGAGCAAATCCATTTATAGTCGAATTGCGAAATTGTGCCATTTTGTATGGGAGGGGGTAGAAGGGGTGAAGCTAATCGTCTAATTTTATTAGCCTTACAAACAATTTTAAATAAATATTTAGTACACAATTTCAGCTCGCTAAATTTTATACGCACTGAGTAAATTGGCTTAGATTAATTCATGACAAGTACAGTTTGTATGGGAGGTGGTAGAAGGAGGGGGAGGACACGCAATATTTTTATACCGTAGACTGATATTATCATAAAAGTAATATATTCCAAATTTCAGGCTAATAGGTTTTATACTTTTCGAGCAAATCCGTTTATTGTCAAATTGCGCATTTGTGTCATTTTGTATGGAAGGGGGTAGAAGGGGTGGAGCGATTTGGCCCGTTCACGAACTTAAAGTTACTTTTTTGCTAAAAATGACACACACAAATTTTTAGCACTATAGCTCAAAGCTTTCGAGAGTTATGCTGTAGATAGACGCACAGACAGACAGACAGACAGACAGACAGACGGACAGACGGTCACTCGGAATCGATGTTTTTGAGCGACAACAAATATTTCTGTACCCTTGGCGGCTCTGTGCGAGCGTTATTTCTTAGCGTTACAAACGGTAAGGCAAACACAATATACTCTCAGATTTCATCTAGAGTATAATTATAGCGATTTCCAAAAATCACAAATTTCTTTAGTGATCTTGTGATTGGGCTTAAAGCACAATTTTTATTTTATAATGGCTTAGTTTAAAAAACGAATATTGCATTTTTTTTATTTTTTTTTTCATAGAATTAAAGCCAGAAAATTCTCGTGTTAGTTATATTTTACTGATCTTCAAAATCGATTAATTTAAAATTAGATTTACCAAATTGTTAGTTCGATCAAAATTATTAAATACGATGATCTTTGCGTTGGTTTGTTCTTTTCTTTACGTGCAAGCCAACCCAGAAATAACTAAATGTAACAGGTACGAATTTCTTTCAAAATCAACTTCATCTCTCAAAATAACAGGAAAACTGTTGATGATGATTTTAAAGCTTTCATATATTAAGATATAAGGATGAAATTTGCAAGCGACATTGAACTTCAGAAATGATTGCTCAGACAATCCCTCACTCTTTTAGGAGATATTTCCAATCTCCATAAATCTATTACTACCAACCACATATTACAGCCAGCAGGCACAACGTAAGCAATAAATTATAAATCTACAAATGCAAGTTTAAGGCCATACTTACCTCATAAACAACTCTGATCTGATCATGAATTATAACTTATTTAATCTAAAATGAATCTAAAACAAGTCAAGTCAGATAATTATCTCGCAACTATCGAGTTGCCGTAATGCCACATTTTTCCTAAGCAAATTTCAAATTGCCCCAATCCTATCGATCGATATGCGATAAACCAGTTTCCTGTTTTCAGTAGACTTTAAAGCCAATCATTAGCTTCAGTTTGCCAATTATACGCGTAGCTAACGCCCAAATTACCACCGTAAAGATTCCAATTAGTCCCTGAAAAGGAAAGTATTTGTATAAATATTGTTTAATATTACGAATGAAACGGAGATCGTCGACCGCGAACTCTATTAAAACGGAAAGTGAATTTCAGCTAAGACGCACGCAAAGTAGCCGCGCGTCTAATTACACACCTACCGCCAAAAAGTGAAAGCTTCTCGTGGCAGTCAGGTGCGAGCTTCTAAGAAGCAGAAATATGTACATAGGCTCCTGTAAATAATGTCGCAACTTGGGCAAAACATTTTTTCCCACCATGACCAATCGCATATAATTAAACAACACCAACAATAGCAATAATGAATGGACCGGCACAATGATTTTCCGACAAAGCTCGTCTTTTTTACTCCGGAAGGTCATTTCATTTGATTTCCACCCAGTTGAGTGATCTTA
Source organism: Chorisops tibialis (assembly GCA_963669355.1). Taxonomy (NCBI): domain Eukaryota; kingdom Metazoa; phylum Arthropoda; class Insecta; order Diptera; family Stratiomyidae; genus Chorisops; species Chorisops tibialis. The sequence goes on along the minus strand of OY770264.1, from coordinate 46,757,781 downwards.
TCCTACACTTATGCCCACCCACCTTTCAGACTTACCTTCGCCTAGAACTGCGCCATCTCAGGTGGAATTTGGCTGTAACGGAGCGGTATTGGTTCCAAAACTTTTCCCTTGCATACGTAATGGACGTATTGTTTCCGATGCGTGGGATCAGGGTCATCAGAATCGTGGATTATGCTCGCGAAGATCAGAAGAAAATCCAATCGTCTTTGGAGTACTTTCTTCCGGATCGCGCATTTGCGATTTACTAATTGACAAAACACCTGCTGCAGGGGTGGTGGAAGTCATTGTTTTGTACAGTGATTATGTTGAAGCCGGTTTACAGCTCAATTTATGGTTTGATTTCACTAGCGGCTGCGAATATCATAGCCAAACCCAAGGCTGGATTATCAATTATTGTTTCTTTTCTGGATTAGCTCAGGTGATATACTACGAACGTGTAATGAGATTTTAATTAGGCACTTGTAGTCACAGATATGATCGTGCGGAACTTGCGATCGTACCAACTTTACCGCCTAATATGCCAAAACTAGATTACAGTCGACTTTCGATGATGTTTACTATTTCTTATAACTATGGAAAGCGAGGAAAATTTGAAATTTTTGGTAATATCTTAACGGTTAGCGTAATTTTTTAATCAATTAGGTTCAAATAGGTCTAATTATTTTCTGTTTGATTAAATTTTGAAACAAAACTACCTAAAACATCATACTACAAGTCACAAAGCACTGTACAGAATACCTAAAGGCTCTTATAATAGAAAAACTTGTTGTAAACTCTATTTTGTAACACAATTCAAATTTCCTGTTAAGACCCCCTATAGGGGCATAGGACAGAAACAACTCTCTTCCACAAGGCGCGATCCTGCGCATCGGCTTTAAGCTGTTGCCAGGACTTGTTTATTTCTCTGGCCTCCTGCTCAACTGCTCGCTTCCATGTGTTACATGATCGACCAACCCGACGTCTTCCTTGAGGGTTATAATCCAGAGCCTGTTTTGCGATGTTTTGCTCTGGTTTCCTCAAAGTATGACCGATCCACTGCCACTTTCGCCGTTGAATCTCAATACTTATTTTAGTCTGGCGAGTTGTACTCCAAAGTTCGTCGTTGGAGATCACTTCTGGCCAGAATATTCCTAAAATGCGTCGGAGGCATTGGTTTACGAAAGTCTGTAGTTTCTTGGTAAGTCGAACGGTCACTTTCCACGTAGTACAACCATATAACAACACGGATTTGACGCATGCGTCAAAAACTCGCAGCTTCGTGCGAAGGGAGATCTCTCTTAACCTCCAGAAAGGGGAAAGGATACCGAAGGCCTGACGAGCTTTATTTAGCCGAGCCTCAACATCCTTTTCGGCTCCGCCGTCCATGCTGACAATGCTTCCGAGATAGCAAAAATCTTGCACCTCTTCCACATCCTGTCCATTAAGAACAATCGGTGTGCTTGCGTTCGAACCCATGTGCCTGTACTTGGTTTTACGCACATTTATTTTCAGTCCCGCCTCTTTGCATTTAGAATGCAACGAGCGAACATTTGACTCTAAGTCCGAACGGGTATGTGTAAGCAAACACACGTCATCAGCATAATCAAGGTGACTTAAGATGTTAAATAGTCTCCATTGAAGACCTTTACCTTCCCCACCATCCAGTGCAGCTTTCAAGATGTCATTTATTACCACCAGAAACAGGGCTGGTGATAATATGCAGCCTTGTCTGACACCCGTTCGCACAGGAAAGCTCTCGGACAGCTCTCCTCTATGCAAGACGCGACACCTTGCATCTTCGTAGGATTCTTTAATCATAGCTATGACCTTATTTGGAATACCTCTCCTACGCAAAGCATTCCATATGTAATCTCACTTAACGCTGTCGAAAGCCTTCTCGAAGTCCACAAACATGAGATGTAGTGGCGAACCCATTTCGGCTGACTGCTCTAATATTATCCGTAGGGTATTTGTGTGGTCGGTACAAGACGACCCTTTACGGAATCCAGCCTGATAAACTTCGAGAGTGCTCTCGACGACATCACTAATCCTATTGAGAATTACCTTAGCCATAATTTTTGATACGGCAGTAAGTAGACATATACCACGCCAATTGCCACAATCCCGAAGGTCGCCCTTCTTCGGAATTTTCACAATGACGCCCTCCTTCCATTCAGTCGGATATCTTCCATCATTCCACACCTTAGTGAAGAGTGGGAGGAGTATATCGGCTGTTATTTCCGGGTCCGCTTTGAGGAGTTCGGTTGGTAGTCCGTCTATACCTGGAGCTTTCCTTCCCGCCATTGACCGAATGGCGGAAACTATCTCTTCCTTATCTGGGGGATCGTCCCTAATAGAGGATTGTTGCGGTTGGATGTTTGGAAGTTGTTCTGTTTCCGGAATATCTTCATCTGACAAGATGTTTAAAATATCAGAGAAGTATTCCTTCCATCGTCGCAACTGGTGTTCACTCATATTAAGGAGAGTTCCGTCAACATCTCTCACCAGGTGGTTGGCGGTGAAATTCCTGTTCGTCAACTGTTTCATGATTTTAAATAGTGAACCCATATCCCCAAGGTAAGCCGCAGATTCTGCCTTGTTTGCCAGATCTTCAATGGCCTTTCTCTTGTCGCGTCTAACAGCCTTTTTAAGCTGTATATGAGCATCGCGGTAGTTCTGCCTCAAGTCGGGCGTTCGTTGGTTGACATCGGGTTGAGAGATGATTGCCAATTTGGCTTTTTTCCGATTGTCAACCTTGTCCCATGTGTCTTGCGACATCCAGGGTTTCTCACCGCTTTGCGCATATCCCACAGATTCTTCAGCACTAGTTAGAAAAGTGTTTCTGGTTGCCTCCCAATTGGCGTCCAGTGTGCGCATTTCATGTTCACCCAATGTGGATGACTTTTCGCGTAGAATGGTGGTGTATTCGAGTTTTTTGTTGGGATCTCTGAGTTTATCCACATTAAGCTTGCGCTTCATTTGAAGAATTTGTGGTCGTCGGATAGCTGCTGTACACAATCTCAAGCAGGCAACCATCAAGTGGTGATCGCTCCCCACGTCAGCTCCACGTTTCGCTCGCACATCGAGGAGACATCTTCTCCATCGGCGACTTATAGCCAAATGGTCGATCTGGTTCTGAGTAACACCGTCAGGGGAAACCCAAGATGTTTTATGATGACTCTTGTGTGGAAAAAGAGTCCCTCCGATGACCATTTGCCGAGTACTACAGAACTCCACAAATAATTCGCCGATTTCGGGTCTCTTAATCCAAGGTCGTGAAGCGTCGACCCAAGGGTCACCATGCCTCCCCATGACGTGTTCTAGTCCAGTGTTGTCTGATCCAACCTGGGCGTTCATATCTCCCGAGATGATAATAATATCACCTCTTGGAACACGTTCGAAGGTGGCACTCAGTTGGCTATAAAACTCCTCTTTGTCACCAGATGTTGCGGTATTAGTTGGTGCGTAGCAGTGCAGAATTGTGACGTTTCTGACACTGGTCCTGAGCCTGACGACGATAATCCTATCCGAGATTGGTTCCCAGCTAATGAGACTGTTTCTCGCTCTCGGCGTAAGGACGAACGCCACGCCATTTCTGGCTTCACTTTCAGGGCCAATGTACAGAATAGTGTTTCCGCTAGGGGTTCGTTCTTCTCCTGATCCTGTCCACCTGACCTCGCTCAAGCCCAAGATTTGGATGTTATAGTGCTCCATTTCACGGTCGATCACCGATTGGCGGTGCAAGGACCGAGTAACCCCAGTTCTTCCCCCGTCATTCAATGTTCGAACGTTCCAGAAGCCAATCATAGTCCGTTTTCGAATGCTAAAAGTCGTTACCGTAGAATCAGTCCGTATCCGAGGCGATGTATCTGTTTCTCGTATCATTTAGGTCTTAAGATCAACAAATTGTAACACAATTAGCTTTTGAAATTTATCGCAATTATGTGAGCATTTAAGATTAGGGGAAAACTCAAGCAACTTGAAATACCGATTATAACAATTTATTATTACATTTATCAGTACACATAGGTGATACGAAAATACGTAATACGAGTAATATTGAAATTGGCGATTCGATATAAATGGAATAATTGCAAAGACATTTCCACGAATTCAATGTTTTTTTCTTTATATTTACAAAAATTTTAAATAATCAACATTATTTTCCCATATCACCGAATTCCATCTGAATTTCGATAACTCGAATAATCGTCACCTGACGATGTCAATATTTATCAAAATCTGATTTCAGATTAGGGATAATAAGCACTTGTCTTGTTGTTTCCTTTTCATATTCGATGATACTTACAGATAAATAGACACTTAATTTCCTATCGTTAGGAAGTGCAAACACTTCAGATTATTATTTCGGGGTAAACAACATAAAAGCGGAAAATATGTTATGATTGACTGATATTGAATAATACAATTTTTGTTGTTACACTTGTGTGATTCATTGCTAGTATAAATTTTTTTAATGAATTAACTTGCTTTGGAGACCTAATTAAAACATTGCTAACTCGTTTGAGTTCTTTTTTTCTACACTTATTTTTGACAATGTTAATCTTGAATACGATAAATCAGTTTTTATTAAGCTTTATTTGTCACAGGAAATTATTTGCAATATTTAATTCAATTCGATTAATCTTAACGACCATAAAATAGATCTGTTAGAAATGTGCATTTTTAAGTAAAATACTAGTAGTTGTAGACTAGATTAGATTCACCTGGAAATTTGGACTTATATTAGATAGACAAACACAGTCATTCTAGCCTTCCTCGATCCATAATTCCTGGTGGCAAAGATTTGGGCGAGTGTACTAAATGTTGCAAATGTTTGGAGGAACCGTTTTAGAATCAAAATAATATAAAAAAAAACCTTTTTTAACAGACTACTTATGGGATCATCATTTTATGGTCACTTTTTCGAGTTAGTCATTATAGGACGATCCACTAAGTCGGTCAGTATATTTTAATTTCAGTAGGATTTCAATACGATTGCGCGCAAACCCCAACCATGCCATACTCTAGATGAAATGGGAAACAAATTTTGTCTAAACTTTCTTAGAATACTCAATATTGGGTTATGTATGAGAGTCGGTAGAATGGGGTAGTGCGATAGGTTATCGATAGACTTTTAGCCATGGGGTACAATTATTGTGAAAATTATAAACTTTTAGCTTAATGATTGGGAAAATTTCTCGCTCTACGCTTTGTACCAATTAAAACCAAATGTCTGATAATATTGGAAAAATGCCAAGAAAATTTAACAAAAAATTAAAAAAAAAAATGTGATTCTGCGTAACTAAACATTAAAGTAATTTTATTGAGTTTTCAAATTCATTCAGCATTATGCAGTAAAATGTTTTTTACTACTTTCATTGGTTTGTTTGTTAATGCATCTATTTGCTTGGCCTTTTGGTTGTTAATTTTAAAAATTGTACTTTCTTACTTACGATGGCGCTACATCTCAAATCGGACTTTAGCCTCCTGAACACTTTGCCTCCATCCATCCATCCATCCAATTTCTACAATGGCACTACAGCCCAAATCGGACCTTGGGCTCCTGACATTCAGGTTTCTTAACATTTTTCATTACTTATTGTGGAAGGGTTGTTAGCCCTTCGCACAACCCTCTTCCTACGAATTTTTCATTTTCGTAGATTGAGGTGACCAAGGTATATCCGAAGATGGCATTCAATTCTCTATTGTATCGTATTCTCCAGATCGAGTCTTCCCTCGCAGGTCCCAGGATTCTTCTGAGCACTTTTCAAGTAGTTTTTCGGACGCCAGGGTTAATGTCCACGCTTAAGTTTTGTTTTCCTGTGCACGTTATATATTGAATATTGGAAGTACCGAATTATAAGTCTTATTTGTCATCATTATCCTTCTTTTGATTTCGATGGGTTCGCTTCAAATTTTTCGATAGGTTCACTCCTAGGTATATAAAGTTTTCTTCGTTTTTTAGGTTATAGTCTCCTACGTAAAATTTTGTCTGATTAGCGTCTTATTCCTAGTTTGTGTCATAATTTTTATTTTGTTTCCATTAATACGTAGTCCGAGTGAAGGTTTACCTTGGCAGTCTCCAGAGATCTTGCAAGGATATCTATATCGTCGGCATATGATACGTGTTGTGTGGATTTGAAGCATAGTGTTCCCTTGGTATCAACAAGAAGTTTCCGAACAACATATTCGAGTATCCAGTTGATAAGCATTGGTGCGAGGCCGTCACCTTATTCAAGGCCGTTGTCTGATTTAAAACTGGAAGTCAGATCGTTTTCTTCTTTGACTCGGGACAAAGACTCGGTAAGTGTCATTCTTATAAGCCGAACTGGTTTTAGAAATGTATTTCTTAAATATTATTTTTTCTACTAAATTTAAAGGCTCAAACGCAATCGCCAAAATAGATCCGTGGATTGGAATAATTCAATCATCAATCAAATTCCTGTTAAGATCCCCTATAGGGGCATAGGACAGAAACAACTCTCTTCCACAAGGCGAGATCCTGAGCATCGGCTTTAAGCTGTTGCCAGGACTTGTTTATTCCTCTGGCCTCCTGCTCAACTGCTCGTTTCCATGTGTTAAATGATCGTCCAACCCGACGCCTTCCTTGAGGGTTATAATCCAGAGCCTGTTTTGCGATGTTTCGCTCTGGTTTCCTCAAAGTATGACCACTGTCACTTTTACCGTTGAATCTCAATACCTATTTTAGTCTGGCCAGTTGTACTCCAAAGTTCATCGTTGGAGATTACTTCTGGCCAGAATATTCCTTAAATGCGCCGGAGGCATTGGTTTACGAAAGTCTGTAGTTTCTTGGTAAGTCGAACGGTCACTTTCCACGTAGTACAAACATATAATAACACGGATTTGACGCATGCGTCAAAAACTCGCAGCTTCGTGCGAAGGGAGATCTCTCTTAACCTCCAGAAAGGGGAAAGGATACCGAAGGCCTGACGAGCTTTATTTAGCCGAGCCTCAACATCCTTTTCGGCTCCGCCGTCCATGCTGACAATGCTTCCGAGACAGCAAAAATCTTGCACCTCTTCCACATCCTGTCCATTAAGAACAATCGGTGTGCTTGCGTTCGAACCCATATGCATGTACTTGGTTTTACGCACATTTATTTTCAGTCCCACCTGTTTGCATTTAGAATGCAACGAGCGAACATTTGACTCTAAGTCCGAACCGGTATGTGCAAGCAAACACACGTCATCAGCATAATCAAGGTGACTTAAGATGTTAAATAGTCTCCATTGAAGACCTTTACCTTCCTCACCTTCCAGTGCAGCTTTCAAGATGTCATTTATTACCACCAGAAACAGGGCTGATGATAATATGCAGCCTTGTCTGACACCCGTTCGCACAGGGAAGCTCTCGGACAGGTCTCCTCTATGCAAGACACGACACCTTGCATCTTCGTAGGATTCTTTAATAATAGCTATGACCTTATCTGGAATACCTCTCCTACGCAAAGCATTCCATATGTAATCTCACTTAACGCTGTCGCAAGCGTTCTCGAAGTCCACAAACATGAGATGTAGTGGCGAACCCATTTCGGATGACTGCTCTAATATTATCCGCAGGGTATTTGTGTGATCGGTACAAGACGACCCTTTACGGAATCCAGCCTGATAAGCTTCGAGAGTGCTCTCGACGACATCACTAATCCTATTGAGAATTACCTTAGCCATAATTATTGATACGGCAGTAAGTAGACATATACCACGCCAATTGCCACAATCCCGAAGGTCGCCCTTCTTCGGAATTTTCACAATGACGCCCTCCTTCCATTCAGTCGGATATCTTCCTTCATTCCACACCTTAGTGAAGAGTGGGAGGAGTATATCGGCTGTTATTTCCGGGTCCGCTTTGAGGAGTTCGGTTGGTAGTCCGTCTATACCTGGAGCTTTCCTTCCCGCCATTGACCGAATGGCGGAAACTATCTCTTCCTTATCTGGGGGATCGTCCCTAATAGAGGATTGTTGCGGTTGGATGTTTGGAAGTTGTTCTGTTTCCGGAATATCTTTCTCTGACAAGATGTTTAAAATATCAGAGAAGTATTCCTTCCATCGTCACAACTGGTGTTCATTCATATTACGGAGAGTTCCGTTGACATCTCTCACCAGGTGGTTGGCGGAGAAATTCCTGTTCGTCAACTGTTTCATGATTTTAAATAGTGAACCCATATCCCCAAGGTAAGCCGCAGATTCTGCCTTGTTTGCCAGATCTTCAATGGCCTTTCTCTTGTCGCGTCTTACAGCCTTTTTAAGCTGTATATGAGCATCGCGATAGTTCTGCCTCAGGTCGGGCGTTCGTTGGTTGACATCGGGTTGAGAGATGATTGCCAATTGGGCTTTTTTCCGATTGCCAACCTTGTCCCATGTGTCCTGCGACATCCAGGGTTTCTCACCGCTTTGCACATATCCCACAGATTCTTCAGCACTAGTTAGAAAAGTGTTTCTGATTGCCTCCCAATTAGCGTCCAGTGTGCGCATTTCATTTTTACCCAATGTGGATGACTTTTTGCGTAGAATAGTGGTGTATTCGCGTTTTTTGTTGGGATCTCTGAGTTTATCCACATTAAGCTTGCGCTTAATTTGAAGTATTTGTGGTGGTCGGATAGCTGCTGTACACAATCTCAATCAGGCAACCATCAAGTGGTGATCGCTCCATACGTCAGCTCCACGTTTCGCTCGCACATCGAGGAGACATCTTCTCCATCGGCGACTTATAGCCAAATGGTCGATCTGGTTCTGAGTAACACCATCAGGTGAAACCCAAGATGTTTTATGATGACTTTTGTGTAGAAAAAGGGTCCCTCAGATGACCATTTGCTACTACAAAACTCCACAAATAATTCGCCGATTTCGGGTCTCTTAATCCAAGGTCGTGACGCGTTGACCCAAGGGTCATCATGCCTCCCCATGACGTGTTCTAGTCCAGTGTTTTCAGATCCAACCTGGGCGTTCATATCTCCCGAGATGATAATAATATGACCTCTTGGAATACGTTCGAAGGTGGCACTCAGTTGGCTATAAAACTCCTCTTTGTCACCAGATGTTGCGGTTTTAGTTGGTGCGTAGCACTGCAGAATTGTGACGTTTCTGACACTGGTCCTGAGCCTGACGATGATAATCCTATCCGATATAGGTTCCCAGCTAATGAGACTGTTTCTCGCTCTCGGCGTAAGGACGAACGCCACGCCATTTCTGGCTTCACTTTCAGGGCCAATGTACAGAATAGTGTTTCCGCTAGGGGTTTGTTCTTCTCCTGATCCTGTCCACCTGACCTCGCTCAAGCCCAAGATTTGGATGTTATAGTGCTCCATTTCACGGTCGATCACTGATTGGCGGTGCAAGGACCGAGTAACCCCAGCTCTTCCCCCGTCATTCAATGTTCGAACGTTCCAGAAGCCAATCATAGTCCGTTTTCGAATGCCAAAATTCGTTAACGTAGAATCAGTCCGTATCTGAGGCGCTGTATCCATTTCTCGTATCATTTAAATCTTAAGATCACGGGTGATAAGCCCATGATCCAGTGAGTGTCCATTTGCCATTTTTTAGAGCAAGCAGGACTGACTGTGGGTGAATTCTACAGCCCCCATCCCACAGGGGGATAGTTAGCTCAGGTCCGTGGAGTCGCTAGTCTCCAAAGATAGTTGCAGGAGTTGGTAAAACCTCATCCTACAACTACCCCCTTGCGGGGACAATAATACTGGAATAAATGGAATAATTACCGAAGCAATATTATAACAGAGTCTTGCTCCTCAGGGCAAACTTGAAGATTGATTCTATAGGGTAAAATCATTTGAAGCAAGCAAGTCCCTACAATGTCTCTAATGCGGCAGGGGTATTTGAAACGCAGATGGGACAGTGCACGGATCACATTATCTATACCTGTATATTTTGCGAAAGACCGAAAGACATGATTCTTCATCTTCTACAATGGCGCTACGGCCCAAATCGGGCCTTGGCCTCCTGACCTTCAGGATCCTTAACATTTTTTCATTATTTATTGTGGAAGGGTTGTTAGACCTTCACACAACCCTCTGTCTACAAATTTTTCATTTTCGTAGATTAAGGTGACCAAGGTCTACCCAAGCAGGCAGTGTGCTGGAAATATGCGTCGACCGGGGTTTCAACTGACGACCTTCGCATTGTAGACTAACAGGCTACCCACTAGGCTATTCCGTAGCTAAAGACATGATCCGTATCCTCGTATTCTTTATAACAGGTTGATCTCCAATTATCATTTCAGTGCTGGTCCAAATAACTACCTACTCCTTAATACATTAGCTTTTAGGCAAGAGCATATCAAGTCATATTTTAGTACTAGCAAATACCCGCGACTTCGTCCGCGTAAAAATAGCAATATTAAGCAGTTTTTGAGAGTGTAGTTAGTAATACATTATGTGGGATATATAATCTGCTTCCTTTAATGGCTCTTTGAACACAATGTTTTGTATTTTGTTGGAATCAGAACCATCAGTTATTAAAAATGAAATCATGATACTTGAATGGGACACACTCGTAATCAAATCAAACCCGTGATTCGAGATCATATGTATACGTGTGAAGGACATGTGAATAGTTGTACTTTGTGTTAATTGAAAAAAGCCCAAATAAAATGACATTAAGCTTAAAAACATAACAGGGCTGCGATTGTGCGTAAAGCCCAATCATACTATACTATAGATGATCGAAATTTTTGTGATGTTAAGAAATTTTGTATGGGGAGTGATAGAAAGGGTGACAGCACTGAACTTATTTGTTTTACACCATGCTAGAATAACTATAAAAATGTTTAGTACCAAATTTAAGCTTCAAAAATTGAGTAGATACTGAGAAACTTAGTGCATTGAATTCAATGAATTTGTGCAATTTGTATGGGAGGTGGTAGAAGGAGTGCAGGGTTTTTGGTGATTTTTTGAGAAACAGCTATAATTATCATGCAATTGATATACTTCTTCAGATCTGTATCATTCACACTTTTTAAGAAAATCGAATTGTTATATAGTCGGGGAGTTGCGTCTCGTTGTATGGGAGGGGTTAGAAGGAGTGAAGCTACTCGGTTAATTTTTTTTCCTGATATTAATAACAATGTTAATTAAGGATTAAGTACAAAATTTTAGCTCGATGAAATTTATATGTACTGAGAAAATTGGTTTAGAGTATTTCATAAAAAAGTGCGGTTTGTAGTGATTTTTTGAGAAACAACTACAACCATCATGCAATTGATTTATTTTATTTTTTCAGATCAGTAACATTCACACTTTTCAAGAAAATCTTATTCTTGTAAAGTTGTGGAACTGTGTCACATTGTATGGGAGGAGGTAGAAGAAGTGAAGCTAATCGGTTAATTTTTTCCCGATATTAATAATAATGCTAATTAAAAATTTAATACAACAATTAAGCTCGATGAAAGTTACACGTACTGAGAAAATTGGTGTAAAGTGTTTCATGAAAAAATGTAGTTTGTATGGGAGGTGATGGAAAGAGTGGGGGAACTCAAATAATTTGTATACCAAAAGACTGCATTTGTAATAAAAATAATATAGTTTGGTGATTGTTTTCACAGTGCATTTCGAATTGAAAGAAAAGATTTCCGGATTCTTCACTGTTACGCTTTATTATTCGTGACGTTTCGATCTCTGCTGAGACCTTTATCAAACGGTCTCAGCAGAGATCGAAACAGACCGAAACGTCACGAATAATAAAGCGTAACAGTGTAGAATCCGGAAATCTTTTCTTTCAAAAAATAATGTATTCCAAATTTCTAATTAATAGCTTTTATAGTTTCCAAGAAAATTTGATTAATATATATTTTTGAAAATGAGTCACTTTGTATGGGAGGAGTAGAAGGCGTGAGGCGAGTGAATTAAAACCAAAAGCAGATTACATCCCGGAGGACACCTAACAAACTGTGCAAGTTTCATTATAATCGGTTCAGCCGTTTGTGCGTGAAAGGCAGACAGACAGACAAAAATTTCAAAAACGTGTTTTTATGCATAGTTGTTGTTAAAATAAAGCAAAAAACTAACTTATAGCCATTTATAAGCAAATAACAGGCAGACACTACAATTATATTAATATGTATAGATTTATGGTGTGACCCATTCATTGCCACTTGCGTATCCAAATGTCCAACTCTGTATGATCCGAGTACAACCGCTTAGTAACAGAAATTTAACGCATACTTTGTATAATGGTAATCTGGAGAAAGGAAGAAAAATATAGATTGATATTTATTGATTTAAGCCAAAACAACAAAATTTTTGCAAGCTATTGGCCATTCGATATACTTCTATCCGGCACAGATCGCAATAATTTTTGTATTGAATGGTCAACACATTACAACAAAAATGATACTGAAAAATGATAATTGTCGACAAAATTTGTGACAGTAGAGATTCAATTTCTTACATTTTTGCGGACAGAAATTTTTTAAACATGTATGATGAAATTTTCGAAAACTTCTTGCAATAAATTTGACAACACGATTGTGACAAAAATACTACTTTTGTTAGTCTTAATAGGGCACTCGTTATTTTATTGAACGTACATGTGGTAGCCTTATAACAAAAAATTTCGAGAGAAATGTGTTTTTTTTTGTATTGGCGACAAAGCTACAAAATTATTATGAAATGGTAGACAAACATGTAACATACAAGAGCGTTTTGCATTTATTTTAGGTTCAAAATAAAGAAACTGCTAATAAGTCGGGCGGAATTTTGTTATTTATGGTACAAGTTGAGGATGCATGAAAAGTCAATATGCAGGTTAGAGTGGTCAAGGAAGACTAAGTGAAACCCACCTACCTCATAAGAACCCAAACTTGCATAATCGAATGAAATATTGATTACATGTGCTGGAGCTATTGATTGTATTCGCCCTTAATCGCGAATACAATCAATAGCTACAATTAATAGGTTACTAACTTAAATATGAAAAAAAAAACGATTTTTTCTTACTGATTATCATTCTCCATTCAATGTAGCACAAAATAAAACAAACCACAGATTTTTCCTATGAGTAAAAGTGGTCAAAATATTAATTCAAAGTTAGGAAGGTCGGTGTACATCGTACTACTAGTCTGTTATTTTTTTTCTTTCCTGAAAAGTTTTTATTTTCAGATTTTTATCGACATCGGTACATTTTTCTTAAAAATGATAGTAGATATCAGTATGATTTTTTTTTTGGTCGATAGGTAGCAGTACTAGCTAACAAGAGAACAGAGGAAATTTTAAATAGTTGGCTACAAATATTATTGTTTTTTTTTAAAACAAAATGAAAAAATTTGGATCGCATACGTATTTTACCTTAATTTTCTCCAAAAACAAACTGAAGTACGGACATTCGAGTGACAGCATGAACTTCTGTGTAGTTCAAATTTTTCTCCGAGTCTTGTAGTATATTTGTACATAGCTTAAAGCAAACTTACAATACTCTCAGGACTCGTCTAGGACGGAATTAACACGAATAATGAATTAAAACTTTAAATAATGAATTATAACATAATCCATTATTTATCATAAACACTTAGTGCTGGAAAAATACTGAAAGATAGGAATATGTTTTTCTATTAAAATCTTATTCCCTTGTTTAAAAAATTACAGATATTGTTTTTAATATTGATTTATAACCCATATCGAGGGTTTAATGAATTTCGATAATGGAGGATATTAATAAAAACTATAAAAAAAATATACGTATACTGTGCGCAGCTAGTTACTGAGTGTGATTACTGTAATCAATAAATTAGTGAACAAGCATATTACATGGCTCTTATCATAATAACATAAACCGCTCCATTCAACTATCAGTAGATTATGCTATAAATAAAAAGAAATTAGAGCTATGACTATCCTGTTTTTTTACGAAATTAATATTAATCAATATTTAATTATATAAATATTTCAAAATAATTTTTGAATTAGGATTTTTAAATCGAGCTTAAGAACGTATTAGGTCTGGGAGAAAAGTTCGTGGTGTTTTTCTCGATAGATGACGTCAATTGTAAATAACTCAGGAAACACATATTGCACCACCAACAAATTTGGTAAATGCTTTTAATCGATTTTCATTGAAACTAGAAAAGGTTTAAACTTAAAATTTTGCCACAATTTGTCCCTTAATAATTGCAATAAATTCTAAAAAAATATGAACTTCGCTTCACTCCTTCTACCACCTCTTATACAAATTTTTGTAATGAAAATTCAAGAGAAGTATTTCTCCTTCGAACATATAAGTAACAAAGCAATGTGATTAGGATGTTGATAAGCAGATTAAAAATCACCCAAAACCTCTCACTTTCTCTGCCACTTCCCATACAAATGCCATAAATTCAGACAAAAATTGTTCAATTTCCTCGAAAATTATGAAAGCTACCAACTTTAAATTCAGTATGAAACATTTGTATACTACGTTTGGTGTTATATACAAAAATTACATTACCTCCCATACAAAAATCACAATGCACTATTCGAAAGAATTTGATATTTTCCGGTACAATAAACTCTTCCCCGTTCATCTAGAGTATCAAATGATTGGGCTTTACGCCCATAATATGATTATAATTCTGTTATGTTTATACTCTAGATGAAATCTGAGAGTATTATAAGTTTGCCACAAAGTTTGTAACGCCAAGAAAAAAGGCTCGGAGAAAAAAATGAATGATACAGAAGTTCATATAATTACTCAAAAATCTCAAAACCGGATGTCCGTCCGTCCGTCTGTCCGTCTGTACGTCCGTGTCCTCTCTAGCTTGAGAATGCGTTGATCTAGAAAGTTCAAATTTTTTACACGTCGTTTTTGGTAAAAAAGTAAGGACAAGTTCGTGAACGGGCCAAATCGCTCCACCCCTTCTACCCCCTCCCATAAAAAATGACACAATTACACAATTTGTCAATAAACGGCTTTTCTCGAAAAGTATAAATGCTATTGATCTGAAATTTGGAACATAATAGTTTTATGATGATTCCATTCTACTGTATAAGAATTATCTGTGTCCTCCTCATCCTTCCACCCCCTTCCATACAAACTGCACTTTTTCATGAAATGCTCTAAACTAATTTACTCAATGCGTATACAATATATCAGTTTGAAATTGTGCACTGAACATTTATTTAGAATTATTAGTAAGATCAAAAAAAAAAAAAAATTAGGCGATTAGCTTTACCCCTACTACCCCCTCCCATAAAAATGACACAATTTCGCAATTTGACATAAAACGAATTTGATCAAAAAGTATAAAAGCTATTGATCTGAAATTTGGATATATTACTTCTATAATAAATCCAATCTGCTGTAAAAAATTGTTTGAGTTCTCCCTTTCGTTCCACCACCTTCCAAACAAAATACACTTTTGTATGAAATACTAAAAACCGATTTACTCAGTACGTATGAAATTTATCGAGCTGAAATTATGCACTAAATATTTATTTAGAATTATTAGTCAGACCAAAAAAAATTTGGTGATTAGCTTCACTCCTTCTAATCCCTCCCATACAATTTGACACAATTCAACAGCTTTACAAAAAGTCGATTTTCCTGAAAAGTATGAATGCTACTGTTGTGCAATTTAAAATATGTCAATTGAATGATGTTCACAGTTACTTTAAAAAAAGTCATGAATAACTTCACACTCCTTCTACCACCTCCCATACAAACTGCACAGCTTCACTAAATTCAATACACTAATTTTCTGAGTACTTTTTAAATTTTTGAATCCTAAATTTAGTATAAAACATTATGATAGCAACTTTAGCGTGATGTAAAAAAAGTTCAATGTTGTCACCTCCTCTACCACTTCCCATACAAAATTTCTTAAAATAAAAAACTTTCTCTTTCATCTCGAGTATCGCATGATTGGGCTTTACGCCTAATCGTAGTCCTGTTGTGTTTATACTCTAGATGAAATCTGAGAGTACATTGTGTTTGCCTTACCGTTTGTAACGCAAAGAAATAATGCTCGCACAGAGCCGTCAAGAGTACAGGAATATTTGTTGTCGCTCAAAAACTTCGATTCCGAGTTGCTGTCTGTCCGTCTGTCTGTCCGTCTGTCTACAGCATAACTCTCGAACGCTTTGAGTTATCGTGCTGAAATTTGTTCTGTGTCATTTTTATCAAAAAAGTAACTTTAAGAAAAATTGATTTTTCTTTGAAACTATTTAAGCTATCGATTTGAAATTTAGGTCAAAGTATTACGATAAAAATGTTATTAATATAACTGAAAATTTTTTCGATCCCGTCACTCCTTCTACCCCCTCCCATACAAATGCATAATTTTGAAAAATGCAGTTTTTCGATTTTCATTGAAACTAGCAAAGTTACAAAAACGAATTTTCGCCAGAATTAATTTTATTATAATTCCAATTAGAATTGAAAAAATTATCAACTTCACCTCACTCCTTCTACCACCTCCCATACAAATTTCACGAAATTTTGAAATTTAAATTAAATTATTTTTCTTCGAAACTGTTAAAGCTATCAAATTGATATTTTACATAAGGTATAAAAATAAAAATATCAATACAAGGAAAAAAATGTGTTTTGATCCGTACACTCCTTCTACCCCGTCCCATACAAATGTATAATTTTTGTAAAGTGCATTATATCGATTTCCATTAAAACTAGAAAAAGTATAATCTTAAAATTTTGCTAGAATTTGTTTTTTAATAATTGCAATAAATGCTAAAAAAATTATCAGCTCCTCTTCACTCCTTCTACCCCCTCCCATACAAATATCTGTATTATAAATTCAAGAAAATAATTTCTCTTTCGAATATATTAGAACTATCGAATTTGAAATTGAATCAAAGCGAGGTGATAAGGATGTTGATAAGCAGTTTCAAAATCATCTTAATCGCTACCCCTCCTCTGCCACCTCCCATACAAATGCCTCAATTTCAGGAAAACTATGTCCAATTGAAAATAATTAAAGCTACAAATCTTAAATTCAGCACGAAATATTTTGCATACCACATTAGGTTTCATATCCAAAAATTACAAACCTTCCTCCTCTGCTTCTACCACCTCCCATACAAAAATCACTATTTATTATTTAAAAGAATTGGATGTGACATATTTTCCGGTACATTGAACTCTTTCTCATTTCATCTAGAGTATCATATGATTGGGCTTTACGCCCAATCTAAACCTCAGTGTCAATTAATGCACGTGTTTGTTTTTTAGATACATGCTTATATACATAATATTTTGTAAATTTTTTTTTGTAAATTATGATAACTTCAAATTTGTAGACGATTCATTAAAACTGTGCATTGCTCATTAATTAAACAGAACATTAATGGAATGCTGATCTCTCCGCAAAAGCAGAATATTTATCTCTTTACAAACTTACTTTACATAACTCTAGTCTAATACAACTTAGGATCCGTATTTCGTTTATCTATTATATAAGGTTACATTTAATAATAATAATAATAAGTGGCCTTACTGCATAATAATAATAACCTTAATAACCTTGCACAAATCAATATTTTCGGTCGGTTTTATAGAGAAATTTTTTAAGTGCTGGTAATCAGAAATTTTAGCACTTTTTTTATTAATAATAACAGAAATAATTCCCTTCTACTTATCTACTATTGAAAACATGTGGTAACATCGTGAAAGTAATGATATGATCAAGCCATTTAATTCTTAGCTTAATCAAAATAAATTATAGAATTCAAATAAACCTATTGTTTTTTTGAAATGATCGAAATAGTTTATATTTAATATCAGAGTTAATAAGAATTATATTTCATCCGTAAAATCTCCAAATAATTGTTTTTCATACCAAAAATATTTTCTCTATGAAATAAATTTCAAGTTATGTTTTTGTGTAACATCAAATTAGAGTGTTTTAGAATCGGTGGGAAAGCATTAGTATAATTGTATTGGAATAAGTTCGTTTATATCATAATGTTGTAATGATTAATTTACCATATTTACTAACAATTTGATTGCAGACATCATTTTATATCCTGTTGCATAGTTATTTTATCATTAGCCAAAACAGTCCTTCTATTGTGATCTGATAGAGAGGAGTTTCTTACTTGAGAGATATTTTAGAAGACATTTAAGCAATAGAAAGTATTTTTTCTGCGATATTTAAATTTTTTAGGTACAAATTTTGATAGATTAATAATAATTTAACAAAAGCTTTAAATGAAAATAAAATGCTATCTTCGTGACTGCGTTCTATACTTTCACGGGCAAATTGAGTCAAATCTGATTTCTGCAAAGTTCATTTTTGGGAGGATTATAGGATGTGCTTGCAGAGGCAGACACCTACCTATTAATGTCTTTACTATCAATGACTCAACGTGTATCAGAAAGAGGTGTAGGATTTGCTTTTTGAATAAAACGAACATTTTTTTGGATGTTTCAGAAATTGGTGGACCCATGGGGATTTGAATGGAACATAATATCTGCAAATGGTCGCGATTGCTTGTTATATTCAAAAAAACAAATCCTACAACTGTTTTTGATACACCCCACCCCATAGAAAGTTGAAATTCGACTTTCAAATATTGCATTACCAGAAGGATAGTGTCGAAACTCAAAATCAACATTTTGGGAAAAGATGGTTAGAAGTTTTTAAAATGGTTTTTGCTTTTATTTTTTTTGGTAACTATTCAGAAATAACCAATAATTATTCCGTTATATAAACAAGTAAATTAAAATTTGTAAGATTCATAAAAATTAGAAAAAAAATTTTTTTTTTCTTAAAAAGGTAAGATTACGGAAGTGTTCTATTACGTTAAAATTAACTTCCTACCTTACCAAGATACTGCAGTTACTTCTCATAGTTGCTAGTTATGACATTATTCACTTAAAGTTACGTGTATTTGTTGATATCATAATTTATTATTTCAATGTTTACGATAGTATACTCTGGCTATAAACATAGAAAAATAATGTAAATAACCGAAATCATATTTTTGGAAGTTATGACACTAATCTTCTGGGAGTGCGTTACATAAGTTTATGGGGTGAATAGTAAAAATTAATTAATTATTATATCCTGTGTGGTAAAAAAAAGGGTGGGGGCAGTTACGAACAAAATTTCCGCCGAATTTTTGTCAAATGATTATATTGCATGTTTGGAATGATTAGAAATAAAACTTGAGCTCATACAGGTGACGTGGAGGTTCACTGCAATCGACCTTGAGATGAGCAAATGTATTGGGGAGGAACAAGAAGCGGAAAATCAGTTGAAAATTAATATCTGGACTTTATGGTATGAATTTAAAACTGAAACTTATACTAAGCTGGAATATGACATAAATAATTGATTTTTATTTAATAACGGCGGATGGAAATCGCAGAATTTCGTCAAATTATAGTTTGCTTTATGGTTTAAAATTTTGGTAAAATTTGAATTTGTTGGGTGTAAGGGTCGAGAGGTGGTTATACAAAACATCGAAAAAAAAGTTGAAATTTTGAGCATGCATAAATATACATAAAATAAAAATTTTAACCACAACTGTTATGCACCAAAGTGACGCCCTTACCTGTAATGTGTTTTAGATGTAGGGAAAAAAAACAGAATAAATGCAAAACTTTTCATTTAACTACTCTACTAGAGAGTTGAAAATTTTGCAAATTTTTTGTTTAAAGAAAATCCTTTAAATTTTAAGATATTAACTTTTTTAATATCTTTACTCCTTTTACTGCTTTCTATAAAAAATTTGTATTTTAGTTTTGTCAATTATCACCAACATGTTGAAAGATATGAACTTGGAATTTTGTACGAAAACTTTTAAAAATATAAGAAAAAGTTGGGTTCAAAATTTCAACATAATTTCATTTCTTCTAATCCCATACAAAAGTAATAATTTGGCCAATTTTGTTTTTGGTTTTTGTACTTTTAAAAAAAAAAAAAAATAATAATAAAATAATCTATATAAATATAATTGTAGTGTCTCTCTGTTATTTGTTTAGAAATGGCTATAGATAAGTGTTTTGCTTTATTTTAGCAATAACTAAGCAGAAACAAACGTTCTTAAAAATTTTCTCAGTCTGTCTGTCTGCCTTTCCGGTTTTCACGCAAAAATGGTTAAAGCGATTGTAATGAAACTTTCACAGATTGTTAGATGGGCACCGAGATGTAATCTGCGTGTGGTCTTATTTCAATACCCCCACGCCTTCCACCCCCTCCCATACAAAATGACTCATTTTCAAAAATATATACTAAACACATTTTCTTCTAAACCATTGGAGCAAATTATTTGAAATTTAGAACATACTCTTTTTATCAGACATGTGATCTATAGTATACAAATTATTTGAATCCCCTTACTCCTTCCACCACCTCCCATACAAACTGCACTTTTTCACGAAATGCTATTCACCAATTTTCTCAGTACGTGTAACTTTCATCGAGCTTAAATGTTGTACTTAATCCTTAATTTGCATTATTATTATTTTCCGGAAAAAATTAACCGATTAGCTTCATTCCTTCTACCACCTCCCATACAATGTGACACAATTCCATGACTTTACAAAAATTAGATTTTCTTGAAAAGCGTGAATTATGCAGATCTGAAATTTAAAATATATCAATTGCGTAATAATTATATTTGCTTCTCGAAAATCCACTTAAAACCACCTACTCCTTCCACCACCTCCCATACAAACTGCACTTTTTTATGAAATGCTATACATCAATTTTCTCAGTACGTGTAACTTTCATCGAGCTTAAATGTTGTACTTAATCCTTAATTTGGATTATTATTAATATCCGGAAAAAATTAACCGAGTAGCTTCATTCCTTCTACCACCTACCATACAATGTGACACAATTCCACGTCTTTACAAAAATTCGATTTTCTTAAAAAGCGTGAATGATACAGACCTGAAATTTAAAATATATATCAATTGCATGATGATAATAGTTGTTTCTCGAAATATCACCTAAAACCCCCCTTCCCTTCTACCACCTCCCATACAAATTGCACAATTTCAATAAATTCAATGCACTAAGTTTCTCAGTACCTACTCAATTTTTGAAGATTAAATTTGGTACAAGACATTTGTATAGCTACTCTAGCATGATGTGAAACAAATTAGTTCAGTGCAGCCACTTCCCATACAAAATTTCATAATATCACAAAAATTTCGATTTCATCTGTGGTATCGTATGATTGGGCTCTACGCACAATCGTAGTCCTGTTAGGTTTTCAAGCTTAATGTTTTTTTAATTGGGCTTTTTTTTAAATTAACACAAGCTATAATTATTCACATGTCCTAAATGCTCTTCAATACGTAGTATCGAGTATCATGGTATCATTCTTAATAATTTATGGTTCTAATTCCAACAAAATACAAAACATTGTGTTCAAAGAGCCATTAAAGTAAGCGGATTATATATCCCACATAATGTACTACTAACTACATTCTCAAAAATTACTTATTATTGCGATTTTTATGCGGACGAAGTCGCGGGCGTTTGCTAGTACTAAAATAAAATGTAACAGAATTATGATTGGGCGTAAAGCCCAATCATATGATACTCTAGATGAAATAGGAAAGATTTCATTGTACCGGAAAATATGTCATCTTAAATTATTTCGAACAGTGAACTCTGACTTTTGTATGGGAGGTGATAAAAGCTGAGGGGAGGTTTCTAATTTTTGTATGTGACACCAAATGTAGTATACAAAATGTTTCATGCTGAATTTAAAGTTTGTAGCTTTCATAATTTTCGAGGAGATTGAACAATGTTTGTTTGAGCTTATGGCATTTGTATGGGAGGTGGCAGAGAAAGTGCAAGGTTTTGGATGATTTTGAATCGGCTTATCAACATCCTGATCACATTGCTTTGTTACAATTTTAAAGTCGATAGCTCTCATAAGTTCGAAGGAGAAATACTTTTCTTCAATTTCCAATACAAGAATTTGTATGGGAGATGGTAAAAGGAGTGAAAGCAAGTTAATATTGGGAGGGTGTAGAAGGAGTATTCGGAGCAAAACCAAATTTCTTCGCATCAATAATATTTGTAATAAAATACTTTTCTCAACATTTGAAGTTGATACGTTTGACGGTTTCTGAGAAAAATAATTTAATTAAAATTCTGAAATTTCGTGAAATTTGTATGGGAGGGGGTAGAATGAATGAGGTGAACTTGATAGTTTTACCAAAATTGGTTGCAATTGTAAAAAATTAATTATCGCAAAAATTGGTTCTTTTAGTTTTGCTAGTTGCAATACAAACCGAATAAATGTATTTTTGTAAATTTTGCATTTGTATGGGAGGGAGTAGATTGATACTATGACTTAATTTTCAAGTCAATAGCTGAAATAGTTCCGGAGGGAAATCAATTTTTTTAAATTTCATGAAATTTTTTTTGGGGGGGGGGCGGGTAGAAGGATTGGGGGATGTGGCCCGTTCCTGAACTTAAAGTTACGTTTTTGCTGAAAATTACATATGACGAATTTCAGCACGATAGGTCAAAGCTTTCGGGAGTTATGTTGTAAATAGTCAGTCCGTCTATGTACAGTTGGACAGACAAACGGACAGACGGTCAGATGGTCAGACGGTCACTCGGAATTGAGATTTTCGAGTGACAACAAATATTTCTGTATCCTTGGCATTACAAATGGTAAGCCAAACACAATATACTCTCAGATTTTATCTAGAGTATAAAAATGGAAACGAATTATATCACAAATATTGCGATTCCCAGAACCCATTCAACCCGTCTCATACAAACGAGTGGTTACTTGGACATAAATTACACCGAATCTCTTGAACTTCTTCTA
This sequence comes from Chorisops tibialis, assembly GCA_963669355.1. Lineage (NCBI taxonomy): Eukaryota > Metazoa > Arthropoda > Insecta > Diptera > Stratiomyidae > Chorisops > Chorisops tibialis. The sequence continues at coordinate 46,735,034 of OY770264.1, read as the reverse complement.
TGAAACTAATATTCTACACAGAGAATGATGAACATGATTCATGTAAGTAATCAAACAATCATTAACATCCTATCTCTTCTAGCATTCTTGCCCTATCATTCAAATCCAAACTTGCAAAAATAAATGATTGACATATTGAATCTCTGTGCTTCAGCTATTGATAATAATAGCAGTTATGTGTTAAATAATTGACGATAACCTTGCCCCATTCCCTATGTGGTACCACTCAAACCTGCAACCTATTCCCCCTCCATTTATTTATTGATCTAAGAACCTTCGGTGATTTCATTGCTAAAGAGACTCAATAGAAATAGTAACGGTGTCATTTCCAATTAGTCGGAACGTTTTTGGATTCGATCGAACAGCGTAAGGTGTGTTTTGGGTGCCCCAGTCCATAAGTGCGAATTTTATTCTAAACGAGATCGAATATAAGCCTTGTAGATGGTAGCTAAGTCGTGAGGCGTAAAATGGTTTTTGCATTTACGGAGAATACCTGGGCAGTTTGGAGGTATCAAGGCAACATCAAAGATATGTTTGCTCCAATCAAGATGGTTATTTATTTATTGTTGAGTAGTTGTACAAAATTAGTAGTGAACTGAAGCGCCCGAAATGCTCCCCTCAGGCTGGCTAAGCCTAGGTGAGTTGATGAAGTAGATACCTGAAGGAAGCGAAAATGGAGTAAGATAGAAAGTTTTGTGTTGAACTGGTGGAGCATGTAAATGCGGTAGTGAGTAACGACCTGGTCAGAATCAGCGAAGGAAATATAATCTGACGCTTGTAATGAGATTGGTAGAACATGGCAGATATGCGGACGAAAGTAGTTATTGGGAGAACGAAATACGTTTCATGTACCGACAGTGTAAAGTAGGGACCCCGGAAACGAAATCTGAACAAGATAATGCTGAGGAGAACAATATGCACTGCGTGTACCGACAGTGCTGAGTAGGGACTCAAGGTAACAAAATCCGATGCAGAAAAAATGGTAGTATGGACCGAGTAACTAGTGATCACACATAAAAGAAATAAAGAGAATACCTAATATAGAACTAGCTAGCCTAGTGGGTGGTGTGCTAGTCTTACAATACGAAGGTCGTGAGTTCAACTCCCGGTCGACGTAATATATAATTCCAGCTTTCATGGATATACCTTGGTTATATCACTCTACAAAAATGAAAAACTTATTTGTAGATTGTGCGAGGAGCTATCAACCCTTCCAGAGTAAGAAGTGAAAAAGAAATGTTAAGGAACCTGAAGGTCAGGATGTCGAGGCCCGATTTGGGCTGTAGTGCCATTGAAGTAGAGAATGTAGAACTGGAAGAACTAGTAGTACATGGTAATATTGGTATCACGCGATAGACAAGCTGAAGAAATGAGTGACCGAGAGGATCGAAATGCACTCAATCACGTGATACAGATATCAAAGTGAACCGAAGAGATCAAAATCTGAAGCGAAAATGGTAGTACGATGAAAAATCTCGGGTCATATATAGAGGATTGCCTTTTTACTCCCTCCCATACAAAACTATGATTTCGACCATTTTCATTAAATCAAATAATAATCAACAAACTAAAAGCTACGAACTTGAAATTTTGTACAAGCACCTTATAAGAGAAACGAAATAAAACTGCATATCAAATTTTACGATTGCCCTACCTTCGCTACCCCTCCCATACAAATGTTCGGTTTCGTGAATATAAAATGCACCGAATTTTATGAAAATTCTATGCAACTTCGTGTATGGAACACATTCTATACAGAGAATGTTGGACGTGATTCAAGCAATCAATTAAAAAGCTATTAACATCCACCCACCTTTACTGTTACTCCTCCTCCTCCCCTCATAACCCAAACTTGCAGAACGAATGAAATATTGTTAAATTGGCAACAGCCCTGCCCAAGAACTCCCTTTCATTTAGTCTTTCCTAACCACTCTAACCTGCATACTGACTTTCCACTCATCCGCGACTTGTTCCAAGAATAATAAATTTCGCCCGAATTGTTGGCAGTTTATTTTTACTTGTGGAACACTCATGTGAAAATCCAACTGCGAGAAGTAATCTCTTAACATGTATGAAACCGGCTCATAAAACTCGTAGTTCGAGCGATTCTGCGGAGTTCTACAAAGCTCATAATTTCGCGAAGGACGACATGGAAAGTTGAATTTCATCATAGACAGTAATTTGTCAGAGTCAATCATACCTGAAATAACTTTTCTCAAGGGATAGACAGCAGATTTAAACGATCGACATATGGCGTTAACCTGAGCGGATCGGACCAGGGAAAGCTCTGAAGGACAAACCTTATGAACCAACGCTGAACTGCTTCGATCCTATCTATGTGAATGAAATAAAGTGGCGACCAGATAGGACTAGCATATTCTAGGATAGATCAGCCGAACGCGCAATATAACATTTTCTTTGGAAAGAAATCATTAAATTCTTTCGATTGTCTCCTAACAATAACGAGGATAAAGTTCGCTTTACCAGCAATGTGATTCACATGATCATCAAAGGTAAAATTACTGTTGAATAGTACGCCCAAATCACGTATCCATCTATAATCTAGTCAAAATTAAGTGATATTCTTTTCTTAGAATACGAAACAATAGTGCACTTATTAATGTTGAGATGTAAATTGTTAAGTAAGCACCAGTCAGTCAAAACGCGAGATATCTTTTTGCAATAATAAGCAATAATTGCTGCTGGACATAATCTTAAAGATTTTCGCATCATCGGCATATAGAAGAATGTTCGAGTTAGAGATAAACGAAGTCACGTCATTAATAAAGAGAAGGAATAAAAGTTGACCTAGATGGCTACCTTCCGGAACGCCTGAAGTGATATAAGGTTCCATGAAAGTGTACTTTCTGAATGCGATCACTAAGATACGACTTAATCCAAAGGATGAAAATATCAGGAAAACCAAGCAGGCGAAACTTTTGCACAAGAATGTTATGGTCAATTCATTATAAGCATATTAGTTTCGTTAAATTATTTTGAAACTTCGACTTCAGGCAGTAATAAATATAGATAAGCTAAATTGAAATTCGAATCGAGACATATTTCCACAAATATATTCTTATTCATATTAATTGCAATTTATATTATTTTATCATCATTTTGATGCTTTGTCAATTGTAGCTTATTTCAACAACACAATTTTGACCATAACCTAATTATTGTGGGACTGCTAACAATTAAAGAATTTAAAGCTAAACTATAAATGAGGCTATGATAGCAAAAGTGGCCTAACCAACCAGAATACTTATTGGAATTAGGTCCCTGTTATTCTCCAAGCCTCAAATGTCAAAATATGCTTTCTACTTTCAACGAAATATAATTTAAATATCAACAATAAAAGATAGCATTTATTCATTTTTCTAAATGTTGCACCCAATCTTAAGGGGCAACATAACAGTTTGGGTTTTATTGTTAATTCTGCGCCAAAATTCGATCAAATAATCGCACCGAATTCGTAAATAGTTCGATTTGAATCTGTTCAAATATTTTATAATTCCCTTATCAATCAATAAATCAATTCATAAGTCATTCAATTTATGATAACGACTTTTTCTTGTCGATTTTCACGTGTGGAATTAATCAGCAGCAGTGTAATCATTATGTTTACTTCGGTTTTACTTTCGCTTAAATTGTCGATTTGATTATTGTTCAAGAACAATCAACCAGTCGTAACTGCTATTTGTCGTAATGCAATAATTTCAGTACGAATATGTAGATAGGCTTGTTCAATGCTACCGCTTGAATATGTATTTAACTTTCATATTCCTGAGATGTTGTACTAAAACTACTCTGCATAGGTAATTACAACATCTCATCGGTGCGCGGTTTTAGCCGAATTGAATACGCTCATTGAACTGGAAATTATGTCAAATTGATGAATGAATAGCATTCAATTCTTACGAATACAATACAACAACAATCAATACAACAATAGCCACCACTTATGAGCTAGTCGACGTCGAACAATAATTGTGGTTACGGATATTTTGATGGAGTTCCGATAGGTGCCAATTGAGGTCCAGTTGTGCTTAAAGCTAGGAAGTAAATAAATGAGCATAGATTGCCAATCCAATTATTACGATCACACAAAGTGATCAGAAATTGAATCGTAGACAGACTAATAAGAAATTAATTGCCTAATAAATGAGCACCGATGAAATTACGAAATTATCATAGCTGTCACGGATGAGTAATTGATGGTGTTTTATCAGACTTTTATGGCGCCACTAGAACGAAACGTTCGATTCTTATAGTTCGTCCAAAACCGACGGACCCGTATCTAAACGTTTCGATTTCGTCTAAGAATTTCTCGACATTGATAAACGATCGAGTTCATTTTATCGAACGACCTTACCCGCACTTTGAAAGTGAAACCAATCAACGAAAAGTCTATGCATCATTCGATGCTGGTGTCAAATTTACATTACCTGGGAAAAGCGCAGGTGGAATAAAATTTAATTTTTTCTTAAACTGGGTTGCTATTTCTTGTATGCATTATTTATAAATGCAAATAACGTAAATGTTCATTATATTAATCTTTTCGTTTAGTGTATATCATGTCATGTTCGTGGAAATGACCAGAATTTGGAATAGTTTGAAAGTTGTCGTCATGTAAATGTAAGGAGGTTCGTGCGCTAGTCCAAAAATAACGTTTATAAGAGTGAAAGTGACTTAGTGCAATTGATTAACAATAAATATAATGATTTTGTTTTGCGTTTAAGTTTAATAGTTTAATTCATTTTATAGTATGTATTTACTTTAACTTGTATTTTTCTTTTTAATTAGAAATATTAAAATGCTGATAAATAAATATCTCAGATCTTTTTCATTACGTTTAGTCCTTGTTAAAACCTAGATTTAGCAGTTTTACTTGGAAAGCTTATAAGTTCGAATCCTTGAGATCGGCCACACCAGCCGGCGTCAAGGATTACGGTTGTATTAGCTTTGAAGGAAGCTACAATTGCCAACGGATCTGAAGGCAATGGTAGCAGGGTAATAGGAGACTGGGAAATTTAGGATATTGTTTTAAAATGATACTTTTTTGTTTGATTACAAAAAGCTAATTTTATTCTTCGAGTAAGATTGATACTGGTATAAAATAAATTGAATGGCACTTATATATACAAATATACAATCGCCTTAGTGAAGCTACTGGATGCCATTCTCTCATTGGTGATGGTTCTTTGTAAGATTACTTCTTTGGTTTCTATACAGTTACCGTTTGTTCGTATAATCCCGATGTTTTTGAGCACGATTTCCTCCCTCTCACTTTTGCAAATTATGGAAGCTGCAGTTGGAACGTTGGCTGCGAATAGCCAACTGTTTTTTTATCATTAACTCTTTCCAGACGATTCCTGAGCTCGTTGCGACTTTTGTTGGGCAAGCTGTCTTTTGGTGCCGATTATAGATTTCGTCGATCATACAATTTGGTCTTGTATCCATATTTTTCAGGGCAGTAGGAGAGCATAAATAAAGTTGATTCTCCAATTTGCATGATCTTAGTTGTTTCTGGTCTAGACTATAATAGGTCAGCTTATTAAAGTCCATTGCTAGAGTTCCACTGTCTATTGCAGCAGTTGAATAATGTTGAGCCGTTGTCTTGTTGGGAATCGCAGTGACGTGAATTAAGTCATAGCTGTTGGTATCGATGATCGTGAAGTAACCATATACCTTCACTTTTGTCAACTCTCCGTTTATATGGATTTGCTGCTGAGGAGATCTGAGGATCTTCAGAGTATGGCCTAATTTAGTTGAAACTGCTTCTAATGTCTCATTGATGGTCTTGAGGCTGAGTAGGCTCATTATACTTCCATGCCCGTAAACTATACTCGTCAGCTTTGCATACTTCGTGAGCACCTCGTCATAATAGTCGACAGCCGTTAAGTAGGTTGAAATTATCCGAAGAGCTATTTTATTCTCATCGATTCGAACGTACCACGTTTGCATGTTGTTGATAGACTGGATGACCTCCTGGAGCTTATCGGTGAAGTGATGAAATTTTTCTGTCATTACAGTGTTTGTTTCGGTAATTCGTGTACTGAGTAACAAGGATTGTTGGTTTGTTGATTGCAGAATATCTTGCTGATTGCGACTCAACTTGTCAATGTCATCATATACCTCGTCGTTGACTCCGAAGACAGATGTAAGCAGCTTTCCTAAGACTCCTCTTCTTTTTCTGAATGAAGTGAGTTCATTTATTTCTCCTAACTGATGTAGTATTTCGTTTCGCTTGATTTCGAGGTGGTGAATGAGTGTATCACAGTGCGTGGTTTCCGATAACTGGTTTGTTTTCCGGCACATATCCTTTGCTCGATCAAAGGTTTCTAAAACATTCTTCTTGTTTTGCGAAATATCCTCCTTATCAAAATCTATCTCCACTCATAAGTTCCCACGTATGACTTGTGAGAGTCCTAGTTTTTCTATATAAAATCCTGGCTTGGGTGTGAAAACTTCGTAGTTCTTGTTACTAGTATTCGAGGCTCCAACGGATATCAGTAGTAACAGAACCATGACCACATTTAATAATCGTTTAGCCCAAGAGCATGGTGCAATCTTTGGCCTTTTTTGTGTTTGACATTTAGGTTCTTTAACTTTTCTTTTCTTGGGGCGTTCCATTAAAGGTATTTCTGGTGTTGCCCTTTTCTGTGAACATGCAAGATGAGCCTTTAGATTAGCCTTTCTTAACTCTATGGGTTCTTCTGGAGTCTGTACTGGAAGTTGACATAAGTTCGCAAGCGAAACTTGCTTGTACTCATTTCCGTGGTATCTCACGATCACCGTTCGGACTTTTCATCTGCTCCGGGTTGTAGCTCATGTATCCGAGCTAGAGGCCATTTCATTGGAGGAGTATCTCTTTGCTTGATAAGCACCATCTCGCCGATTCTGAGGTTCGGACTATCGTGACAGCCTACTATCCCAACATATGAATTCATTTTTTGTCATTATCCACCGTGCGGAATAACATTTTTATGCAATTCCCAACACAAGTTAATGAAATTTGCAATATGTTTTGAAATTACAAAGCAGATTGCTGACAAAATTGCTGACAAAATTGCTATTATTTCCACTTTGATTGGTTGACGAACTGTCATTATACTTGCGATCTTAATTCGGAACTTTTACATTGCAAGTTTATTTTGCGTATAAGCATATCGCAAGTTTCAATCGCAATTCACAATCGCAATCGAAACTTCTCCGTATAAACATCGTAATTGTTCAGTTTCTTGAACTGATCGCAGCGGTATAGGTTATGCTCGCCATTGCAGTATTTGCAAACAGTTGCAATTGCCACAAATGACTTCTTTTTTATCGTTTGGTTTTCTGGGCATTGTGTTCTGATGGAAGTTAAGACATGATGTCGCTTCATAAGAAAATCGTACAACTGTTGTAAAGATGGCATCTCTTTCCTGTTCTCTAGATTTTCTTCAAAGATCCGTAAGCTTTCATTGTCTAATTTCTTCATTGCTATACGGACTATCAATGGATCCCAGGTCTGGGTATCGTGGTACATGTTCTTTAGAGCTGCAAGACAGTTGCGAAGAACATTGTACAGGTTTATAATTCCTGCAGCGGATCTGTGCTCTACCTTTTTGGCGTCAAGAATGGCGTCAACGTAAGAAATCACCATTTTCTTATTGTCGCTGAATCGCTCTTGCAATATTGTGTTGTAGTTCAGTGTGTCCAGTTGTAGGTGCGCAATCGAATCTTTTGCATCACCTTCTAGATAGCTGAGGAGATATTGCATCTTGTGGATGCCTCCTATATTTGGATTGTCGTGGACAATAGTTTTGAAGATGTCGATAAATCTTCTCCACTCCTTGTAATCGCCATTGAATTTCGGTATTGCAATGGGCGGTAGCTTAGGCAGATTGTAGTTGGCTGCCCAAGACAACGAGTGTGAGTTGGTACCTTCTGGGTGTAATGCCATTGGAGCAGGCGTAGTAATAGTTATCAGAAGGTTGGCACTGCAGGCAGCAGTAATTGGTGTTTGTTGCGGCAGGTTCGTTGACACTGATGGCCATGTAGTCGATAATATCGTAGGTTTTGGCGAGTCCAATTGAAATGGTGCGCCATACGGAGGTGCCAGGTTACTGGGAGGACCAGGAGGATCGGCTACCGTACTTTCGTCTCTTAGCGACCGAAGGCCCTCAAGATAAGTCGTCTTAGTTTCGAGGTAAACCTTCTCCGTTGCTTCGTATATGCCTTCGGTGAAGTAGGCATCCGTGGGAGATAGCACTTGGCTCAATCTTGTATGATGGCTTCCGAACTTCTGCCACAGCTGTTGAATTTCATCCAATTTTTTGCCATAGTATGCCTCGGTTTTCCGAGCGCTTCTATCCTTTTTAAAGTTCCTTTTGAGGTTCAGCAGGGCTTCGGCTATGCCCCGCTGTTCTTTGATGACGATGTTGCTCATCTTTGGAATACTCTTCGGTCTTAGCTGAGGCGATTTTCCACTTAGCGACAAGGAAAGGCCACAATAGCGTTTGTTGTCAGCTAATTAAGTCGAAAATAACAGTTATAACCAGGAGTAATCCGGCTCGACGGACCAATGTAAAGCTAATGCAACCGTAATCTTGACGCCGGCTGGTGTGACCGATCTCAAGGATTCGAAGTTATAAGCTTTACATTGTGGTTCAGTGCGTCCAGTTGTAGGCTCGACGGATGTTGGTAGCATTAAGGAGTAAAAAAACATATTAATACAATTGTAATTCAATTAAAAATTATCAAAAGATTTCCTATTTTAATTTTTAAAATCGAGTGATTAGTCAAATCGCACTGGTTCAATTACCATAAATAAAGAAGTACAATAAAATACCGATACACATCAACACGATAGCGATTGCGATCTGTCGCATTCAAAGGCTTATTTGGACCCAACAGCGATAAATTGCTGCGCCAGAATTTTATTTGCCGCAATTATTTTGCGACCTGGATTTTAATTGCCACATGCTTAATTTCATTATTATATGGCATTTTGAGAGCATGAATTAGATCGAAAAAAAAAAAATAGAAAAGCGGTAAGAAAATCCATCGCTGCACTGTGAATGGTATCCAATCACTACTGCATCGCTGTTATTATCGCTCTCAATTGAATTTTACAGTTTGACATTCTTAAGAAAATTATATGTTTCTTTATAGAATTTCATTGAATGGAAAAATACCCCTGTAAATTACGAAATACTTTTTCTTGTTTTCATTTAACTTAATTTTATGTATCCTAGCATTTTCGGTTGTTCTCAATGTCTCCATTTATTTTCTTTAACTTCTTTGAAAATATGTTAACACAATGAACTTAAAACTTATTGTTTTTTGCTCTCGAAATTTTTATGCAACAAATAACTTTCAAATGTTTCGAAATTTTCACAATTCGGTTACAAATCAGTGAAATTTCTTGAACAAAATAAAATGTATAGAAAACAAATCATGAAACTAAAATTTAAAATAAAAGAATCCTTTGTAGAGATCATTTTCAGAATTACATAAAAACTTTTGTCACACATAAGTGGAAAATCACAGCTTATCTAATTCGCTAATAAGTTTTGACCATAACTTCCGTCATGGAACTTAAAAGCGTCATTAAACCCGATTAATTAGTTTAGCACCTACACCTCTAGTTCATCTCTAATAGAAGTCTCGTTAAGGTATGACTAATGCTGATCGGTTTCGGATTAGCATTACTGATCTTGATCACACGAATTGCTCAGCAGAAAGTGAAGACACACTAACGAAGAATTTTCAAAGAAAACTGCTTCAGCGTCGCCGAAGAGTCAGTTAAAACCTCGAGTCGATAGATAAGAGAACTGATCAAGCCCAGCATCTTAGCAAGAAGATCTTCTCTTCGAAGATCTCCCTCAAAGCCGCCGCGATGGAAATCATCCGAGACATGAACGTTTTGCCCAAAGGACAGGTAAAGAGCAGCAGTTGAAGTAGGAAGAAATGGGTCACCAGGTATAAAACGATATCTTCAAGTTTTACCTTGCTATTTGGTCTCTGTACCTTCGGCTATGTACGCGACAGAAAATCTCTCTGTTAGTGCTGCTTCTGTTGTTATTATTGGTTGTTTCTTGACGGACGTCGCGAGCTTATACGCGATTTCTTAGCACGTTTATTTAGTAGAATTGTTTTTTTTTCATTTTTTATTTACTTCTTCGATCGTTTTCTTCAATTTACCTGATCCAACTTTTCTACTTGTTTGAGTTTATGTCTCAGCTAAGACTTTAAGTTTCTTTAGAAGTGTCGAGCAAGACTACTATCACTTTCGGGGTTGATATTAATTGGATAGAAGTGATATTAATTTGGTGCTATTGTTGATCGTTGAGGATCATTTTGTTTAAATCCAAGTGTTTCGATTGAATTTTGTGCACCGTCCTTTGTCATTTTTGCTTTCAACAAATAAGTGAATAAAGGTCGAATTTTGGGCGATACAACAAAAAAAAAAATTATGGATACAAAAGGATAACATACAAGATCAGTGATCTTCTAAAAGGAAAAAAAAATCGTATGGTTCCTAAGAACCCAAAGTGATTGAATGTTTTATGGGATTTCGGTTGTTGTTTTTTATTCCGGTGTTGTAATTGTGATTGAGTGACCGGCCTGGACTAAACATAAGCGGATTATTTTAAAGGATCGCACCATTAACCAACAGTGCAAGATGGTAAGTCGTTAAAGTATTTTTGGTTTTTTTCGTCAGTCTCACTTCAGTCGACATTCCTAGAAGGCTCTAATGGATAGTCTGTCCGATTTTAGAATCACTTGACAGGTAGTTGAGAATTATAAATCTTCGGATCAACGAAAAAAAAAATGTGATGCATTCAATTCTAGACACCCATGGGAAAATCTATCATGTTTAAGTGAAAGTAGTCTAAGCTAAGTTATTTCTTTTCTTCATACTGCTCTGAGCAACGCGATCGATATTCGCACGCGCAGATTATGTTTCAGATTGTGGTTTAGGGGTTGATGAAATTTCCTTGCCGCTATAAAGTCAAGTCTGATTCACACCTTATTACGTGTACGCGATGTAGAGTCGACTGGAATGGATGTACAATCTAATAGCTTTAAAATTTTTGCTGCCGATATGCTATACCGCCATGTGGCTTCTATTTTAATTTCGCTTTTCCTTACTTATCGCCGTCATAGTCTTGTTTTCAATTTGTTTCTTAATATATGTTGAATATTCGACTATTATCTAAGAGATACATTGTATGTATATCTCGTTAGTTTGCTGAAAATTAAAAGATTATTCGTAAAATATGCGCCATTCTTGCTTTAAAGTTGAGCAATTTTTTTTTTTAAATGTATGTTCGTTTATTTGTTCAGATGATACCAACATTTCCGTGTCAATATTTTTGTTGACCAAAGATTTGCAGAGAAACTTCCGAATCGAGTACAATGAATATTTTTTTTCTTGTTATTTTAAATTAAGATATGGTAAATTTGTTTAGTCATTTAAGTAGGAAACATTTACGCCGATAATTCAAAATAATGATTTAAATAGGATAGGAAAGATTACGAAATGAGGGATTGTAATTTATAAATATTTTATCAATACAATTGTATTTAGATTCATTCTTCGGCTAATATCTAAATACGATTGTACTTGCAATTGGATTTTATTTTTAATTATAAATGTGTCAAGTTGAAAGCTTAACGTGAAGTGTAGCTACTTGTTTTTCTTTAATATTGAACAAAAAAAAAACTTTTGTGTTTACTTACTTTCCAAAGTTTGTGGATTGTTTGCATAGTATCTGAAATTTTCAGTAAATGTTCTGAAAAAAATTTGCGATCACAATAAGTGGATATTTTACAATTTTATTATGTCTGCGTGTATATGACTTTGTGGCTAGAATGCTACTCTGCAATGCGAATGACGTGATTTCAAATCTGAATAAATGCATAAATCCAATGCACTGAGCCTTAATATGCGAAAATTAAAATTCATAGAAAGGGAATTTTACGAAGCTCGAATAATCCTTCTTCAGAAGTATTTTTGCGGAAATTGGATTCGAGATGAAAGAAAAGATTTCCGGTTAAGACCCTTTATAGGGGCATAGGACAGAAACAACTCTCTTCCACAATGCGCGATCCTGAGCATCGGCCTTACGCTGTTGTCAGGACTTGTTTATTCCTCTGGCCTCCTGCTCAACTGCTCGCTTCCATGTGTTACATGGTCGTCCAACCCGACGCCTTCCTTGAGGATTATAATCCAGAGCCTGTTTTGCGATATTTCGCTCTGGTTTCCTCAAAGTATGACCGATCCACTGCCACTTACGCCTTTGAATCTCAATACCTATTTTAGTTTGGCCAGTTGTACTCCAAAGTTCATCGTTGAAGATCACTTCTGGCCAGAATATTCCTAAATTATAAAGCGTAACAGTACACAATCCGGAGATCTTTTCTTTCAATTCGAAATGCACTGTGAAAACATTCACTAAACCATTGGACTCGAAGTGTCCATGGGAGACTTGAGCCGCTTTATCATAGTTTGACAAAGGTGAAGCCCTACATTTGGAAAGTGTTGACCATTTTTGGTACATTTTTAACATTGCAGTTTTTAATACTTAACTAAGCATCCCCAAGGAAAAATTTTGAAGGCATAATTTACCTCAAGATAGATGAATTTTGCAAAAGAAAATTATTAAACTTACAATAGCACGAATGGGGAATTGTGGAAGGAGAATTCGCAGGCGTCGATTGTGACATCTCTGTTAGACTCTACTACAGAGTGTCTTCTTCTCCCTGTATAGAGTGATTCTATATAGGTCTAGCAAGGGACAGCTTGTGGAAGAGCTATTTATTTAGAGAATGGGGAAACTGAATCTATGGTGAACTGCATATATACATATTATGAAACACGTTACTTTGTTTGCCTATAAAAACTCCGAGTGCGGCGAAAAATGTAGAGGCTAACTTAACATTATTTGTTTTACAAATTATTTTTAAAGGATAAGAAAATTTTAAATTATTATTTAACGATATTATTTCGATATTATTTCCCGAATTTCTAAAATAGATAATTTCGTTTTTAAAGGTTAAGATTTTAAGAGCTATTACATATTATTATTTTTTATTTCAAATTCATCAAAACAATGATTACTTACAAAATATTGTTACAAAAAAGTACGTAAAAAATGCATCATACGAGTATCTAGTTTAAAACTATCAACAATCACAAATTATTTATCGCATAAAGCTGACTTTAACTGCATGCTAGATAAATTATAATCAATACGGTAGTAATTATTGTTGAAAATACGCGAAAGAGATGCGATTGGTTCGTTTTGTCCGTAGTTAGTGCGATGATGAGAAATGTGGAGTGGCACATAGTTTCTCAAGGATCGACGCGGCATACTAAAAGTTATGGCTTCGAGCAAATATAAATACAAAAGTCGCCCTAAGGATAATCCGTCTATTTTCAAGCGACTCTAGAGAAAGGAGTTTTAGGCGCTGTTCGTAAGGAGGAAGACGTAACGTATCAGACTAAGGAAGGTCTCTTAGAGCGAACCTTAAGAATCTTCGCTGTACAGACTCAATCCTACTCTTATGTTCCTCGTAATACGGAGCCCATACCTGACACACATACTCCAGAATAGAGCGCACAAAAGCACAGTATAAAGTCTTAGTTATATAAGGATCACTGAAGTCATTGCACCATCTTTTAACGAAACCCCAAACAGAGTTGGCCTCGCTGATTATGTAGTCAATATGATCGTCAAACGTAAATGCGGAAATAAAATATACACCTAGATCCAGTACCTTATCTGTCTGTTGTAGTGTGCTACCGTCTAGGACATAATCGAAATGTATGGGAGTTTTGGTCCTAAAGAATGAAACGTTTGCACATTTAGTAATATTCAAAGGCATACAGTTCAATGTACACCAGTCAAAAAAACGTTGCAAATCACTTTGAAGCAATGCGCAGTCATTCTGATTCGAAATATCGCGAAACAATTTCGCGTCGTCAGCATAGAGCAAAATTTTCGAGTGGAAAATAACCGAACTCACGTCGTTAATAAATAACAGTGGTCCTAGATGGCTTCCCTGTGGCACACCAGATGGGTTGGGTATAGCAGAGGAATAAACACCTCGAAAAATCACTTTTTGGGTACGATTAGATAGGTAAGATCTGATTCAATCTATGAAAGTAATAGGAAATCCAAGCGCGTATAGCTTGTAAGCAAGAATAGTATGGTCAACTTTATCAAAAGCTTTGGTAAAGTCGGTATATATGCAGTCAACCTGCTTACCGTCTTCAATCACAGGAATAGTGAAATTGGAAAATTCCATCAGATTTGTTGTGGTCGATCTACCTTTGGTAAACCCATGTTGGGCTGGACTAATGATTGATTTACAATGAGAATTCATTATATCACAAACAACAGCCTCGAACAACTTAGGTATGCAAGAAAGATTAGCAATAGGACGATTGTTACACACATCACTTCTTTTACCTTTCTTAAGCAATGGTCTGATAGTGGAGTATTTCCACAAACTAGGAAATATCCCCGAACTGAGAGAAGCGTTAAATATATGGCTTAAAGGCAGAACCAGAGAGGTGCTACAACGCTTTAATACGGCAGCAGGGAAAAACTAACCGTAATGCTTGAAATAAACTTTAAAATGGTCGCTTCCTCAATATGAAGATCTTTCATCTCTAATGAGGTAGAAGGAAATTTCGATATGTAATGGAAATCCTCAGGACTAATCATACGATTGGAGGTAGTGAAAGCAGTAGGGAAATGGTCAGCAAAAAAGTTGCTTATAGCTAAGGGGTCATCACTGACTCCACCGTCGAAAGACATAGAAGCGGGATAACCGTCGGTGCGCCTTTTGGAATTCACAAAATTTCAGAATTGCTTAGGCTTATCCTTGATTGATCGTTTAATTTTACTGACGTAATTATTATACGCCACATTAGACTGACTAACGAACAAATCACGTAGCTCAGAGTAAAAAATGTAGTCCGCATCGGTTCTCGAGAGACAGTACAACTTCCATGCTTTAATTTTTAAATTTTTCAAATGAGTCAAATCGTCATCGAACCATGGAAATCGTTTTACCTGCTTCTCGTGGGTGACCGGTACACACCGTGTAAAGCAAGTAAAAAGCGTTTTGTAAAAATTTGAAGTAGCTATCTCAACATCTTGTTCTTTAAGAACGCGCGACCAATCGCATGATAGTATGTCCTGGTTCAAAACAGTAAAATCAGCTTTATTAAAATTAAATTGATATGATACTTCTTTATAACGTTGCTACTTTTTGCACTTGAATCCAAATGAAAAATCGCGTGAAGCGCAGGATGAAGTGCGGATTCTGGCAGTAGTGGAGCAATAGAATGGTTAATAGTCATGCTGATTGAAATAAACTTGTCGATAGCATGCAGTCCAAAAAATGTTGGTCTTGCCGAGAAGCCTCTCCCGTGAAAGATGGGATCAGGCAATCTTCTTCTTCGGAGCGACACCATGTCACATAAGGTAGATTAAAATCTCCGAAAATAAGCAGCTCATCTGAAGGACGCATAAGATCGCAGATCTTTTCAGTGGCATTATAGACGGAGTCGTAAACGCTAGAATCGTTTGATGTTGAGATATACGTAGTGATGATATAAAGCTTTCTATCTCCAATTGTAAGAGCCACGCAGATAAACTCAATTCCAATAGATTCAGGAACATCGATGGTCGTAGCGGAGAATTTCCGATTAACAGCATAGAGTACACCGCCACCAACTGGTGCGTCATGGAGATCGAGGTGACGATCACGACGAAAAACTTGATAGTCGGAGTCAAAAAGTTCAGCAGCCTTAAAATTGGCACAAAGCCAAGTTTCAGTTATACATATGACGTCAAAACAGGATGCAGCAGCTGCGACGTAAAGTTGTCTCGTTTTAGAACGCATGCCGCTTACGTTGTTGTAATAAAACGAGATGTTATCGAGTTTTTTGAGTTTTTTGATCCAGAGGTGCGATGAGCTTTGCGACGAAGCGGCAGGAATTCGCGTACAATTGCAGACGGTGGCCAACAGTTTGAGCCAACAACAGCGTCGAAACACGGTATCGGTAAAACAATCCTGAACGAAGCAACGCGAGAACTGCCACCTCGCGCGGCCTGACCGATTTTTTTGCATGACTGTGTACATGGATCAAAACGAATTTCAAATTTGATTGGAAGGTACTGTCCGCCAGTTCTAAATTCTATTTTTTAAACTATACACTTTAATTCTCAAAGCCATAATTATGCTGTGATTATATCCTCTCCTTATGATACTAATTATATAAACTGCCAACAAGTCGGGCGCAAATTTATTATTCTTGGGACAAGTTAAGGATGCATGAAAAATCAATATGCAGGTTAGATTGGCTAGGAAAGACTAAGTAAAAGGAGGTTCTAGAGCGGGGCTGTTGTCAAGTTAACACTTAATACACAAATACGATCGATAGGTCCAGTGCATACAATCAATATTTTATTCGTTTATGTAAGTTTGGGTTTTAATAAGGGGTGAGTGGATGTTAATTCGGATGTTAAATTCGTAGAAAGAGGGTTGTGCGAAGGACTAACAACCCTTCCACAATAAGTAATGAAAAATGTTAAGGAACCTGAATATCAGGAGGCCAAGGTCCGATTTGGGCTGTAGCGCCATTGTAGAAGAGATGGATGTTAATAACTTTATATAATTGATGGCTTGAATCACGTCAAATATTCTCTGCATAGAATGTCAGTTTCATAGACGAAGTTGATGAGACCTTCAAATTTTTATAGAGTAAAGTGCATTTACGGAGCCACTGCGTTGACTGCTGCTCTGATTCAGGCTCGTAATGATGAGCCCAAGCTTCGTCTCTAGCAACAATCCGGGTCAAAAATTCATCCCTGCTCTCGCTGCAGAGATCCAAAAACTCGCGTGAACACTCGACGCACTGCTTTTTCTGAACCGCAGAGAGCATTCTCGACGCCCATCATGCGCTGACTTTAGACATGCTGAGATGATTGTGGACGATATTCAAAATGGTTGTATCTAACATTCCAACCAGTTTTGCGATTTGTTTCTTCTTTTAATGAGAATCTTCGAGAACAAGTTTCTCCACTTTTACGACGATTTTCGAAGAAGTGGCTTCAATCGGCCGGCTCGAGTGTTTATCATCTTCAATTGACTCTCAGCCTTGCCTGAATAAACTATGCCAATATAAATGAATTGTGGCGTTTTCTCTGCTTTGTAAGGAACTATATGGGAGCACGAAACTCGATTTGACCGTAGTTAGCCTTTTCTTGTAGATTGACTTGTTGATTTGACGATAACTAAAATGTTGATTATTCGATTCAACAGAAACTTTGTATTTATACCTGTATCGAGTGTTGGAATACCTCCAGGTAAAAATGTTTCCTCTCTCCCTCGTACCAGAGTCTTAAAAAACCACTCAAAATTTTTCGACATTTTTATACTCTAGATGAAATCTGAGAGTATATTGTGTTTGCCTTACCGTTTGTAACGCTAAGAAATAATGCTCGCATAGAGCCGCCAAGGGTACAAAAATATTTGTTGTCGCTCAAAAACTTCGATTCCGAGTTGCTGTCTGTCCGTCTGTCCGTCTGTCTACAGCATAACTCTCGAACGCTTTGAGCTATCGTGCTGAAATTTGTTGTGTGTCATTTTTAGCAAAAAAGAAACTTTAAGTTCGTGAACGGGCCACATCCCCCCACTCCTTTTACCCCCTCCCATACAAATTTCACGAAATTTCGAAATTTTCAGAAATTGATTTTTCTTTGAAACTATTTAAGCTATCGATTTGAAATTTAGGTTCAAGTATTATAATATAGATACCATTAATATGACTGAATATTGATTTGATCCCATCACTCCTTCTACCCCCTCCCATACAAATGCATAATTTTGAAAAATGCAGTTTTTCGATTTTCATCGAAACTAGTAAAGTTATAAAAACGGATTTTTGCCAGAATTAATTTTATTAGAATTTCAATCAGCGTTGAAAAAATTATCAACTTCACTTCACTCCTTCTACCCCCTCCCATACAAATTTCACGAAATTTTGAAATTTAAATTAAATTATTTTTCTTCGAAACTGTTAAAGTTACCAATTTGATATTTCGCATAAAGTATACAAATAGAAATATAAATAACAGGGAAAAAAATTTTTTTCATCCTTACACTCCTTCTACCCCCTCCCATACAAATGCATAATAATAATAATAATAATAATTTATTCATTCATCAAGAAATTGATTACTACATTTATCCACAGTTATAATAATATAAATGAATAATATAATTAATTAATAATAATTAAACAGAATTAGGTATACAGAAATTTCAACTTTTTACAAAATCAAACATTATTAACATCAAGAAAGCTGACTTTTTACTTGTGGGACACTTATGTGAAAATCCAATTGCGAGAAGAAGTTATTGAAATCTCTTAACATGAATGAAACTGGTTCATAAAACCCATAGTTTGTGCGATGCTGCGGAATTCTACAAAGCTCATAATTTCGTAAAGGGCGATATGGAACATTGAAATTAATCATAGACAACAATTTGTCAGAGTCAATTATACCTGTAATTACTTTAAAACCAAAAACAACTCTGGCATGTATCCGCCTTTTCTCAAGGGAATCCATAGACAGCAGATTTAAACGATCAACATATGGCGGTAATCTGAGTGGATCGGACCAGGGAAGACCCTGAAGGACAAACCTTAAGAACCGACGTTGAACTGCTTCGATCCTATCTATGTGAATGGAATAAAATGGTGACCAGATAGGACTAGCATATTCTAGGATAGATCGGACAAATGCACAATACAACATTTTCGTTGTAAAGAAATCATTGAATTCTTTCGATTGTCTCCTAACAAAACCGAGGATAGCGTTCGCTTTACCAGCAATGTGATTCACGTGATCATCAAAGGTAAAATTACAGTTGAATAGTACGCCCAAATCACGTACTTTGTCAGAACGAAGTAAAGAGCATCCATCTACAACATAGTCAAAATTCATTGATATTCTCTTCTTAGAATACGAAACAGCAGTACACTTATTAATGTTGAGATGTAAATTGTTAAGTAAGCACCAGTCATGAAAACGTGAGATATCACTTTGCAATAATAGACAATCATTGCTGCTGGAGATAATCTTAAAGATTTTCGCATCATCGGCATAGAGAAGAATGTTCGAGTTAGAGATAAACGAACTCACGTCATTGATAAAGAGAAGGAATAGAAGTGGACCCAGATGGCTACCTTGCGGAACGCCAGAAGTATTAAATATTTCAGAAGATAAGGCTCCACGAAAGTATACTTTCTGAATGCGATCATTAAGATACGACTTAATCCAAAGAACGAAAATATCAGGAAAACCAAGCAGGCGGAGTTTATGCACAAGAATGTTATGGTCAATTTTGTCAAAGGCTTTACTGAAGTCAGTGTATATACAATCGACCTGCTTCCCGTTTTCGATAGCAGAAAGACAGAAGTTCGAAAATTCCATAAGATTAGTTACAGTGGATCTGCCTTTGACAAAGCCATGCTGGAATGATCCAATAATCGACTTGGAATGGAAATACATTACATCACACACAATGGATTCAAATAGCTTAGCAACACATGGAAAATTCGCTATAGGCCTATAATTACTTACATTGTCTCTTTTACCAGACTTAAGTAAGGGCATTATAGTTGAGTATTTCCATGACATAGGAAAAACTCCACTACGAAGCGATGTATTAAAAAGATACCCAAGGATAGGTAAAAGGGATAAACTACACTTTTTAATCACAGAAGAAGGAACACCATCTGGTCCTCTGGAGAAATTAATAGCAAGTTTATCAATGTATTTCAAAATAGTGGAGTCGTCAATGAAAAGATCTTTAGGAACCAAGGACGAAGAAGGAAACTTTGACATGTGTTCAAAGTTGCCAACGGATGTTAGCGGCGTACTGCAATTGAAGGCGGTCTGGAAATGGTTGGAAAATAAGTTGCTAATTGTAGTAGGATCAGCACTGACTACATCATTAAAATTCATCATTATATGCAGCTCGAGACTGACTTATAAAACAATTACATAGGTTTATGTAGATCATGTAGTCCGCATCACTCTTTGAGAGCGAGTAAGTTTTCCAAGCTTTCGTTTTTCGATTTTTCAAATTAATTAAATCATCGTCAAACCAGGGAAGCCTCCTGGTAGGTTTCGAACAAACTACAGGAACACAACGCAGAAAGCAGCCATTTAAGATCGTGTAAAAATTAGAAGTGGCTTTGTCAACATCAGATTCATTCAACACAGACGACCAATCGCAATTGGATATGTCAAGATTTAAAGTTTCAAAATCAGCTTTGGCGAAATTAAAATAATTACTAACAATACATTTCGAGTTCGTAAACTCTGGCTGAGAGTTGAATGTTGCGTGAAGCGCAGGATGAATTGGCAAGTCAGGCAGCAAAGGGCTGTGACATCTATCAACCGTCGTAACGCTGGCATCAGATGAGAAAATCAGATCCAAAAATCTTCCATGATCGTTCGAAATCGGACACACTTGGAAAAGTCCCGTAGCAAGCATGTTGTCCACAAATTGTATTTCATGTCGGGCACAGGAGGAATACGAAGGCGACATACAAACCTCATTATCATCAGAGCGTAGCCACTGTATTTGTGGTAAATTAAAGTCGCCCAAAATTAAAATATCGTCTGATGGATGCATAAGGCCAAGCAAGGTTTCAAACGCATTATAAACCGCATCGTAAACTGAAGAAGGTGAAGGCGATCTGATGTATACAGTCACGACGTACAGCTTGCGGTTTCCGAGTGTTACAGCTACACACAAGAACTCTAGATTCTCGGTTCCTGGAACATCGACTATCGTAGAACCAAACCGGCGACGAACAGCGCAGAGAACTCCACCCCCAACCGGTGGATCAAGTAAGTTGGGGTGGCGGTCACGACGAAAAACTTCAAAGTCGGAATCGAAAAGTTCCGAATCTTTGAACTGACAGGACAACCATGTCTCGCAAATGTACACGATGTCAAAGGTACAAACAGCAGCGGCGAGATATAGATCCTGAGTCTTCGTACGCATCCCGCTTACGTTGCTGTAAGATATCGAGATAGAGCTTGCCCGTTTTTTGACGATGGATGTTGAGATGGTAAGCGCGAAAGACGATTTCGGGGCAGAAATTCACGGACGATAGCAGATTTCGGCCATAGTTTGTTAAATGCATTATATCGATTTCCATTAAAACTAGAAAAATTGCAAACTTAAAATTTTGCCAGAATTTGTTTTTTAATAGTTGCAATAAATGCTGGAAAAAATAATCAGCTCAGCTTCCCTCCTTCTACCCCCTCCCATATAAATATCTGTCGACTTTGAAATTGAATCAAAGCATAGTGATAAGGGTGATGATAAGCAGTTTCAAAATCATCTAAAACGTTCCACTTCCTCTGCCACCTCCCATACAAATGCCATAATTTCTGGAAAACTATGTCCAATTTCTTTAAAAATAATGAAAACTAAAAATTTTAAATTCAGCACGAAACATTTTACACGCCATTTTCGGTGTCACATAGGAGAAATACAAACCTCCCCCTCTACTTCTACCACCTCCCATGCAAAGTCTCTTCTCACTATTCGAAAGAATTTGAGATGACATATTTGCCGGTATATTAAAGTTATTTCCATCTCATCTAGAGTATCATATGATTGTGCTTTAAGCCCAGTCATAATTCTGTTATGTTTTGTTACAGCCTTCCTCTCCTTCCATCCCATACGTAAAGTTTTTACTAAAGTTAAAGACTATGTACTTCTACAATCTGACCATATTTCAATTTGATATCTGTACTGAGTTTTGAGATTTTGAAAAATGCACCATTTTTGAAATACTTCTCATTTTCCTCCACTACTATTATTACCAAATGTTATATTTTGCTGGTATATTGCTAGTATAGCTTAATATATGTTCCAAGTTTCAATTACATAGCTTAAGAGAAAGTCGAGGGATTCATTTTTAAGTGCTTTTCCTTACAATAAGTAGCCTACCTCAAAGATGATTCTGGTGGATATGCCACCTTAATGGCTCTAAAATATGATTTTTTATGGCTAGGAGTTTCGAAGATATAATCATTTAAGAAAAAATTCGGTCGACAATTTTTTAGCCGGACCCAAATGGAGAAGAAAATTAAATTATTTTTAATGTTTGTTCTGCAAGTCCTTCCATATATATGTTGATTTTCAGCTTCCTAGCTAGAACAATGAATGAGATATACGAATTCTTAGTTTTCGGTTTTAGCACCTCCCCTTAACCCTTACACTCCCCAAAATGGGTGTCTGCCTGAGATCCGCAACCATCTACATTCCACTCAAAAGTGAACTTTCTATCTTGAAGGGTTTGGGAATTATGTGTGCTGAGCCTACACGTACGGTGTACGGCGTACAGACGAAGGGATTTATTTTATTGCATTTTTAGGCTAATTTAGTCATGAAACCCGAAAAAAAAAATCAGACTGGCAAATTTTTTTTTCCATGTCGATCACACTTTATTATTAAAGTAATGAAGTAAAATTCATAAATCTTTACATCGCTGTGGAAATGTTTTCACAACACGAAAAAGAGAAATTTTTCAGAAGATTGGTTCCAAGTTACATAATACCTTTTCTTAATGTTTTTGTTTTCACTATATTTATTTAACAAAATGTATTTTGTTATGTTATAATGTATTATTTTTAACACGGTAGACAACTACCATTGTATCTGATGTAAAATACACAACGAATGAATTTGTATATGAGAAATTAAATTATAATAGACTTAATATTTCAGATAAAGATGTTTTTTGCATATCTAAAATATAACGGACAGCAAAAGGTATTGTTATGTTTTTATTAAAATTGTGCAGTTCGTTGGTTCTTTCTTTAAATTTAGATAAATGAATAATACATTTTTATGCAGGAGATTATAAAATCCAACATTTCTGTTTTTTTTTCGAATTGTATAACTTTTACTAGGTGCATCGACTTCAATCGTTTTTGATAACAAAAAACTTATAGCCTTGTAGTTAATGGAAAAATAGCTATTTCGTCCTGTATCTCGAAAACTGTTGATGATGCGAAAAATTTTTTTATGTATCTCCAACATGTCACGAGAAATAATCGCACTTTCATGTTTGTTTGAAAACTGTAAATTATTTCCTAGAATCAAACGACTAAATTTAGATTTGACGCGCAGTCCGCTTTTCTAGAAATCTATGTCTTACCTGTGAGCTTCTTTTATTAATCGCCAAATAATCTTGTACAATGTGTATCTTCCTTAATATTTTTTTAACTAAAAAATTTTAATTTTCTTATTTACACTATTGACAAGTGACGATATATAAATAGAATATTCTAAGTTAACAGGAATTGTCTCTCAGAACGTATGCTAAAAATATTTGCAAAATGTTAGCAACTCCTTAATCACATAGAAACTTCTTTGCCCTTACCGAACTTTCACCTTCCGTCAAAACCGACGTAATATGTATATCCAATTCATTCAAGGTCTCAAATGCTATACCACCAAATCAAAAATTTATCCAGAAATTAATTGAAAGTCATCCATCGTTACTAGCTATACATTACAGGAATAACAAATAATAATTTTAATAAAATTTGAATATTGAATTTATCACAACTTTTCGTATTTATGATTTGAATTGTTCCATTGCTGTTTTGGCATTTTCCAAACGACTGGTTGAAAAAGATCATCACCATAATATGATTTCGTTTTTAAAATCAGTTTCTCTGCGCATTATTTAAATTTTCGAAAAAAAGACGATTGTATTGTGACTTAATATATATGAAAGATTTAAATTGTTTAGCTCCATCTGTTTGGTAAAAGAAATTTTAGAAGTGGGTGTAAACCAGGCAGATTACAATATCAAAATATTTTCTATTTATAAATTTAGATATAAATCATTTTATTGTAAATAGCAAAATAAGCTGTGACATAAGACGGAACTATGTTCCGATTTTCCCATTCGTCTAGTTAAAAATTAACATATGTAAAAAGATTAAATTTTTTACATATGTTAATTTTTTTCTATTAAGAATTATTGTTTTTACATAATATTTATTAATATTAAATACATTATTTCTTCGATCTAAGGGACATGCATGGCAAAAGACGATTTTTTCCGAAAGTTGCCTATTTTTATACGAATATTCTTCATTAAGGGGGTTGTTGATCTTGCCAATTGCAAAATGAATGTACTTTTTTATCAAATACTACTCAGCCAATCTCGTTTAATGCAGGCTTTATCTTGGCTATAAAATGAGAACATCCTCTGCAGGATTTTATTTTTAAATAATTATTATAAATATTAAGTACTTATGCGTTCAGGCTAAAGTATTTTAAAATCTGGAGGGCGTTTTAAAAAATTCGCCAGTGAAGTGACAGTCGGCATTTCTACATATAAAAAAAAAGTTGATTTCTCTCGTAGTTCCTGAAATAAAGGTTCATAAAGCAAAAATATATAACTTTCAGTAGAAGTAAAAAACTAACTTGGTATTGTTAATGTTTAGTATTTTTTGGAAGTTCTCTTTTTTTCTTTTTTTCATTAATAATCGTAGACCTTTACGGATAACAGAAATCTATGCAGAAATGAATACAGATTAATAAACAACAATAACTGTTTTCAGATCAACTACCTCCGCAAGATAATGAAGCTTATTTTCTTTATATATTAAATCAAATCTAATTCCTGTTAGGACCCTCTATAGGGGCATAGGACAGAAATAACTCTCTTCCACAAGGCGCGATCCTGAGCATCGGCCTTTAGCTGATGCCAGGACTTGTTTATTTCTCTGGTCTCCTACTCAACTGTTCACCTCTATGTGCTACATGGTCGACCATCCCGACGTCCTCCTTGAGGACTATAATCCAGAGCCTGTTTGGCGATGTTTCGTTCTGGTTTCCTCAAAATGTGACCGATCCACTGCCACTTCAGCCTTTCAATCTCAATGCCTATTTTAGTCTGTCCAGTTGTACTCCAAAGTTTGTCGTTGGAGATCACTTCTGGCCAGAATATCCCTAAAATGAATCGGAGGCATTGGTTCACGCAAGTTTGCAGTTCCACGTAATATAACAACACGGATTTAACGCATGCGTCAAAAACTCGCAGCTTTGTGCGAAGGGAGATCTCTCTTAACCTAGAGAAAGGGGACTTGGTTTTATATTTTTTTATTGATTATTAAATTTATTCGGATTTGGCTTGAAAAAAATTTAAAAATTGTGCTGCATAATTTTCAAAAATTGGAGTTTTCAAACGAATTTATTAATTTATATTCTAAATGGATTCCTAGAGTATTCCAAGTTTGCTTTAATGTACGTAACGCTAAGAAATAAGGCTTGGAGGAAAAAAGGGATTATACTGAAGTTCAAGATTATTACTCAGATATACCGAAACCGGTTGTGCTTCTGTCCGCTCGTTCTCCAACTTGAGAACGCATTAAGGTAAAGATCTCGACTATTATACATGTTATTTTCGGCGGTCAAGTTCTTAAACCGGCCAAATGGCACCACTCTTTCTACCCCTTCACTTAAAAAATTAAATAATTTCACAACTTTATTTTAAGTACAATTTCTTGGAAAATATAAATTATATAGATCTGAAATATTGAATTTATCATTCCTTTTACCACCTCCCATACAAATTGGACAATTTCATGAAGTGTGAATTTCCTCAATAACTTACTGAGCTCAAATTTGTTATGTAGAGTTTTGGTAGGTGAAAAATACAAAATGGCACAACTTTATAATTTGTACATTTTCTTGGAAAAGTATAAAGGTTGTTGAGCTGAGATTTAAATTGTATCATTCTCTTCCATCATTTGCCTTACTCAAGTCGCAGTAACAGAACAAATTGCCTTTTCATCTAGAGAACCGCATGATTGGTTTTTACCCGGAATCGTAATCCTGTAATATGATTACGATAAAGTGTCAATGGGGCATATTGCTAGTACTATTCCAAGCCATCATAGCCAGCGAATGATATCATTGTCCTACTATGGCGCTTGTGCATTTACTGTACCACATGCTCCTTTGATTTTTGCATGAAAAGCTGATTGAGTAACCATCTTCAACCATTCTCGACCATCACACGCCATAATAGGCCATACAGTGGAGATAATAGTGGGGATAGTCATATGACCCAGCCTGTGTAGAGCCCATAACAATAGTAAAAGGTCAAACAGTTTAGATTGAACATATTGTTAATTTTTATAAATTTCGTTGTAATCACAATCTTATTTTGGTATTGCTATTTTCCTATATAGTGGAATTTATGGATTTTTTCTCCATTGCGTAGTAAAGATTATAGAGATAGATACATTTATTCATTTATTTTGTGATTATATCAATTGACTTTTTCTTTTTAAATTTTTGTCTAATATTAGAAGCGACCCTGTGCAAAATTGGGGGTATATACTGTATTCTGGTCGAAACCCAAATTAAAAATTTGGTATAAGGGGCGAACAACTTATTCTTTGTCGCGTTTGGGTAAAGCAATTACGGTGGATAGTCCCTAGGTGTAGCCTAGTGGGTAGCATGTTGGTCTACTATGCGAAGGTCGTGAGCTCAAATCCCGGTCGACTTACAATTCGAGCACTCTTCTCGCTTAGGTATACATTGGTTATCACAATCTATGAAAATGAAAAATTTGTGGATGAAGGGTTTTGCGAAGGGCTGACAACCCTCTCACAATAAATAATGAAAACATGTGAAGCAGCCTGAAGGTCGGAATACCAAGGCCCGATTTGGGCTGCAATACCATCCTAAAAGAAATAGAATTATGGTGGTATTTTTCACACTAATAGGAAAACATCTGAGTTTCAAACATTTTAATAAAGCATTGAATATATAATTTTTTAATATGACATTGAAAATTCGATCAGGTCCAGGTGCTTTTATGTTTTTAATCTCCGCAGCTGGACTCGAATATTGAACATGGGCGTCTAAGAGATTATTTTTTCACGAGTGAATCTACCACCTAAATTTTGGTATATTGTGAGGTTTGTAAAAAATATTTGAATGTATTGGAAGTACAGAATTGCATCCTTTTCAAAAAGCTTATTTAAGTCCCATAACCAGTTCCATCATACTCTTCTATAACATTTATTTGGTTTGGGATATATTGGGCACCTCATCTCTTCGTGAAGAATATTGCTTGAGTATTTTCCGTATTTATCTCAATTTTTAATTTTTCAAATTGTGTTTGGAGACTGTTGATACTGATACCCAGGTCGTTTGAGGTATCATAGATGGTTCTACGTCCGCAAAAGACATTTCATATCGGAGGATTTTTTATATCGAGTAGTATCGTACCAGTGGATATTTTCTCTTCAAAGCCTCTGGAGATATTGGAGTTCTGTTTATGCCGAATTGAAAGGCTTGTATATTGCCCGTGATGTGAGCGAGTAGTAATCGGAAGGGGCTAAATCTGGAAGCTGGTTCAAAATACCGTAGCCGAATTTCAGTAGGGCAGCCATTGCAACGAGGCTCTTGTGTGCAAAAAAAGCAGACATCAAGTCCACTTTCCTCTTCTCTTTTCTTTGATGGCATCCTTTAATTTTTGCAGCTGGTTGGCATAGTATCTCCTTGTAATATTTTGTCCTTTTTCTTTATAGTCGATTTTCAAAACTCCCTCTGAATCCCAAAAAATAGTGGCCATGACTTCTCCGGCAGGCTGTAAGACGTTCAAGTTCTTAGGGGTTGAAGCACCTTTACGAAGCTACTGCATTGACTCCTAATTTTCAAATTGTGATTAGTGACTTTGGATTTTGGAGCTGATTTTTCGAATGGTTCCAACTTAATGACATATTATTGAATTCATTTATATCGGTAATATTTCACTACGAGCCAATGATAAATCGTGCTTTGTTTCTCTAAAAATGTTGCTGATAGCGTAACAAATTTATTCGAAATAGACACGGGTTGAATTAAAAGCTCGATCGGTAGGGTAATTGGAAGGCAGTTCAGTAGCAGACTGACGAGATATGAGAAAGGGGTTAGTTCAGTGCTAATCAACAGTTTTAGGGAAGAACATTTAGCATTTCGCTGCCAGTATGGAACATCGGTTGGCGTGTGAACTTCCAGCGATGGTTTATGAAAGAGGACCCTTCCTTCTGAATATGCTTTGAAGTAATTCCAATTCCTTTTGAATATCTCTTCTACACTACAGCCCAAATCGGGCCTTGGCCTCCTGACCTTCAGGTTCTTTAACATTTTTCATTATTTATTGTGGAAGGGTTGTTAGACCTTCGCACAAGTCTCTATCTATGAATTTTTATTTTCGTAGGTTGAGGTGACCGAGGTATATTCAAGCAGGCAGTGTGTGCTAGAATCATGTGCGACTGGGATTTGAACTCACGGACCTTCGCATTTTTGACCAACACGCTACTCACTAGTCTATACCCTAGCTTTTGAATTTACCTTGAAGTAATTCCCATGCCAACGTCTTGTATTTAAATTGTGTATTTGTCTAAAGTTTATTTTATTTGTCTAAAGTTTAGTTGGCAGTCCAGCAACTTGATCTCTCTCGAATAGACAAGAATTATGTAGAACAGTATACTCAACTATGTAGAAAGCCACAATTAAAAATCTAGAGCTTTCCAGTATAGTTCACACATACACACTGAAGGAAGCTTCGAGAATAGTCATGATTATGGGGATATATGTATAAAAGCACGAAAGCTTTCAGTGAGAGGTCCAGTCATTTTTAGACGCGAATCAGTGAAAGCGATAGAAAAGTACGCGGCAGTATTGCTATATAGTGCGAATTAAGCGGGAAATTGAATTAAAGTGCGAATAAATAAATTATCACTTATTTTTTAAGCGAATTGTGTTTTTACTTGAAATCCCGGCGAACCCCTAGCTCACAACAATGTTGTTTATTTATGTATATCGAAAAATATGTCATCTCAAATTCTTCAGAATAGTTAAGGGTGGTTTTTTTATGGGAGGAGGTGGAGGAAGAGGAGAATGTTTGTATGTTTGTATATGACACTGATCGTGAAATGCAAAATGTTTTGTGATTAATTTAAAGTTTGTAGCTTTCATAATTTTCAAGGATATTGGATATTATATTCTGAAATTTTCTCATTTGCATTGGAGGTGGCAAAGGAAGTAGAAAGTTTTGTATGATCTTGGCACTGCTTATCAACATCCTTATCATTATGCTTGCAATAATAGCTCTCATATGTTCCAATTATAAATGTTTTTCATGAATCTGTAATACATAAATTTGAATGGGGTAGAAGGAGTGGAATGTTGTTATTTTTTTTGTCTCAAAATTGATTGCAATTCTAATAGAAATAATTGGTGTTTGCAACTTTATTAGACTCAGTGAAAATCGAAGAAATGCATTTTTTTCAAAATTGTGCATATGTATGGGAGAGGTTTGAATAAATTTTTTGAAATTTTATGAAATTTGTATATGAAGGGGTAAAAGGAGGAGGGACACAGCCGGTTCACGAACTAAAAGATTCTTTTCTACTAAAAACGACATTAAACCAATTTCAGGACGACTACGACAGCTCAAAGCGTTTAGAGTTATGTTGTAGATGGACAGACTATCACTCGGAATCGATGTTATTGAGCGACAAGAAATATTTTTGTACCTTTGACGACTCTGAGCGAGAAATATTTCTTAGCGTTACAAACGGTAAGCCAAATAGACTATACTCTCAGATTTCATCTAGAGTCCAAAAGCCCAAAATATGCAGAGTACATTGTGACCAAAAAGTACCGAGAATTTGTAAAAAAAACGCAAAATAGTTAATTAATTGTCCATATTTATTTTGCCGCCTTCCAAGTAATCCCCATTAGATGCAATTCACATATGCCAGCGTTTTTTCCAGCCCTAGAAAAACTTTTCATAAGCACTTTTTGGTATGACCTACAGCTCCTTCAGCGAATTTTGCTTTATGTCCTTTTTTTCCTTCATTCCGATGATTATTGACTGGTTTGCAACTCATAGACCCATGCCTCATTACAAGTTATGATGCGCTCCATGAATGTGGGATCAGAATTCGCACGATCAAGCATGTTCAAAAAGACCTGTTCACGCTACTTTTTTTGAAGAAAATTCAACTTTATCGGAACGAGTCGAGCAAGGACGCATTTCATGACAAAAGTATCTACCAAAATCGCACGAACGGACTCGCCAGAGATGTCGAGCTCTCTTGCTATCTCTTTAATACCATTGACACATAGCGGTCCTAATTATAATTTAGCTAATTCGTAATTTAGCTCGTCTTCATCGTTAGTAGATTGGTGACACACAACACTTTGCTAACTAAGAAGAGCCAGTCACTCATCTGTCATATTTTTAAAAAGTTGAATTGCATAGCCAATAGGCAATACAATTTTGCAAGGAAGGCGGCAAAAGAAGAAAAACGATCCTTAGTCCTGTTTTGAAATCGTTTGCAAGTCATTTTTCATAGCTGGGCGTTGAAATCGCGATTCAAAAATTTTGTATAATTCAGAGCTGTTAGAAGCATGCTTCCCACATCGACGCAGCTATAAAAGAACATGGGCATCATCAGATGGCAATACTTTTAACCAAATAGACCATGTCCTTATCCAGCGGAGATGGGCCTCCAGCATCATTGACGTTCGAACATTCAGAGGAGCGAATTGTGACTCGGACCACTACTTGGTCAAATCCAAATATCGATGTCGTATGTTAAAGGCGTATCAAACAAAGACCAGCCCTCTTCGTAAGTTCGACATCGAAAAGCTCCAAACGGCGTCAGTTGCGGAAAATTACGCAGCAGCTCTTGAAAGAGAGCTCACTCCGAATCTGCAGGATGACATACCGAAGCCTGTGAACCAAGTTTGGGTGGATGTAAAGGCAATCATAAAGACCGTTGCGGAACAAGTGGTTGGGTATGAAGCTCGGCGCAAAAGAAATGACTGGTTCGACGGCGCATGCCAGGATGCGTTAGATAAGAAAAATCAGGCGTACAGACAGTTTCTCGAAAGGAATACCAGAACGAAGAGAGAAAAATACGAAAATCTCCGACGAGTAGCAAATAAGGTCATAAGATGAAGGAAAAGAAAATATTATGACGACCAATTGAGAAATATCGATGACAATCTTGCGAGCAATAAAACAAGATAAGCCTACAAAGTAGTGAAAAGCCTAAGACGTGGATATCAGCCTAAGACAACCCTCTGTAAAGACAGAAATGGCACTATCATCGCCGAGGATAGTCAGATTAAGGAGAGATGGGCGTCATACTTTAAAGAACTCCTTAATCCCGCACACGGCTCCCGAACATCGGAGCTGATAGGTCTCCAAACCTCCTGCCCACTGGATTCTCCAACGTTGGAAGAAGTCGAATTTGCCATCAGAAGCCAGAAAAGCAATAAAGCGCCGGGCATCGACGAAATTCCAGCGGAATTAATTAAATATGGCGGAAGCTGCACCCGAAATGCCATCCATAAAGTGATTCAGTACATCTGGAATCAGGAGCAAATACCGGAGGAGTGGTGCCAATGCATTATTTGCCCTATCCACAAAAAGGGAGACAAACTGCAGTGCGAAAACTACTGAGGTATCTCACTACTTTGCACGTCATATAAGATATTGACAAAAATATTAGAAAATAAGATTAAAATTTACGTTGACAATGTGGTTGGGGAGTACCAAGGTGGTTTTAGAGCTGGTCGATCAACGAATGATCAACTTTTTACGGTCAAGCAAGTGCTTGAAAAATGCTGGGAATTCAACATCGACGTTCACCAGGTTTTTGTGGACTTTAAACAAGCATACGACAGTATTGATAACGTACTGTACAAAATAATGCTGCATTCTGGCATACCAGCAAAACTAGAGTCAACAACCAACTAACTGATGCCTTTGACACAAATGTCGGACTAAAACAGGGTGATGGGCTGGCCCCTCTGCTTTTTAACCTAGCTTTAGAATACGTCATCAGAAAGTTACCCGTTGACACAAGAGGTACGTTGCTTTATAAATCCAGCCAGATAGTGGGTTATGCGGACGATATCAACATATTATCACGCTCTTTCACATCCGCAAAAGAAATTCTACTAAGCTTCGATCAAGCAGCAAAAGAAGTTGGCCTGAAAATCAATGAAACAAAAACGAAAATAATGACACAAACAAGGAAAAGGACCCCCAATAGACAAAACATTACAATTGACGAATATAATTTGGAAAATGTGGACGAATTCATATATTTAGGCACAAAATTGACAAAGAGTGGAAATGAAACGAACGAAATAAAAAGACGAATCCAGCTCGCAAATAAAACGTATTATTCAGTCTTAGCTATTCTTAAGGCCAGCTGCATACACAGGAAGACCAAACTCCAACTCTACAAATCAATAGTAAGACCTGTGCTTTGCTATGGATGCGAAACATGGACCCTTACACAAGCATCCGCAAATATGTTGAAAGCTTTCGAAAGACGGGTCCTGAAACGATTAATTGGAGCGAAACGTGATGGTGACCGATGGCGAACTAGATACAACAGTGAGCTGTATGATATATTTGACGAACCGGAGGTTTCCACTATCATCAGACTGCGGAAGCTGCAATGGGCTGGCCATGTACAAAGGATGGACGAAACTCGAATACCTAAAAAGGTATTCGAGGGAAAAACGGAGGGCCGGAGGCCAGTGGGAAAACCCAGGAAACGCTGGTCCGACTCTGTTGGCGAAGACTGTTCATCGCTGCTCGGATTTTGCTGGAGACTTCGGCTACGGGAAGCCAAGGCCCGAAAGGGGCTGTAGCGCTGCGACGACGAGAGCTGTTAGAAAATGACTTTTCTTCTTCTTTCTTGCATAAAAAAAGCTTTTATAAGAGCTCCAGCTCTAGTACATTCTTCACGGTTTTAGCCTAGATTGTGATAAAAATTAGAGGATTTAGCTAAATGAGATGATTTAGCTGAGAGTATGATGAGATGATTTATACCATTGACACATAGCAGTCCTAATTATAATTTGGCTAATTCGTAATTTAGCTCATCTTCATCGTTAGTAGATTGGTGACACACAGCACTTTGCTAATTAAGAAGAGCCACTCACTCATCTGTCATATTTTTAAAAAGTTGAATTGCATAGCCAATATGCAATCAAATTTTGCAAGGAAGGCGACAAAAGAAGGAAAACGATCCTTTGTCCTGTTTTAGAATCGTTTTCGAGTCATTTTTCCTGGCTAGGTTTAAATCACGATTCCAAGATTTGGTATAATTCAGAGCTGTCAGAAAATGACTTTTCTTCTCTCTTGCATGACGAAGCTTTTATGAAAGCTTCAACTCTAGTACTACATTCTTCATCGTTATAGCCTAAATTATGAGAAAAATGAGAGGATTTAGCTAAATAAGATGATTTAGCTGAGAGCATGATGAGATGATTTAGCTGATAAATGATCACTATTTTGGTAATTTAGCTAAATTAGCGTATGACACATAGCCGCTTAATGATAATTTAAGCTTTAATTATAATTTAGCTGCGCTATGTGTCAATGACATAAGCCTGGCATGACGATTTTTGAGCACCATTTCCTTTACTTTTTGAATGTTTTCGTCAGTTGAAGAGATCGGAGGTCGTCCAGAACGAGGCATGGCTTCAACGATCTCTCGTCTTTACAGGCGTTGAACTACTCGAAGGCTCGTGCTTTTGATATCACCGAATCATATCATTTCCCAGAGTAATTTTATTTAGAAATTGCTGTTACTTTTTTGTCACCTGGAGCTCAAAAAAATGCATCTATTGGTATAAGATGATTGGAGATCATCATCACCACAGCATCTATAAGCTCCCTTGAACACCGTATAAATGTTGGACTCTACTATAAATATTTCCTTGGTCACTGTAGTGATGAAATTTGTCGGTTTATCAATCCATTGTATCAATGCCCACCTAATACTCACTGTGCTAAACACAGTCACAAGTATACATATGTTCGAGATACCGAAATAATATTCACTGAAATTAAACATATCAATTAATTTCCCAATAAATTTGATCGTTTTCCTAACTTTCTAATTTATTTTCAAAACGGAAAATTCTCTTTCCGGTTCAAAATCAACTCAAACGATTATTTTTTTCAAATACAATAAATATAATTAAATAAATCAAATAAACAAAAAGTGAAAATTTGGCTCACACAGTAAATTAAATATTAGCGACGTATTATTCGACAAAACAAATTGAGTAGAAAAAATAATTTTGTTATATCATCGCAACAACTAATAAAAAAGATTGGGGGCTCTTAACGTTTTTTGGGTAATGCGAAATCAACAACGTTTCTATCTTTTGCAGTTGTTCGACACGAATTAATAAATCCAAGTTCTCAATAAAAGTGAAAAAAAAAAAAAAACATTTGGTTCATCATTTTTCAATATTAAAATCAAGATCTGTAACCTCAAATATTCAAGACCAGAAGTCTCAAGTGAGCAACCTGCTTGCTTACAGTGAATCATTACTCTTTTTCAATTCAGTAATGATCACGACACCGATTTAATAGAAATCTTTTAAAATTTTTGGAAATATAGATATCTAATAGTGATTAATAAACATAATTACAGACAACCAGAAACACACATTATAAAAACTGGGTATTCGTCGGGGTTACCGACTCAGGCTATGTGACTTTCTTCTGTAACGTTTGGTGAAGCATGAGGCTACACATATGTTTCCTATGACGATAATGATGAGCTCAGTTGCGATAATCATTTTAATAATTCAAATAATTGATACTCAAACTACCAATGCCAAATTTTTTTATCGCATATGGCGCGGTAGGCAAACTTTTTGTATTACTACCAAAACTGTTTTAAGCAAATTTCTCACTTTCATTCAAAAAACATTATAGCGAAAAATATGATAATATATCAATTTTCATCTTAAAAAAAAAAAAAATAGAGGATATTACCTAATCCATTTTCGGTGTATCTTTGAGGTTTTTATGTAAACTGAATTTGGTTAGACGCGCTTTTTTCTCCTCTCTAAAGAAAAGTGAATTTTTGTTTTCAAACATTTTTTTTTTTTTTAATTTTACTTTCATAGGACTGAAATGAATAACAAAAGAAAAAACAAACTGGCGAACAGGAAAAACTTATTAATTCACAATTTTGATGTAAATTATCCAATTTATTGAAAACACACAAAAACAAAAATTTCTATTGCCCAAAATGGCTTTTTATTTTCTTTCAAATAACCTTGACCGAAACTCTCAAGCCACTACTATTAATTCGTGTAAAATAATTCACGATTAATAAAAAAAAAAGATAAAATTTATAGACACGCCAAAAATGCATATCGAATTCATTAATAAGCAGTAGCGTGCGAGGCACATACGTACACATAATGTGTTCAAGTTCAGGCGGGAAAAAAAAAGATTGGTTGGGTGAACTTGTTGAAAAACTTGAATAATAAAGAGGACGCATAGACGTACTAACATGCACTTCTCATAGATGCGGCGGTATAGTGAAATTTTCGCCTTTCCCATTCCTGTATGACCGTCAAACTGGTATTTTTTTTTTGTACCTGGGTAGGAAATGAAATTGCAATTGAATTTCTGTCAGATCGAATCAAGTAATGTGTGCTTGCGCCGGTCGTCCATTAAATCGTGTATCGTTAATAACAAAACGAGATCACGCTCGAAAGTGATCTACTAAAGATGGAGATGATCGTGCTGAGTGCACCGACATGATCTTCACCTGCTAACATAAATCCATAATCCAGCAAGATCTGCTTTATGTCTGTCATCCGGTAGGCTTCCTGCGAATGGCTTCCTCGATTGCAATTCGATGCATTGTATGCACAGTATTTGAAATTAAACGCTCGGAAATTGCAAGAAAAATTTCATTTCTTTTTGTATGACAAATGGCTATAAAGAAACTCTTCCCACACTCATAACATGCTTCTTTTGCAGGGTTTTCGACGGCATCCGATGAAGGTGGTGAAAAGTGAAAATGCAATAATCGCGAGTGCTAAGAAACGACGGTATATAACAACCTTACCACTGACAGTTTAGTGTGAAGTCGGAGCGATAACTATTGTTCGTTGGCATGAGATGCCAATGAGCTGTTTCCCGCTGCTGATAATGACATACCGTCTGATCTGCGGAATCGGGTCAGTCATATGTGCGTAAGGTGTATCTTAAATTGTTATAGAAACTCATGATATGTGCGATCGACTTGTAGATAAGACAAGTTTTACTTCCAAATAAAACATACCTAAGCAGCAATTGTTAATATTGATCTCATTTGTATTACGCATTAAATTGATCGGCGTTGGTATGTAGTCAGTAGTTCTGATAGTGATAAATAAGAAACTAAAACAAATATTGAACTCTTCTACCAGCTATGCTAATAATATTGTTTTCAAACAATATAATTTTAAATTAAGTTAAATTGTTCACGGTATAGTAAAGTAGGGTGTAGCCTAGTGGGTAACGTGTTGGTCTTGTAATGCGAAGGTCGTGAGTCCAAATCCCGGTCGATGCAATATATAATTCCAGCACATTGCCTGCTTGGATATACCTTGGTCACCTCAATCTACAAAAATTAAAAAAATTCGTAGATAGAGGGTTGCGCGAAGGGCTAACAACTCCTCCACGATAAGTAATGAAAAATGTTAAGGAACCTGAATATCAGGAGACCAAGGTCCGATTTGGGCTGTAGCGTCATTCTAGAAGTGTAGATAGTAAAGTTAGTCATAGTAATTCTTCGAACAAGAAGAAATTTGTCGTAAAAATTAGCGAGATTAATTCCATGTGTGTCTTTTTAAATTCTGATACGAAATTTTCGATCATGAAATTCACATTTGTACATAAAACAACGTGTAAAATAAATTGAAGAGTACAGGCGAAAAACGGGATAAGTAAATGTTTTTCCGTTTTCGACTACAACGCTATCCGTATGGAAGAAGTGACTCTAAGGACAGTGGCCTTATCAAAACTTTCGCTAGATGTCTGTAAGATACATAAAGAACGATTTAAAAATAGTTCAAACAAGCTAAGTTCAATCCGTTTCCAATTGAGGTTGTTGAAACAAAACAAAAGTTTTCTAGGGGATGGACAATACACATAGACAAACTGTACATGAAAAATGCTAAGTTCGCCACTAGACCGATCATAGAACTAAAGATTTCTAATTCATCCTCCTTCATAATGCGTAGGTATCCTACAATGGCCCATGGATGAAATCAACGCCAAGAGAGCTCTTCGGAATTTCACCTGCCGAAGCATACGTATAATGGTAAGCTTTACCGTAACTCTATGGATATAGGGTAGTCAATATATAAGGAGTGTTTATTACTTTTCTCTAAAGGCGACCTTTTTTTACGTGACCGAATACAACTTAGGGGATCACCCTTTATTGCTAATTACACAGTCATGTCGATAAGGGAAAAAAAAGGAAATAAGGATAAACGGGATTAAAAGGAGGGAAAAGACTAAAATGCCGGTGGATGTTGAGTTTGAAACGTCGAAGGTAGTATGCCAATGGGAATTCAGCTTCTGACAATGCATTCCAAAGCTTTGAAGTTCGAGATATGAATGACTGCCTATATTTCACTGTACGGGAAGTTGGAAGCTTAATAGTAAACTCATATGCGCTTGAAGCTAGGCGAGTATTTCTAGGAAATGTGTAAAGAGGTGGAATAAGTTTAGAAAGTTCCGCACTGCATTTACCATGAAAGTAGCGGTAGTAAATGCTTAGTACTCCGACATTTCTGCGATGCTCTACGGAGTCTGTAAGAACCGTGGAAATCCTGTCTCTGGACTTAGTCGATCATCGCAAATGCGAATTGTACTCGAGGCGTGGTCTAATCTAGACCTTATATATATTTGCTAAGTCACTGGAACTTAAATATTTACTCCAACGCGCTTGGAAGCGTCAAGTGCTACATCGAGTATGTGCTGGTTCCAATTAAAATTGTTATTTATTCTAATGCTAAGAAGTGAGAAGTACTTGGAAGAGTCTAGTTGGACACCACCGAAGGTTACATTAGAGACCGGCGCTGGAACATCACGTTTAACGAAAGGTAACAGGTCTGTGTTTTTGAAGTGTTGAACTCTACTCTATTTATCCTGCCCCATTTCAAGATTAGGTTCAGGTCAGAGTTCAATGATCCAAATAGTTCGGCACGTTTAGATGATACCAGGACACGGTGAGCGTTAGTAATCGAGTCATTGATATTATCCAGGGTACGGTCATCTATAAAGCAATCTATTAGATTGCGCGTTAAGATAGGAAGACATTAATAAAAATAAGATAAAACAGAGCCTTGCGAGACTCCGGCATATATGGGAAAGGGGGAAGATGCCACGACTTGTATGGTGCATTCATATAAGAAACTCGCAATCCATTTTACAAGGTTATTATTAAAGCCGACTGCTTTAAGCATCAATAGGAAATATTTATGCCAAACTCTGTTAAACGCTTTAGCGATGTCAAGTGCCAGAACTTGACCTCCGCCAAATTTATGGATGCAAGAGTTCCAACGATCAGATAAGTTTGTTATCTTCAATATAGCGGACTATTTTGCGATTCACGGCCATCTCCGTCACTTTCGTCAGAACGGAAGTAATGACGATGGGGCGTTAGTTGGCGGGTAATGCTTTGTTTCCTTTCTTGGGAATCGGCTGAACATTCGCTATTTTCCACGTTCGCGGAAAGTGCCCAGAAGAGTAAGAGAGATGAAATAAATCGCGCAACGGCTTAGCCTGGGAAGAAATACAATTTTTAAAATTTTTAAGAACTAAGGGGAAATACCATAGGGACCTGCAGATTTCTGAACATTGAGCTCGCGAGGAATTCGGGAGATAAGTCGTGTGCGAGAATGAATCTCAGGTAAACGAAATCCAAATGGTGTTATAATCCGAGGAGACTGGTTTGTCGCTGACACCCTGGAGTTTCGTGCGAAACTTGCTGCAAAAAGATTGGCTTTCTCAACAGGATGGACTACAATTCGGTCCCCATCTAGAAGAGTTGGTGCAGATGAGTTTACATGGTTGTTGTTGACCGTTTTAACAAATGATCAAAAAGACTTGAGCCTTTTGGTGTAGTATCCTGACACGTTGCAAAAAGATCTGTTGCCATTATTTGCTGAAAAGTATTCAGATTTAATGGACTTGATTAAGTTTTGTGGCGCAGAAGCAAAGCACTTTTACAAAAAAAATACTTGTGGCGAGGAAATAGCCAGTAATTACTGAGAGAATCTTTTTTTTATTTTGCCTACAATTTAATTACATGGAAGATATATTTTACTTAACGATTATGAAAACCTTTGTGTTAAAAAATAGGTACTGAGAAAATTAGAGTATTGGATTTAGTGAAATTTTGCAGTTTGTATAGGAGGTAGTAGAAAGAGGAGCGAGTACTTAAGGACTTTTTCAGAAATAACTATAAACATCATCTTTTTACCATGCTTGAAATTGCAAATCAGTGGCATTCATACTTTTCAGGGAAATAGACTTTTTATAAAGTTGTGAATTTGTGTCAGATTGTATGGGAGAGAGTTGAAGGGTAAAGCTAATAGTTTAATGTTTTTTTGGCCTTAATAATTTTAAATATATATTAAGTGCACAATTTCAGCTCGATAAATGCTATACGCACTGAGTAAATTTAGAGTATTTAATGAAAACGTGCAGTTTATATGGGAGGTGGTGGAAGGAGGGGGATGACACAAATAATTGTTTTTATAGTAGAATGAAATCATCATATAAGTAATATATTCCAAAATTTAAGATCAAAAGCTTTTATACTTTTCAAGCAAATCCGTTGTCGAATTGCAAAATTGTGTCATTTTGTATGGGAGGGGCATGATTTTTATACGGTAAATTGAAATTATCACAAAAGTAATATATTCCAAATTTTAGACCAATAGCTCTTGTACCTTTTGAGCAAATCCGTTTAATGTCAAATTGCGAAATTGCGTCATTTTGTATGGGAGGGGATAGAAGTAGTAAAGCTAATCGTCTATTTTTTTTGCTCTTACTAATAATTCTAAATAAATATTTAATGCACAATTTCAGCTCGATAAATTTTATATGCACTGGGTAAATTGGTTTAGCCCATTTCATGAAAATGTGCTGTTTCTATGGGAGGAGGGAAAGGACACAAAAAATTTTTACGCAGGAGATTAAAATCATCATGAAAGTATTACATTCCAAATTTCAGATCAATAGCATTTATACTTTTCGAGCAAATCCATTTATTGTGAAATTGCGAAATTGTGTAATTTTGTATGGGAGGAGGTAGAATCGGTAGATTTGGCCAGTTCACGAACTCAACCTTACTTTTTTGTCAAAAACGATGTGTATAGAAAATTTGAATTCTTTAGCTCAACGCATTCTCAAGCTAGAGAGAACACGAATGGACTGACGGACGGACATCCGGTTTTGAGATTTTTTTGTGATTATATGAACTCCTGTATCTTTAATTTTTTTCTCCGAGCCTTATTTTTTGACGATACAAACTTTGTGGCAAACTTATAATACAATCAGATTTCATCTAGAGTATAAAATGAAAGTTCCATTGGCCGAAATTCAAAATTTTATTTTGAACTCATTCATGGAATAAAAATTATTTGAAAATATGATATCTTTACTTTATTTAAATTAAATTGTAAAAAAAAATTCGTTACAAAATTTAGTCGGTAAACAAATCCGGGCCGCACCCGCCTCAGACGAGCATTCTTCCACTGAACCACTGATGCAGACAAACTTATTTCGCCTTAGCCATCTTCATAATATGAGTCACGTGACTTCAAACATATGCACATAATGGTTTCGCTAATCTTGTTTTACCATATTTTCGTTTTTCTAATCTGATCCTTCTTCTTCTTCTTTTTTTTTGTTCAAACTGACTTTGTGATTCTTTTCTATGAGTCTTCCGGTAAAATTTTAGCTGCATTTTTTGTTATTATTAATTTTGCTCCTTGCACTCAATCGTACTTAATTCTGAAATAACATATTCGATAGTCCTCTGTTACAAAATCGATTGTATTTTCAGTTTAGCATTTCATCATGTCCTTAGTACAGTGAGCCAAAACTGAATGAGGAGAAAACGCTAAAAACCAAAAACTATTTTGCTTTCACAAAAATGGTCAATGTTCTCATTGGAGAAAAAAGTTTTGAAAATGTGTAATGATTTCTCAATTTTTTTTCGTCTAGATTGAGGACTGATTTTATCAAATTATTGGTCTGCCACATCTAATTTTTTCTACGAATATTTCCTGAATATACATAAGTCCGGTTGTTCGATGAAGTAATCACTTTTTTTCGAAATTTAAAATTTTTTTATTGTCGCCTGGGATAAAGGTCCGGTTGTCCGATTAAGTAAAAATAGGGACCCGTCATAGTCCATTTTGATATGGGTTTCATCATCTATTAACGTGCGCACTTTCTTTTTCGTTAATATCGCTCGGTACAATTTCCGGATCGTTATTATACTCGTTTTTCTTTACGTTGTTTCTTATACATTTTGGGATCTTTTTTTCTATCTGAAATTTAATACCTAATTTGAAGCGTTAGCTTTCAAAACACAGCAATTTAATTTTCATCAAAATTGAGTCAATGATATTATGTTTACTAACCTATGTAGCCACTAAATCCAATCACAAATATCACTTAAAGTCGCTCGCTGGCATGTTCATATGTTGATCTTATCTTAAAAATGTCAGCAAATGGATTGAAATTCTTAAACTGAATACATTTTTTTGTGTTGTGCAAGCAAACGCCTAATATTATTATTTAATTTGGGTATGATTCGAAATTGCGAACGGACTGCGTTTACACCGATATGAAATTAATTCGCATTAGCGCTTAATACGAATTAACATGCGGTATGTACGGTCAAATCAAAATACCTCCAACATTTGATGAATTTTGTACATGTTTTTTAATCTTATGTTTTGAGTTTTACATTTACAATCTCCTTCTATCTTGAATCCGTTCAGAGGAAAAAAATCGAAATGGATGATTAAAAGCTCAGATTGCTTATCAAATGACGTATTGGAAGAATCACTAACAACATAAACATTTACGCCAATTTTATAACCTTTCATTTATGTTAATTTAGAGAATTTTTTTTGAACCGATTTAGTTGTCAATGAATAACATTAATGGATTTCATTGCATAAAATTAATATAGCGGAAAAAAGCCATGTTTACAGCTTTTTGCATCAATTTGTTCGAATCATACGTTATGCAAATATTATTCCCGATAACGTTATATTTTTATGTATCAACACCTGATTTATTTAATTTACAGTAGCTCGATGATTCTTTAATTCATTACCAAAATTAAATAGTCATCAAATGATTTTTATTTTTTTATTTTTTATTTATATATGTAGACAACTGAAGTCTATTTAACGAAGAAAAATAATAATAATAATAGAATAAATAACAATCATTCTTAATTCTAAATTAGAAATACATAAAAAAAACTAAATAACCATTACTACAACTGCAATAATCTAAACAGCAAACAAAATATGATTGTATTAGACCTAAGAATTTTAATAATATCTTACATATTATCCTACAAATAAAGTCTTAAATTTAGTCATTATTTTGTTTTTGTAAGTATTTCTACTTACAGAACTGTTGAAGCAATCTGAATGCAAATTAAAGTTTTTTATGGCACAAGCAATAGGATCATTCAACATGAAATTAGAAGAATGATTCTCCATTTTCAGAATTCTATTGTTTCGAAGACTAAACCTGTGATCAACAAATATAAAACGGGAAAGGAGCTCGTCCGAAATTAAATTATAATTAATTTAATCGAATGCAAGGGTTGCCGAAGCAAGCTCTCTTCTTCTCTCGAGCGTGTTCATATCAAGCAAAAGTAGCCTACATTTGTAAGAAGGCAAACGGTAGCTACTAAACTGAAGGCTTCGTAAAGCAAACAGTAGGAATTGCACTTGTACTCTTTCAACCCTGTATGAGTCGACCTGAGTGGAAGGTGACCAGACAACACTTGCATATTCAAGCAGAGGCAACAAAAACGTACAGAAAAGAGTTTTACATATAAAAATAACTTTTTATACTCTAGATGAAATCTGAGCACACAGCCGCCAAGGGTACAGAGATATTTGTTGTCCGTCTGTTTACAACATAACTCTCGAACACGTTGAGTTATGGTGCTGAAATTTTTTTTGTGTCGTTTTTACCCCCACTCCATTTCTTCACCCTCCCAAACAAATTTATATTGAATTTTCGAAATTTTAAGAAATTGATGTTCTTTCGAAACTATTTAAGCTATCGACTTGAATTTTGGGTCTATGTATAATAATATATATCATTAAGATCACAAAATGTTGATCCGATCTCCTAACTCCTTCTACCCCCTTTCCATATAAATGCACAATTTTGCAAAATCAATTTTTCCGATTTTCATAGAATCTAGCAAAGCTGCAAGAACGGATTTTTTGCCAGAATGAATTTTATTATAATTGCAATCATTTAAAAAAAAAAAACTATAAACTTCACCTCACTCGTTCTACATACTTCATCCCATGAAATTTCACGAAATTTCGAAATTTCAATTAAATTATTTTTCTTCGAAACTGTCAAAGCTATCGACTTCAAGTTTTGTGGGAATTATATTATAATAATAGAAATATTATTAGCGACCAACAATTTTATTTTAGGCATCAGCATACTTCTTCTACCCCTTTCCAAGGAAATGCTTAATTTTGGTAAAATTATATCGATTTCTATTAAAACTAGAAAAAGTACAAACTTGAAATTTTGCCAGAATTTGTCCCTTAATAATTGTAATAAATGCTGAAAGAAGTATCAACTTTGCTTCACTCCCTCTACCCCTCACTTACAAATATTTATAAATTCATGAAAATCATTTCTCCTTCGAACATATGAGAGCTATCGACTTTGAAATTAAAACAAAGCACGGTGATAAGGATGTTGATAAGCAGCTCCAAAATCATCTGAAAC
This sequence comes from Chorisops tibialis, assembly GCA_963669355.1. Taxonomy (NCBI): domain Eukaryota; kingdom Metazoa; phylum Arthropoda; class Insecta; order Diptera; family Stratiomyidae; genus Chorisops; species Chorisops tibialis. The sequence continues at coordinate 46,691,041 of OY770264.1, read as the reverse complement.
CCTCCACTTCCTCTGCAACAATGCCCCAATTTCAGGAAAACTATGCCCAATTTCCATGAAAATAAACTACAAACTTTAAATTCAGCACGAAACATTTTGCATATATACCTTGTACCACCTCCCACATAAAAGTCACTATTCACCATTCGAAAGAATTTGAGATGACATATTTTCCGGTACATTAAATTCTTTCTAATTTCATCTAGAGTACCATATGATTGGGCTTTACCGATGTACCTTTAAATCGTCAAAAAATCTAATTTGTTGCGTGATTTTCATTTTATTTTTTTTCGCTTACAAGAAATCAATCTTTATACTCATAAAGAAACAGGGCCAAAAAAATAGCATTTACATACAAAGTATCTGAAATGAAAACCAAGCTTTTTCGTTAAAAAAGAGCTATTTCAGAATGTAATATTATTAATAAATCTACGAAATTTTGAAAACTTTCTAACCAGTTTCCTTCGGATATTTTTCGGCTGTGGAAAAAAATTAGCAATTCCTCACAAAATATCAAAAATTGTTTATCAATAACTTGCTGCACGAAAGTTTTGAGGACTCCCAAGAGCATTTTCAGTGCAAATTGAGGTACACTTTTCTCAAGAATTACTTGGCCGATTTCATTCAAATTTTGCAGGCATGTATTTTACTCGAAACTTAGCGGATAAGATAGATCATCATCATCAATGGCGCGACAGCCCAAATCGGGCCCTGGCCTCCTGAAGTCGTCGCCTCCAATCGTCTCGATCCAAAGACCGCGTCCTCCAGCTGCTAATTTTTAGAATGGCTTTGCTGTCTTCATCAACCGAGTCTTCCCATCGCTTGCGTGGTTTGCCTACCGGCCGGTTACCACTCGCTTTGCCTTTAAGAGCACGTTTGGGGATTCTTCTGTCTTCCATTCGCTCTACATGGCCAGCCCACTGCAGTTTACGTAACTTGATGAACGTTGAAGCTTCTGGCTCGTCGTAGAGTTGATACAACTCATGGTTGTATCTTATTCGCCATTCCGTTCTTTCCTTCACAGGTCCCAAAATTCTTCGGAGGACCTTTCTTTCGAATGCGTTAACTGCTTTTTCGGAAGTTCGCGTTAATGTCCACGTCTCGCTGCCATAACAGAGCACAGGTCGTATAATAGTTTTATAAATCCGCAGCTTATTGTTCCTGTGCACTTTCTTGGATTTCATTATTGGAAGTACCGAATAATACGTCTTATTTGCTAGTATTATCCGTCGTTTGATTTCGTCTGTTTCATTACCGTCCTTTGCTAGATTAGCCCCAAGATATATGAAGTTGTCCACACTCTCCAAATTATATTTCGCAATTGTTATGTTTTGTCTGATTGGCGTTCTCCTTCTTGTTTGCGTCATTACTTTTGTTTTGTTTTCATTAATGCGCAACCCGACTTCTTTTGCGGCGGAGTCAAGATTGACAAATACCTCCTTAGCACTAGGGAAGGATCTTGCTAGAATGTTAATGTCGTCAGCGTATGCTACTAGTTGGGTGGACTTGAATAGTAGTGTCCCGTTGGTGTCGACTGGGATTTTTCGGATGACATACTCTAGTGCCAAGTTGAAAAGCATAGGAGCTAGACCATCTCCCTGCTTTAAACCACATTCCGTTCGAAAGCTGGTTGTGGAATCGGTTTGTATTCTCACTTGGGATTCAGTGTTCGTCATTGTGAGTCTTGTTAGTCGGACTAGTTTTGGAGGAATTCCAAAGTCAAGCATGATTTGGTACAGTACGCTCCTGTCGATACTGTCGTATGCTTGTTTAAAATCTACGAATATTTGGTGCACGTCTGTGTTATATTCCCAGCATTTCTCAAGCACCTGTTTCACCGAGAATATCTGGTCTGTTGTAGATCGTCCGGTTCTGAATCCGCCTTGGTATTCGCCAATTATTTGATTTGTATAGGGCTTAAGACGACGTTCAATTATTTTTGTCAGTATTTTATAGGACGTACACAACAATGATATACCTCTGTAGTTCTCACAGCAGAGTTTGTCTCCTTTCTTGTAAATTGGACATATAATGCTTTTTCGCCAGTCGTCGGGTATGATTTCCTCTGTCCAAATTTTGCATATCATGCTGTGCAGTATTTCAGCGACACAGTTTCCACCGTTTTTCAGAAGTTCAACTGGTATTTCGTCAATTCCCGGCGCTTTGTTTCGTTTTTGGTCACATAGGGCTGCTTTGATTTCAGGAAGCGTGGGTGGTGTCGATGATGGTTCATCTTCGTCAGTTGAGGCTTGAATTGAAATGTTGTCTGTCGTTATCGGTGCTATTGGGATGGGATTCAAAAGATGTTCGAAGTATGAAGCCCATCTCCTTTTGATTTCTTCTGTGTCGCTGATGATATTGCCCTCTGCGTCTTTGCAGAGACTGGTTTTTGGTTTATATCCCTTTTTCAAGTCTTTTACTATGGCGTATGCGTCCCGCGTATTATTTTTTCTCATGTCGTCGTCCATTTTTTGTATCTTGTCATTATGGTACTTCCTTTGTTTTCGTCTGCAGGTCTTTTTCGCATATCGCCTAAGCTCGTCATATTTTTCTTTTTTGGCTCGTGTTGGTCGTTCAGTAAAAATTTTGTAAGCTTCGTTCTTTCTATCTATTGCGTCGCGACATTCTTGGTCGAACCAATCATTGCTTTTTCGCCGTGCTTGATATCCTAATACCTCTTCCGCGGAGGATTTGATACCGTCTCGTATTTTCATCCACGCATTATCCACTGGCATATTTTGGATATTTTCATATATTGGTGTCAGGTGTTTATTACATGCTAGCATGTAAGCCTGCGCCACCGTTTCGTCGTTAAGCATGTCGACATTAAATTTGCGAGCTCTACTCGTTTTCGAATACCCACGACAAGCTATTTTGCATCGATACTTAGCTCTGACTAGATAGTGATCAGAGTCACAATTCGCACCGCGGAGAGTTCGTACATCAAGTATGCTGGAAGCAGCCCTTTTCTCAATAAGAACGTGGTCTATTTGGTTGAAGGTGTGACCATCTGGTGATGCCCACGTTCGTTTGTGAATATCGCGATGTGGGAAGCACGTAGAGCTTACTATGATATTTTTGCTGCTTGCGAAATCAATAAGACGTTGGCCATTGTCGTTTGCTATGTCATGGAGACTGTGCCCTCCTGTTGTTCCTCTATGAGCCTCCTCCTTTCCGACTTTTGCATTAAAATCCCCTAAGACAATTTTTAGGTCATTCGAGGGCAGTGAGTCATAGGTTGTCTCTAGGGTGGCATAAAATTCGTCTTTAGTTACATCGTCCTTGTCTTCTGTTGGTGCGTGAACGTTGATCAACCAAGTGTTGAAAAATTTAGTCTTTATTCGGATTGCACACAATCTTTCACTTATTGGTTTGAAGCTCGTGACCTGCTGTTTAAATTTTTTGTCAACGACAAAAGCGACTCCAAACTCTCTGCTTCCCGACAATTTTCCACTTGGATAGATTGTGTGTGATCTCATGTCCATGATTTCGCTACCGAGCCATTTCGTTTCTTGGATGGCAGTTATGTTGATGTTGTGTTTTGCCACTTCTTCGAGAAACTCTTTCAGAGCTCCTGTCCTAAATAAGGATCGAACATTCCAAGATCCAATAGAGTAGTCCATTTTTCGTTTGCGGGGTCGTTGCCGTTGAGTCCATCCTTTCCGAGGCTGTTCTTCAGGTTTCTGGACAGTGTTCTTTTTCCGGTGATGCGTTGTCGGCGCCTCGCCCAACCCCCGACCTGGAGGACCGGTCCTACTTATTTATTACACCCTAGTAGAAAAAGGGTGGGAGTTTTGAGCTAAATATGACATGCTGGAGTTCTCACAGCTATGCTGCAAGTCCAACTATGTCATACTTTTTGCCTACTTCCTGAGACGCACTGGTGTTACTGGCCATTCAGGTTAACTCCATTTACCCTCCTCCTTTCTCAACTCGGGCTTGGGACCGTCTATGGCGGAGTTGGATAAGATAGATGTCGATTAAAAAAAATTTACTTGGAAGCTTTTATATAGGTTCAAAGCCTAATAATTTTCTCGTGCAAGAAAAAACCTTGAACAAAAAGTCATAGTCAAAATTTATTGTATAAGACCTCCTATTGGGTTGATAGCCAGTAGTGTCATCTTTAAAACAAAAAAAAAAAAATAAATAAATAAATGAAGTGGATAGGTTGTGTAGTTTTTTAGAAAAGTGTACCTAAATAATAAAAAAAAAAACATTTTTCAGGAGAAGCAAAAAACCAAATAAAAGCTTTTTTCTAATAGTAAGTGAAGAAACTTTAAAAAATGTAAATATATAAATAATTTAGTACTATAAAATTATTGTTTATTAAAAAAACTGGTTTGGCGGAGTAGTGTTACTGGTTGTTGGGGGTGATGATTAGGTCAGTGTGCCGCCGCGGCCTGGGAGTGAGCCGAGCGGCAAGCGCTGCGACAATATGCATGACTTCCCAAGTTTACATAATTATTTGAAACACTTCTACTCATCCGAGAGGGGTGCGGTTTTCGGCAATCGATTTAGAATCCAGTCTACATTATTAATCAGAAATAAAAAAAAATCGATTTTTTTTTTCAATGTTTTAGGTAGTGCTCCCTTTAATAACTTCAAAACCAATCATATTTCCATTAAACCAATGCCTTGACCAAGTATTTGATTTAAGGATATTGGAAAAAAAGTTAAAGTTTTCAACGGCTTCTGCAACATCTTTTGTTTATAAAACACAACATTTTCACTTAAATTTCGTGTATACGCGCCGTTTAGTAGAGCTAATTTTACGTGAAAAATGATAAAATGCAGAGACAGGACTAATTTATTTTTAATATTACACCAGCTGTTGAAATATTTGCATTAAATCATGAGTACAAATTTCTGGATGAGGCTTAATACCTCAAGATATGTTTCGCAAGTACCACTCCAAAAATAAATATATTAATTGCTAATGTTGAATTTTTGGTTTTCGATGTTTTCTGTGATGCCAAATCGGCGGGTGAATTCTGATTTGACAAATGGTTTTAGTTAGGAGAATATTTATGTCCTTTTCAGATTGCTATACATAATGGCTTAAAAGTTTTTGCAATTTATACAGGGATGAAATGATCCCAAATTAATTGACTCTAGCTAGAAACCTGAACACTGGCAAAACTTTCGACCATTGGAGCCCGAAAAATTGTGTAGATTTTTTTTCAAATGATTGTATCTTTGGAATTACTTGATACAAAAAGTTCATATTTCAGAACCCTTTAGGTTACATACGTCTCTATCATAATTAACTTTAAAAGTTGGCAGTTGAAATTTCTAACATACATATATTAATATATTTCAGCAAAATGTGAGAAAAATATAGCTTTTGGTCATAGCATTAGCAGATGGGGGGGGGGGAGGAATTTCAAAAATTGTAGACTTTTCTAAATTTCAATGCATCTAATAAAGATATTAAGTAGAAATTTCGTCGATTTTAGAACGATTTGATTTATAATTTCGGTAAAATTGATGAGTTGGAGCTCTAAGGGGAGTAAGGTGGGGAGCCAAAATATTGAAAACATTGAACAATTTCTTAGGGTGTTGGTAAAGGATACAAAGTTCAAATTTAATTTTTAAATATAGCCTATATACGAAATTATTTATAAATTTTTGAAACTCCTCCACTCCTTCTACCTTTTTTTCGAAAAAGAAACTTTTAATTTTGTAGGAATACTTTTCAAAACAAATGAAAAAGATTTATATTACAAATTTTAAAATTCTACCACACCTTCTTTCCGCTCCAATACAAATGTATGGTTGCATGAATATAAATTACACCGAATTTCATAAAATTTGGTTCCACTGTCAATCATTCTGTACAGAGAATTTTGAATGTAATAAAATAATTGTTAACATACACCCACCCATTCTACCACTTCACCCCGCCACACCACCACTCCCATACAAATCCAAACTTGCATAAATAAATGAAAGAAATATTTAAGCTTTTTTTTCACTATAGATAATAATCTCAGTTAAGTGTTAAATAATTGGTTTAGCACGCCCTTTGGCTGTGCATATTTCCCTCCCACGCATCCTCAAGCATTTTTGTAATAACTTAGTTTGTATTATTAAATTAAAAAACGATTATAAAGTTATTTTAAATTAAATTTATTTTCACTTCGTATCTTTAATTGGCTAGCGTACATATAAACTTTTCATAGAATGCTCATTTACAAAAATAATATGTAGTTGTAATGATTGCGTTCAATAATAATGTGTTGCTCAATTTAATATAATTTCCAAGAATGATAAAGTTACACCCGACTTGTTGGCAAATATATTTCTCTCAGAAAAATTTAATCGACCACATATCACAAGTAAGATCTTAACAGAAATCATTTTAGAATTTATGTATAAGTTTCAGTTGCTTGCAATCAAATGAGGTATTAAATTTTGGTCAAACTAAAATGTTTTAATGATATATATTCAACGAACTGGAAGGATTCGGCAGCTTATTTGTACGATGGGCATGACTTTTTCTGATTTTATTGGAAAAAATAAATTAGTGAGTCGAAATAATTTGTGATGAAAATAACATAAAATTACCAACTAGAAAATATCGAAGTAAATGAAAAAAAATTCATTTAACTGCGGATTTTCACAAAATTTTGTAAAAGATAAGATTGAATTGAAAACATTTTTAATCTCAAAGCCTTTAAAATACATTTATTTGAATACATATTATTTTTGAACACGGAATTGCCAGTTTAATAAACGTTTCAGCAGAGACCGAAACGTCACGAATAATATAGTAACAGTGTAGAATCCGGAAATCTTTTCTTTTATTATAATTTGAAATGCACTGTGAAAACATTCACCAAACCATGGAATTGCTATTGGTATAAAAATTTTTCATGTTGAAATCTATTTTTGCAGCTTTAATAATTTTTAAGGGATTTGACAAATCCAGACAGACAGAGGGACAGAAATTCACTTTAATTCGAAGCTTTTGAGTAGCAGTATGCATTTTTGAAGTTTTGATGTAATCTAAAGAGAAGCGTGTTCATCTACAATGTGAAGGTCGCGAGTTCAAAACCAAATCATTGCGTAATTTCATCACCCTGTCTGTGTGGTTATATCTGGGCCACTTCAAAATGCAAAAATGAAAATTCGTAAATAAGAGGGTTGTTATAAGGTTTAATAACCACAATAACAGATAAATAATGATACAGATCCTGAAGGGCAGGAGGCCGAATACCCGAAAGTTAGAGTAAACACAATATAATCTCACATTTCATCTGGAGTATAAGTATGGTGAAATCAGAATATCTAATTCAGAGTAATAGCTTGGTGCCACTATGTATTTATTATATGAAGTAATTGGAACGTGAAATCAACTTTTAATATTAAAGTTCACTTGGCCTTGAAGTACGATTAAAAGATTCAATAACTTTGTAACTATTATTAGATGTGGCTTGAAAATATTGGAATATTTAAAGTAATAGTATTGGCTTTCGCAAGGTTGTAATTTGCTATGATATGACTATATGAAAAGAAGTAATGCATTTTGTCTGGACGGTACATAAATAGTATTCAAGAGATCCGTGCCTTTAAGACAAAAGAAGTCGATAAATTTTTAGAACGCAGTCAGGCAGTGATCGTCGTCGTGAACAGTGGTAGTGTACAACATAACAGAGTTCTTGACGTTGCCGCGTGCAAATTTCTCTTTCTTTTTTTGTCGTGCTAAAGTGAAAAAAAAACTACATCAACCTTTAAAGTTGCAATTAATTAGTAAGTAACAGCTAAAGGCGAACTTTCCTTAGTTTAAAAGGTGTGACCCATTGGCCACGATGGCCTCTGGGAATACATACACCAACAGCTTCAATCTTCTGGACGAAGTTGAGCTGTCAGTCAATGCTCCATCGCGAAAAAAAAAATCATCTTTCTCGCCATATCCAAGCCTCCCAAAAGTGAACAGTAACGATATTCAAAAGAAATTCGTCTTAATTTCACACGCCAATCCGACCAAAAAATTGTCAGCTGTTAACCCCTTTCTACTTAGAAAAGCAATTGACGGAATATCCACCGAATACTCCAAGGTCTCAACCTTGAGGGACGGGAGTTTGCTTATTCTATGCGATAACCTAACGGTGGCTCACCGCTTTGAAAAAATTTCAATGCTAGCCAATATCATTCCAGTAAAAGCCGAAATAAGTAAACAGTTTAATGTTAGTAAAGGGACAATTTTTTGTCGCGATCTTGCAAATCTCTCCGAAGAAGAAATAGTCGATGGTTTGAAAAGCTGTGGGGTCACGAACGCAGTTAAGCTGAAAAAGAAAATAGACAACCAAGACATCCCATTTGGCTTAATTATCCTCTCCTTCGAAAGATACCACCTTCCGACTTCCATTACAATTGGATGGCAAAGATTTGAAGTTAAAGAATACATTCCGAATCCAATGCGGTGCAAAACATGCCAGAAGCTTGGACACACGGCTAAATAGTGCAAATCTTCTCCAACATGCGTTTCCTGCGGTAAAACAGAGCATAAGCCTACACCCTGTACAAAAAGCGTTAAGTTTTGCGTAAACTGTGAAGATTCAAGCCACATATCATCTGATCGACTATGTCCTAAGTACCTTGAAAATAAAGAAATCATCACCATCAAAACCATAAACAAATGCTCAATATTTGAAGCGCGGAAAAAATATCACGAATCTAGAAATTCACTTAAAGCTAAGCAACCTACTCCCGGTCTTTCATATGCAAAAGTTACCACACCAAAAACAATAGTTATTAACAAACAACAAAATAATCTAAAATCAAATAACGAAAATATACTTAAGCCCAATGTAATAGACTCTTCAACCACAACATACTCAAAACAAATGGAACCAACAACTTCTAGTTACAACCCACAAATAGCCCTTACAACTCAACCCGACTTCGAGACTTCAATTACCACACAAAAGCAAACTAAAGAAAAATTAGAACTAAACAAAGAAACCATTGAAAAAAACCTCCAGAAACAATCCCATAACAAACATAGAACCTCGAGCACAGATGCGGAACGAGCATGGACGTTAGAGTCCATTAATCAATCCTCAATGTGACTTAAAGAACAATAACAACTTCCAGATTTTACAATGGAACATTAAAGGTTTCTTCAATAACTACAACCATTTGCAAATATTAACACGAGATGTATCCCCGGATATAATTGCTTTACAAGAAACTCACTGTGCTTACAATACTCATCCCTATTTTTCCAACAAATACGAAAATATTTTTGTCAACCATCCTACAATAAATACCTCTAAAAGTGGAATAGCCCTTTTCGTCAATAAGAGCTTTCAGTTTCAACAAGTTTTCATATCTAGCAACATCCTAGCCTGCGCTGTAGAAATACACACTTCTATAAAATTTATAGTCATCTGTGTATATGTTGAGCATGACAAAAATATAACCATTCAGGATCTTGAAGACTTAACAAGGAACTTAAATCTTCCCTGTATCCTAATTGGCGACTTCAACAGCTGGAGTCCTATATGGGGCTCCACTGCCACTAACACCAAAGGCAAGTTGGTTGAAAACTGGACTGCATCCTCAGACCTCATTGTCATTAACACTGGTGCCCCCACACATTTATCTACGCATCATAGCTTAACACATATTGACTTGGGTATTTGCTCTTCACAGTTAGCCCCTCTGTGCGACTGGCAAGTAGTGGACGACCCGCATGGCAGCGATCACTTCCCCACAGTAACAACAGTAGCATTAAGTCAATCGGAGAGACCATCCCATCCCAATAGATTTAAAACCAAACTAGCAAATTGGCCAAAATACACACATCTTATAGGAAACATATTAGGAAATACTGCACAGACAAGAAATATTAATAAAGAAGCCGCAAACATTAGAAAAGCTATTTTGATCGCTGCAAACCAAGCCATACCACACACACGTCTAAACAATACAAAACAAAAACTCCAATTACCTTGGTGGAATCCAGAGCTTGCGAAACTTAACACATTACGAAAAGAAGCCTGGAGTACCTTTAAAAGATCCCCTATAGTGATCAACGAAATTAACTATAAAAGAATTAACGCTAAATTTAAACACGACATGAAAATTGCAAAAGAAAACTCCTTCAGTACCTTCACAGACTCCATAACACCAAAAACACATATTGCTAAGATTTGGAATACTATCAAATCAATCTCAGCAAATCCAAATCAAACAACTATACAAGGACTGCTAATTGGTACTAATTTCATATCAACATCTATAGAAATAAGTAACGAATTTGGTAAACTATGGTCCAGCGCTGCCGCAGATGAGAATTTTTCTCTTCAATATAGACGAGAAAAAAACAATCTCTCAAATAGACTTTTCGAGCATGTAAGAACCCCGAAATCACAACAAATAGAAACCGAAATAACCCTATTTGAACTCGAAACAACACTTCAACTAGTTAAAGGCAATACACCTGGCCTAGATAAAATTACATACAGCATGATACAAAATCTGCCAACTGAGGCTAAACTCAGACTATGTGCGCTGTACAATAAAATCCTTACGGATGGCATTACACCACACTCTTGGAAAATCGCAGCTATAATTCCTCTGCCAAAGCCTAACAAGCCAAAAAATAGTTTAGAAGGATATCGACCCATTTCACTTTTGCCCTGCCTGAGTAAAGTATTGGAAAAAATTATAGCCCGAAGGCTATCTTGGTTTCTTGAACAAACAAAGGCTATCAATAACGAGCAATTTGGTTTTCGTCCCAACAAAGGATGTCAAGATGCTCACATCTATATAGATAACCTGATTAGTCTACAACTATCAAGCAGGAACCACATTTCAATTGTCGCGGTAGATTTTGAAAAAGCCTTCGACCGTATAGGTACGCATACAATACTGTTAGAACTACAACGTTTAGGTATAGGACCAAAAATATTTCACTGGATTAAAAATTTTCTGACTAGCAGGCAATGTAGAGTTAGAGTGAATAATACACTCTCTGATGTTTGGAAACTGGAAAATGGCATACCACAAGGATCTCCTATCTCCGTAGTTCTTTTCCTGATTGCGTTCAATTCACTTTCAAATACCATCAATAGCTTGGGGTTATGCAAACACATAACCTATGCCGACGACTTATATATTATAGTAAAAAAAGCTAATGCAAACTCTTCAACTAGGGACCTGAACCTAATATTTTCAGCGATATTGGATTGGGCATCCATCACAGGCGCAAAAATCTCAATTGCAAAATGCAAACATTTACACGTCTGTCGCAAAACCAGCTGTAACTCATACAACGTTGCGATCGGGAGCGAAGTAGCAGAAAACGTAGACAATCTAAATATTTTGGGGCTTACTTTCAACAAAAGATTTAATTGGAACACACAAGTTCTCGACACACGCAACAATCTATTTAAGAGACAAAATATAATAAAATATCTTTCAAACAGGAAATCAAACGCACATCCAGTCACTTTATTGAAAGTGATAAAAGCACTTCTTCTATCCAAAATAGACTATGGTTTAGCAGTCTATGGAAAATGCCCACCTTCCACATTGCAAAAACTCAAGGCACCCTATCACGGAGCTATTCAATGTGCTCTTGGAGCATTCAGGACCACCCCTATAACGAATTTGCTTGCCGAAGGGAACATGCCATCTCTAGAAAATAGACATAAGACTCTGACTGCCAAGCTAATCCCGAAACTAATATTTGGAGGAAATACACTAATACAAAATGATATATCTAACCTGTCCAAAAGAAAAAAGATACCACGCATTCCTTCCACGTTACTCAACTGCTTAACTATAGCGCAAGAGCTAGCTATATCTACAAGAGCTATGCCATCAAAGCCAAAATCAAAACCTCCTTGGAAGATAACTTCCCAAAATATCAATATGGAATTGGCACAATATCCCAAGCAAACTACCAACAACAGCGTGTACAAAATACTGTTCAAATGCATTACCTCGACACTCTCTAACGAGGGCTGGACCATGCTATACACAGATGGCTCAAAATCAGAACTTAACACGTCATACGCCGTTGTAAAACAAAATAACGAAATAATAAAGTTAGGTATTCTTTTTGACTTTTGCTCCATATTCACAGCTGAAGCACAGGCAATATTATCAGCTATCTACTATGCCTCAAAGAATCGAGGAAAATTTTGCATATGCTCCGACAGTCTCTCAGTTATAAAAGCAGCCCTAAATGTAAACACCAAAAACCATATCATTAAAGAAATAATACACGAACTAACCAACTCACCTAACAAAATAAAACTTTTATGGGTTCCTGGGCATACAGGAATAGAAGGGAATGAGGCAGCGGATTGCACTGCGCAAGATGCAACTCGACATCCACTTCTGACCGACAACACTTTCACTGCCTCTGACATAAAATCATTAATAAGTAAGCATTTACTAGAAAAAGAGAAACGGGAGTGGCCTGAACGCCGAAACTTCTATTCAACCTTCGTAAATCCTGAAAAAATCATTTTCAATATTCCTGATGCACTAACTCGTCGTGAAGCCGCTATAATTGTTAGACTACGAACAGGACACACTAAAGCCACTCATCTACACCTCATCGAAAAAGGAGCGCCACCCAGATGCAGATATTGCAACACTACATTGAACTTCGAACATTTAATCAGCTGCAACAGACTTCTCAACGGAACTGGATCGAACCTTTTAGAATTAATAAAAAACAGTCAACAACAAAACATCTGCAAAACCATTATAGATATAATAAAAAAATCTAAAATTTTCAATGAAATATAATTTTTCTGAATTTTGCATTGTTCACCTAATTTAAAAATTAACTTAAAAATTTTGTCAATACAAAAAGCCGATGGTCCTTGTTACTAGTGCTGAAATTTTTTTTAGTTTGTATATTCTATATGTATAAATTAAAGTAACTAAATAAATAAATAAATAAAATAAAATTTTTAGAACGTAGTGCTTTAACTTTAACTTGGTTAAAATTTCAATTTAATGGCTTATGGCGCAATCCAGCACCAACAATGCAATCAAAAAAGGAATATCGTGCTGAGTATCTTATGAACGCTAACAGATAAAACAGCATAAAACAGACAAAAGAGATGAATGGATATATGGCGAAACTTTATCAAAATCGAGGCAGTTGTGGGCTTAGAAATAGTGACAACAACCAAAACAATGCAGTTATTCAGTGTTTTATGATTTTTTTTTCAGTTTTAAACAAATGGGTTGCTAAATGCATTGCATAAGTTCGAATTTTTTATGCTTACTTACCGGAATATCAAATATAGATACTGAAACATAATATTTTAAAAAAATTAACCATTTTGTAACTATTGAGTCAACTTTTTCGAATATAATTATAGAAATTGAGTCGCTTATGATTAAAATTCCTTGTTTCAAGTTGTAGTATCAAAAGTTGTAACTCCTGGCTCCATAAACATAAATTATCGGAATATATTTTCCGGTATTTCGTTATTCTAATATCTGCTGTTTTTAATTCCGAGATTTAAGATTATTACTATGTTGCTACAAATCAATATTTCTCAGTTCTGAAAGCATTTTTGAAACATAATTTTTATAATTTGTGCATCATTTTCTTCACCAATCTTACTGCACCGTTTAGATTCCTTAAAATTTGCTTATTATTGTGGAAGGGCTGTCTTCGCACAACCCTCTATCTATGAATCTTCATTTTCCTAGATTAAAGCGACGCAAATATTTTTTTTAATTTTTTAAGCTCTTGATCATATAGAGGTGAGCTATCTCACACGATTAAATTTGTGCAAGAGAATGCAGAACTCAGTTACTGCACGAGTCCAAAATAACTATCCACGCTAAGCGTTTTCCGAAATTTTCATATAATAATTATTTCTAAAAGATTTCTAGTGCAATGGACGATGCGTAGGACTCGTCAACTAATGAAGAGTTAGAATTTCACGTGAAGATGTCCCTAATCTGAGAGTTGGGATATCAATCCAAGATTTTACGATCTCAAGAATCTGCTACCGAGGGAGTTAATGATCGCCTAATTACGAATTGTAAGATATGAGAGGTTTTTATGTCATGTGGATCAAACTTTAATGATGCATTAGAATACCTTCTACCCGTAAAGACACACTTCTGCCATTTAGAAAGACAGTCCATAGTATACTTTCCTTAAGATTCTTCTGTACCTGTCTTCTTCTTCTTCTCTTTTTATGTTTTTGCTACATTTTATACTTTTAAAGTTTAAATGTCCACTTTCGGTTACTTTTAACCATTATCACATTAGTTACCTAAGTATTTTAATTTATATCACGGCGAAAGCTAAATTAACTGCGGCGTAATTTGGAAATTAGCAAGAGTGGATTATATTCCTAAATTTCAAATTAAAAGGTGGACACTTCTGTTTTCTGGATGATTAAAATTTCAAAAACTCGGTATCTAACTTAATAACGCGTAAAGCTATTCGAAAGTACAAATTTAAATATTGGAACTGTAATATTTAGCTAAGAATACTGAAGAAAGAGGAGGTGAGAGGTGTAGAAGAGCCTTAACAGCAAGATAATGACTCCTTCCGCTGACGTGTCTTAAACATATAACCTATAATTTAATGACATTGATTTTGATTCCTTAAGTATCGTAAAAGCTAAATATTGACGCCCTATATTTATCTTTACTCACTTTCCAAAAGTAATTATCATATGAAATTTATTTTTTCCATAAAAGATTGAAAATTTTATTATGACCGCAAATTTTCCTCTCCAACATCGTCAAGCTTTTATTCTATACTGACTTATTCTCATAAGTTTTCGATATTATTTCTTAGTACTATGACTAAAAGGTTAAAACCGCCAAAATTTCGTACTAAATCGCTTATCTTCACCGTGAAATCCCCAAAAACCAATTAGAGATATTAAAAATCAGTATTGTTCTGGTGTAAAAAAATACAAGTGTCATTGCAGAAAGATACAATCAAAAAGACACACCAAATTTCTACAGAAATTTTCAACGATTTTAACTAAAGAAGAAAGTAAAACATTGTAGACTACTGATAAAGTGATGGAAAACTGCAGTATAATACGAAAGTTCAGATTTTTTGTCTTTTTCTGTAACTGAGTAAATTTACAGGAGTGAAAATTAATTACCGTGATTCAATGATACGACAAAAAATAATTGTTTTATCACTTTAAGAGTGAATTTCGTGTTTTCCTGTTTGATTTTACGCGAGATTTGAATGGGAGAAAAATAAAGATCAATGACATTTTTTGTTTTCCGCATTCGAACAAGAATATTATTATAGCATGGAATGAATAAAATTCATTGCTGGAAATTTTGTGATAAACTTGTTGTTTAGAACCAAGATTTGAACCGTTTATTTGAAAGTGGCTTCTAAGTCCATTTTTTTCTTTTTTCGAGATATTAAAAACTTAGCCTTTTAGTTGATTAAAAAATATAAATAAATTGTATTAAGTTTGACAATATTTAAATGAAATTAGAATTGTAAAAATTATTTATTTTCAATAATAAAAAAAATAATTTTACCCGAAGTACAATGTATTATGTATTATTAGTCAACGTTAAAAATATATTGTTAAGCTATTTAATATATTTAATAGCTAGGGTATAGCCTAGTAGGTAGTGTGTTGGTCTTATAATGCGAAGGTCCTGAGTTCAAATCCCGGTCGGCGCAATATATAATTCCGGCACATTGCCTGCTTAGATATACCTTGGTCACCTCAATCTAAGAAAATGAAAAATTCGTAGAAAGAGGGTTGTGCGAAGGGCTAACAACCCTTCCACAATAAGTAATATAAAATGTTAAGGAACCTGAATATCAGGAGGCCAAGGTCCGATTTGGGCTGTAGCGCCATTGTAGAAGAAGAAGAAGCTATTTAATAATAAGTTTTCATTACTGCAAGTTTAACCTTATGAAGTTGCACCACATTCTAATATTTTTCACATGTTATTGGTTATACCAAGGGATTAGTGTAATTCTTACAAATTTTGGTGGTCTCCCTCGTGATAAATCTAAAGTGTCTCCATCGACGTTTTATACAGAATAGTATGTGCGCTTTTACAAAACCTCATCTAACATATTTTCAACCAGTTTACTTTTTCTCCTTCAGTATCCTTTTTCTTCTTTGATCTGCAATTTCTAGTTTTTTTTTCTCAGCAGAGATCGAAACGTCACGAATAATAAAGCACATTAGAGTAGCATCTTTCTTTTCAATTCGAAATGCACTGTGAAAACATTCACCAAACCATGAAATTTTCACGTTTCATTTTGTTCAACTTAAACTTATTACTTCGTCGACATTGTTTTTTGATTTCATAATAATCTTCAGAAATGTAAAAGAAATTGCTTTTTCGTAACGCCATTTCTGTAATACCAAAATCTGCATCGTTTGGTAGATATGAATGCCCGGAAAGTAGAAATTTATGACCGACGATTTCAACATTATTTTCCGAGGGCTGGCCAACTTTTAATCACATCAATTCCATTTGTATATTTCGATTTTGTCCAGCATATGTGCGCTGGACAAAATCGAAATATGCGCATAAAGCGCAATCGTACAATACTTTAGATGAAATAGAAATTTTTGTGATCTCAGGAAATTTTGTATGGGGAGTGGTGGAAGGGATGATAGCATTGAACTAATTTTTTTCCAACCATGCTAAAGTAGCTATAAAAATGTTTTGTACAAAGTGCGACCTCCAAAAATTGAATAGGAACTGAGAAAATTAGTTTATTAGATTTGTATGGAAGGTGGTAGAAGGAGTGGGGGATTTTAGTGAGACTAGTGCCATTCATACTTTCCAAGAAAATCGATTTCTTGTTGTGAAACTGTTTCATATTGTATGGAAGAGAATAGAAGCAGTAAAGCTAATCACTTAATTTTTTCTACTCTTAATAATAATACTATTTAAGAATTTAGTACAAAATATGAGCTCGATAAATGTTATATGTTCTGAGAAAATCAGCTTAGAGTGTTTCATGAAAAAGTGCAGATTGTATGGGAGGTGGTGGAAGGAGTGGGGAGATTCAAATAATTTTTATATAATACATCACATTTATGATAAAAATAATACATTTCAAATTATTAGCTTTTATCGTTTCCAAGAAAATTTGATTAATGTAAACGATTGAGAATGAGTCATTTTGTATGGGAGGGGGTAGAAGAGGTGGAGCGATTTGGCCGATTCACGAACTTGACCTTACTTTTTTGCCAAAAACGACGTGTACAAAATTTGAACTTTCTACCTCAACGCGTTCTCAAGCTAAAGAGCTTACGGACGGACGGACAGACAGGATTCCGGTTTTGAGATTTTTGAGTTATAATATTGACGTTACAAATAGCTTTACAAACTTTAGAGCAAACTTATTATGCTCTAGTTAATTTGTTATTAAGGATACGAAAAGAAGATAAATAGCTAATACCCGCAGGGCTATCAATAACTATTTCTTTAATTAGATTATTTTTAACTGCAATAATTTTCCAATTCGTTTTTGCCATATTGTTGATGTGTCAGGAAGGGAATGGTATCAGACTGTGTAGATAAAGGAGTTAAAGAGTAGTCTGTTTCTTCTCCTATATTTCCCAGAAATCTAGGGTCGAAGAACTTTACTTTCAAATATTTCGAATTTCTTTGCAGTTGTGGGTAATGCAGTGAACCATATTGGATAACCTTATGAATAAATTGGTTTTATTATTTCCTTATTGCAGCTTTGACTTTCTGTTCAGTTCAGACTTGTAGTATAAAAGAGGTGCGAACATGTTAAATACTCGATTAGCTTTTTTAAGGACAATTTTAGCGTGAGAGTTAAAACGAAATGAGTTATTGAAATGAATTCCAAGATGTTTTATATCTGTTTTCAATGGAATGTTTTTCCATTTGAAGAGACTTGAAGGCTTTTGCTTTTTTTATTATGTTACAGATAAGTGCCGATTTTTCTGCATTTTTACTTACTTCTCATGATGAATAGAATTAATTTTGTATTTAGATGCTTATTGATTTCTGTTAAAGTTATTTTAGGATCATGAGCGTGCGAATAAATTATAATGTCATCGGCATATATTATTGCATGAGATACAAAGTTTGCAGATTCTGTTGCGAAATTCTAGTAAGGAAAGTCGTGCAAAAAGATATTGTAAAGCTTTGGCCCATTTACTGAGCCCTGAGCTAGTTCACCGATTCTCTTGTAAGAGCCATCCATTCTTCAAAGCATGTCTTTTGGAATATCGTTTGCTTTTAATATACGACCAATTCGCCCCATAGGTGTATTATAAGTATTTACAAAAATGTCTTATATACTAAAATGTTCCCACATGGAGTGCTCAAGCAAAATTTATTTCCATAATACCTCAAAGTTCCTGAAGAATTCCTTGGCCTTGATCTTTTCACAGTACATCGATGAAGACTTCCATAGAGAAACATGTTTTGCTTATCGAAATCGTCCATATTCCAAAGTTTAGCCAACAAGTCGGGCGCAACGTATTTATTCTTGGAACAAGTTGATGATGCGAAGAAAGTCAATATGCAGGTTAGAGTGGTTCGGGAAGACTGAGTTTCACTCTAGGGCAAGCCTGCTGTTAATTTAATACTTAATTGCGAATACGACCTATAGCTCCAGTATATATAATCAATATTTCTTTCGTTTATTTATGCATGTTTGGGTTTCTATGAGGGAAGGGGGGGATAGTAAGGGTGGGTAGATGTTAATAATTTTTTAATTGATTGTTTGAATCACGTCCAATGCTCTTTGTATAGAATGTCACTTTCATAAACGAAGTAGTTGCATAGAATCTTCATAGAATTCGGTGTATTTCACATTCACGAAACATTTGTATGGAGTTAAGGAGGTAAGAAAATCGTGAAATTTGTGATGCAGTTTTAATTCGCTTCTCTTGTAAGGTGCTCATACAAAATTTCAATTTAGCTTTTAATTTGTTGTTTTATTGAAATCGGTCGAAATCATACTTTTCTATGGAAGGAGGTAGAAGAGCAGATAATCGAAATCAATCAAATTCCTGTTAAGACCCCCTATAGGGCATAGAACAGAAAGCAACTCTCTTCTACGAGGCGCGATACTGAGCATCGGCCTTATGTTGGGGACTTGTTTATTTCTCTTAGAAGAGCAGACGGGGTCTCAAAACTTTTAACGTAATTTCATTTCAACTGTTTTTAAAAATTTTTGTGCAAAATTTCAAATTGATAGCTTTTAATAGTTATAATTGATAATTGATTTCTTAAAAATGGTCGAAAAAATAATTTTGTATGGGAGGGGGTAGAATTTTTGTAGGTCCACTAGTTAATATTTCATACTTTTAGAAATTTTTTTCTAATTATGTCTCGTGCATTTTAAGTTTCTACCTTAAAATTTCATTCAAAAATTTGCAGTTCTTGTGTTTTGTTATTGCACATGAAACACCTTCGGCACGTTGGGCTTCCCTCCTCCTCTCTCCCTTCAGTGCATAACAATTGTGGAATTAATTATTATTGTTTCTTTATGCACATCAAATGGATGAAACCGCATTGAAAATTTAAACTTTGTATCTTTTACCAGAGTCCTAAAAAAATCACTCAAAATTTTCGACACCCATTATACCAAAAACTTAAAATTTTCATCAAAATTGAAGACTATGTAGTTCTATAATCCGACAAAATTTCAACGTAATATCTTTAATCAATTTGGAGATATAACGATTTGAAATTTTGGGAGTGCACCATTTTTGAAATGCTTCCCATTTCTTCCCACTACTATTAGGTCCAGATGTTATATTTTCCTCGTATTTCGCTAGTATAAAGTAATATATGTTTCAGTTACATAGCTTAAGAGAAAGTCCAGATATTCATTTTTAAATGTTTTTCTTTGCATAAGATCCGCATCCATATATAATCCACCCAAAAATTATCTTTCTATCTTGAAGGGCTTGGGAGATAATGTGTGCTGAGCGTACACGTACGTCGTACAGGCAGATGGATTTTTTTTTCATTTCTAGGCTTTTTAGTCATGAAATGCGAAAAAAAAAATTTTTGGGTAGCAATTTTTTCTTCCTAGTCGATCATAATACTTATTATTATTATATATTATTAATATAATAAAGTAATTGATCAAAAATTGTTTTGCGTTCTGTTTGAGTAATACGTCCTATACATTTTTTCGCGCAGAAACTTTTTTTATTTTCAAATTTTTTTCCGATTATAACTTTACCATTTTTTGTGAAATACTCTTCTCCGGCATTTTTCCTAATTTCGCGTATTCTTTGAGCATAGCCGTATCAGTCAATGAGCAATTTCCAACTTTTTTACAAACAAAATTTGGTGTACTATAAGGAAGTATTGTTGGTCCTTTGTTTTTCGCTATTTATATTAATGATCTTCCGTTCTTTATAAAACACTGCGATACCAACATGTACGCTGACGATAGCTTAGTTATCCGCTCGGTTTGGTGGAAGATGCAACCAATAGTATAAACGAAGATTTGACTCGTATTAGTAACTGGGCACAAATGAATTCTCTACAACTCAACTCGCCTAAGATAAAGAGTATCGTAATATACAAAACGCAGCTTGATTTGTCATATTTCCCTGCTCTTATCCTCAAAAATTCTGTTGTCGAATATGTGGTAAAAAAAATTAAGAATTTTGGGGTTTCTTTAGCATCACCCTAACGTGCAGCGATCATATTTTATCCAATATAGGTAGAGTTTATGGAAATTTTCGAACTTTATTTAGCAGTAAATGTCAAACTTATGCTTGTAAAAAATTTTGGAAATAACAGTTTTGATGAAATTTTCTGTAGTCCTGATTCTATATGCAGGAATCGACTAAATCTAGCGTTCAACTCTATTGTTCGTTATATCTATAGTTTGCGACGATTTGACCATATTTCTCCTTATGCTGATAATGTATTTGGTTGCTCTCTAGAACGCTATGTTATATATCGCTGCTTGATATTTCTTTTTAAGACAATTCATTCCAAAGGGCCTGAATATCTTTTCCAAAGAATTACTTGTTGTGGATCTGATAATGTTCTTCCGTCAGTTATGTTCCTTAACGATGAAGTTGCCTCAGATCCTCTTAGTGTTGCTGAGCTGTTTGCTAAATTCTTCTCTTCAGTTTAATCTGAATCTGTTCCGAGTAACTCTAATGTTGCGTTATCCATCAGTGCTGACTTGAATCTTTCTTCTATTGACATTAATATTACCGATGTTAAATCATTATTGATTGATCTAGATCCTAGTAAAGGAATGGGACCTGACGGACCATTGTTTCTTTGGTCTTGTCGAATGTTTCTAGTTCAACCATTAATGCTATTATTTAATCTTTCAATTCGATCTGGTATTTTTGCAGACTTATGGAAAATTAGCTTGATAGTCCCGATTTATAAGTCAGGAGATAAAAGTAATGTCAAAAATTATAGACCCATATGTATTCAATCGTGTATTTCTAAATTCTTTGAAAAGATTGTAGCGTTCAAGCTAACAACTCTATTTCGTCCAATTATCACTCCCAATCAACATGGCTTCCTAGATAGGGTAGATCTACGTTAACGAACCTGTTACCTTATATCGAGCCAACAAATCCATGCTGTTTATACTGATTTTTCGAAAGCGTTTGGTAAAGTTAATCACTGCCTACTCATCTCAAAGCTCAGTGTCTATGGAATTGCTGGCAATTTGTTGCTCTGGTTACGAGATTATCTGCACTATCGTGCGTGTATCGTTAGCACCAAATGTTCTAAGTCGGAACCGTTTTTGGTGACATCAGGAGTTCCATAAGGTTCTCATTTAGGACCGCTGCTCTTTTTGTTGTTTGTTAATGATATTTCTTTGGTGTTTCGGGATGTTAAATTTTTGTTATTTGCCAATGATCTAAAAATCTTTAAAGCAATTAAATCGACAAACGATTTCCAAACAATCCAACATAATATTGACTTGCTTTTTGAATGGTGTAAGTCCAATCAACTCTTGCTTAATGTTACTAAATGTGATTATATCATCTTCAAAAGATCTCGCAAATGCATTTAATATGATTATCACATTGATAATGTTTGCATACCCAAGGTTTTCACTGAAAAGGACTTAGGTCTTCTCCTTGATAGCTCTTTATCATTTGTTCCATATTATAGTTCAATATGTAATTCAGCCCGTAGAATGCTTGGATTTATTACTCGAACACTAAAGACTTTGCCAGCATCCAATCCATTAGAACGCTTTATTGTTCGTTAGTTCGTCCGAACCTTGAATATCTGTCAGTTATTTGGAATCCACATTATGGAATACACAGCAATAATATTGAGACTATACAACATAAATTCCTCAGGTATATTGCGTATAAGATGCACATTCCGCTAGAGCAACTTGACTATGATTCTCTGCTCGTTGACCTCAATCTTGCCACCCTATCAAAGCGTCGAGATCAGTCGGAACTTATAGCTTTTTTTCGAATTTTCCACAATGAAATGGATTGGCCGCAATTCCTTGAGGCCATAAACTTTCGTGTTCCAAGCCGCTCAACAAGGTCAAACGATTTATTTTATATTTGTAATCATTGTACATCATACGGACAAAATACTCCCGCAGTAAGAATGATGATAACTGTTAACAGATTTGCTGATCTAATTGATATTTTCAATACTGATATCTCTCAATGAAAAAGAGTACAGTATTTGTTATTTTTTTTTTTTTTTATTACTTTAATTTTTAATTATTTCCTATTATTGCTTTATTGTTATTTTAAATAGCTGTTTTTTTTTTAATTATTATTTTATTGTTATTTTTATTTGATTATTATTTTGTTGTCACTTTTTTTTTGTTTTTACATACTTATATGTTTACATAAATTTTTTATATTATATGTTCATACATCTTTGAGGGCTTGACCCGTAAATAAATAAATAAGTAAGTTGCGGTACGGAACACCGTCGTAAGTCGAGAACTGACTGTATTTCCATTACAATCGACGCACGGGGGTAGTTGCATGAAGAGAACTTTTCTGAATCATGCGAGTACCTTTGGAAACTTTAGCGACTCCACGAACCTGAGCTGTTCGATCGGTATCACACGGTATTGTGTGTGAAGAAGTGGGTGGCTTTGTTGTACTCACGGAAGTCTTTACCAAGGACTTTAAACTTGGTACGACGGGAGGAAGTATTGGCGATCCTGTACCAGGTCGTATCGATTATGTCTCAAGAGGTGCCGGATGTTAGACAATAGATGATGTTGGAATTACGGAAGGCAGATATAATTGGCGATACATGGTAATTAGGGATTGACGGAGGACGGCTTGACGGTATGAAGGTCTGTGCATTCCGAAAGAAAGTATATAACGTAAGCTAGAGAAACGCTTATCAGCAAAGCACCTAAGACCCGAAGTTTATCGAAATCTGAGGAATGAGGTTTAGCGGATTAGTAGTAGTTACCCTACTGAGTGAATACTCAAGCGGACCATGCTCCCGCAGGGGTGCTTATAGTATAGTAGCATTTCCAAGGTAGCGAAAATTGATGCAAAACTAATCGATGATAAAAGTAACAAACTGAAGGACGCGAAAAGCAAGGGCTCTGTAGCAAACGGAAGAATGTGAAATTAGCTGATGATGAATTGTGGTAAGGACTGTTGATAACGATACTAAGTGAAGGCCGTGGAATGCAGGGGTTGGGTATAGCTGGAACGGCTTAGTAGTAACTGAAGAAAGTGAACTATTAATTGAGGAATTGTTGGTACATTGTTAAAAGCGTAAGAGCGTAGTGATACTTTGAGGGCGTCACCAAAGACGTCACTTTGGGGACACCATGGGAGCAAAATCTTACCCATAAATGGTATAGATCGAACATCTAAAGATCATACGTAGATAGAATAGGAATTGAGACATATTGATGCAACGTGGTGCGGTCAAAGCAATGCAGCCATGGTTGAGGTCCCTTCGGGGTACACGTAGTGGCTGTGGCTTACCACCTACATCGCGAGTAGAGCTTCATTCCGTTTTGTTGTACTTGTTCAGTATACGATTTTCTCGGAATGCCCAGTGCAAACCTTGTGCTCGATGTGGAGTTCCGTATCAACCGGGTTCCATGACCCTAAGATTGGAAAAGGTTTTGAACAGGCCTTGCTTTTACCAGTATGAATGCTGAACACACAAAGCGTAGACTGGCACCATCCGTTGGGATACGAGTGTCGTCCTTACGACTATCGTTAAGCAGAATGGGTGATGGCGGTAATTGTCGCATACAATTTCAATTCGCATTGCTAATGGCAACTGTATGCTTGTAGCTTTACGCTAGTGACTCACAAAAATGACAACAATATCTGTATTTCCATTACACTATGATTTTACTGGTAAAATCTCAGTTTTATTCTTTTCTTATGAGTAGTTATTCTAAGAAAAATGAGCTTACACTACTTTCACAATCAATCGTTACGCAAATACATTTATTGTTGAATTTTAAATTGATCAAAGCATATAATTATTTTTAAATATCGGTGAACTGTGAATTGTTTATAAATAGATTATCTACGCTAAATTATAAGTAATTAATAAATTTAAAATAAATGGTCCATTTGATTAGATGAATTAATGTGATATTGGAGAAAGTACAATATACTTACGAGTAAACTGTCCAATGGTATTCATTGGGCAGAGATTTCTAATGCAATTGAAACAACTCATATTATTTTAATTGCATAATGTAAAAGATTTCTCAAGTACTTAAATTTCAAAGTCTAAAGTCTTAATCCAGCAAGCGTGGAGCTACCGGAACTGCTAATATCGTTTGATAAAAAAAAAATTGAACTGTGATAAATAATCACACTTCTTCGGTTTGGTCAAGCTTCTACCTGGTGAACTACTATTAAGGATTACTATCTGTTCCTTATACTGTTCTGTAGATTGACTACAGTCACACAACTTTGAGTACTACTATTGGGCGAAACTAAACGTTTGACTTACTAGTAAAACATGAAGGGTTCATTCATTACCATTTCATCAGAATCTAATAGAAAACTAATAATTGCTTTTATTTTATTATGATTTTTTTTAAACAGTAGTTATTCGACTTATCAGTTCAACAATTACGTCTGACGATGACTGTCTTGAAATTAATGTATGTATGTATGTATGATGAATGCAACGAAGTCTTAGTACAATTTAATGAAGAGGCAGACCGTATCGCAAAAAATGGCGCAGAAACAAATTTTATTGGATCAGACCCATTCTGTGGAAAACCAAAAGGACACTTCAACCTTATACTTAGAGAGTGGATTGAACAAGAGCATAGTGTCTACTGGAATAGACTTTCAGGCTTATCAATCTCAAAGAAATTTATCTTACCACAAAAAAACACAAAGTGGAGGATATTCTAAAATTCAGCAAAAGTGACATTAGTACTCTAATCAGTCCATTGACGGGGTATAGTGGAGTAAACCACCACCTCAAAAATATGGGCCTCGCTGCAACCAACATCTGCCGCCTCTGTCTCAGAGACTCAAAAACGACAGAGTATATCCTATGTCACTGCGAGGTAGTAGCAAGGAAAAGATTCAATGTTCTAGGAAAAAGTTTCCTTACTGATGAACTAACCAACATGGCTCCCTTATATATACTTAGATTAGCCAAAGCTATTGAATTGTGGTAGGGTATAAGGGCAATAAATACACAATAGGCTAAAAAGTGTTCCTCTAAATAAAATAAATAGTACAATTTAATGCAATAAAATCTTCAACAATTGTCTATAAAATATGAAAATGCTCGATCTTGACATCATTTACGGCTAATCTCTCCCGTTGATAAGAAAGTAACTGACCTATGACTATTAAGCTATGTACTTGTATCTCTTTAGATGTGATTATCTTAAAAACACTTTCTTAAAAAGATCTAAGCGAAACTTTTGATGACATTGACTTTTGTTTTTCATCGACTTTGAAAAGATGAAATAAAGTGTGACTGTCGAGCGAAAAAAAAAAAACAATACTAAAGTACAGGCGTTTAAAGCACCTGTAACTTAATGATGGGCTCAATGCCGCGGAATGTCATCAATGAAACAATTAACGCAGGTAAATAAAAACAACGCAATAATGCTGCGCGTTTCTTCGACAGTTGGTTTTTGTGTCCGTTTCAAGCAAGCAAACTTAAAACCATTCATTACGACAACTTTTACGCTTAATCTAAAGAAAACGAAAGAGAAATACGACGATCATTTAGTACACTTTAGTTGCAAACAATTTGTAAATTTTTTATTTCTTACACTTATTCGCACTATCGGCCTAAGAAGTTATGATAATAGTGACGACTAGAGATCATGGAAAGTGGAAGATGACGTCGATGTTGGTGACAATGCGCGTAAATACACGCAGTCGCGGCAAAATTGTGGGAGAGAAAATTTTAAACGAAATTAAAAGTGTTTTAAATGTCGTTTCGGATGCGATTTATTAGATACACTTACTAAGAGCGAAAAAATCATCGCACTTAAAAAGGTGAGAAATCTTAACCACCATAAAAAAAAACTTTTCAATGACTGCGGCGGTATTGTTTGAAAAAGGAATTTGGTTCCCAAAATAAAACAGACAGACTGATGCTTCTTTGAAGTTATAAATTTCAATCTTGAGTAACTACCCGTCAAAATTAACATAGAAAGGTCACTCATTCATTCACTCTGTAGAACTTACGATATTCAATTTGCGAGATCGTGTGATCGCTTGTCGTGATTAAAAATTTATTTTTGAATAATGTTGATTCGTTTTCAGTTTAAAATTTTTTCAAAATTTCAATATCATCCAAGTGTGACCGCATTTCTCATGCAATAGTCAGTTTTCGAGGGTATTTCATGAAATCTCAAGCTCACGGTAAAAGTAACAACTGGCACAAAATTTTATAACCTTAATCTTGATCTTAAAGAATGTAACATAACATCGGATATGTTAAAGAATTTTAACATCATGTTATATTTTTCAAGATTTGTAATTTCTTATTGTTCTTGACCAGATAAACGGCCGGACGGGAAAGATTACAAAACAGACCGGTCATTTTTATAATGCAAATTTGTAGCGCACGGATTTTATTTGCAAATATCTTAAAAGTGGAAATGATAAAAAAATTTGAAATGTTGAAATTTATATTCGAGTTTTCTTCCAATAGTATAATTATCGTGTTCTTTACAGATCTGGTAATAACATTTTTTGAAGGAGGAGAAAGTTTTCAAAATTTGTTCACATTATGATTAGTTGAAGCAATTGTTGGACAACTGAAAATGGCTTTATATCCGGGTAACTTTTCCGGATTTACCTGGGTGTCTCCTATAGGGTAGCATGTTGGTCTACAAAGCGAAGATCGTTAGTTAAAATCACGGTCGACGTATAACTCTACCTCACTGCCTTCGTGGGTATATCAGAGTCTCCTCAAACAATTCGTAGATAGGTAGTTTTGCGAAGGGCTAACAACCCTTCCACAAATAACATATAAAAATGTTAAGGAACCTGAAGGTTAGGAGGCCAAGGCCCGTTTTGGGCTGTATTGCCATTGAAGAGAAAAAAGAACTTTTCCGAATTAGTACTGTTGCGTCGATGTTTTTCCTGTAATCTTATAAAGATTCAATCTACAAGATCAATTCCGGAGATAGGGGAAGATCTTGTTGCTTGAATGGTACGCCAATTACCGTAAGTGTCTTTGGAGCTTCACAACTTCAAGAGCTCAAGTCATTTGTTCGGTATCGTACGACGGTGTTGATGTCGAAGATCGGAATCATGTCTTGTCAGCCTACTTTGAACCATTTTGAATGAGATTTGTAGACTTATAGGTTTTGAGTCGATGGTAGAAATGTGATACGTAATAGTTTTCTACAATGGCACTACAGCCCAAATCGGGCCTTGGCCTCCTGACCTTCAGGTTTCTTAACATTTTTCATTATTTATTGTTGAAGAGTTGTTAGACCTTCGCACAACCCTCTATCTATGAATTTTCATTTTCGTATGGATAGTGTTTTAGTCTCTAATGCATAATACGAATAATTCCATTACACTACTCAAGTGGGTACATCTTCTTCATCTTCAAAGTCACTGTAGCCAAAATCGGGTCTTGGCTCTCTGACTGTCAGGTTGTTTAACGGCCTAAGTGAAGTATATTTGTCGCTATACATATATCTATAAGCAAATCGCTAAACTGGATGTATTAGCTCTACGTGCAACCAATGCCAGGTATAGGAAAATTATTAGGGGAACACAGGGAGAAGAGTTTGAAGTGGTGGTGAATGCTGCTTTTAACTTGCTGGGGGTTGTATCCCATTGGAAAGTGATTGCCTGGTAATGAATTCCACACCTCTGTCGTCCGAGGGATGAAGGATTGCCTAAATTTATTTATTTATTTATTTACAGCTTTAACACAGATAGCTCCAATAATGTAAAGCCGCCATTTAAAAGTGGAGCGAAGATTTTATGTACAAATAAGACTTACTATAATAGCAAATGACTAAAAGGAAATAATTACAATGAGTACGATAAAATTAAAAAAAAAAAAAAATAATAATAATAATAATAAAACTAAATAAAATAAAAATAATAAAAAACAACAAAATTACAAAATAATAGAAGTTACGTTAATCAAGATAGGTCAAGAATGTGTTTAAGTGTGCGTAAAAATAAACTATAAGGAACAGTTAAAGAACCAAGCTGCAGGAAATCATGCATCCTTTGAAATCTAGGAAAGGGCGAATGATAATAAACATTATGAAGTGCACGAGGGAAATTGAAAGTATCACGATTCCTCGTAGCAGTAGAAACCCGGAACGATAGTTCGATAAGCAAAGGTGAAGTGACGATACCGTTAGCGATTTTGTATAGTGTACACTGGTCTATTAAAATACGTCGCTGATAAAGGGATGGAAGATCAAGTTCGGCCAAACGATTAGCATAAGAAACTTGCTGAATTTCAAAGCGAAAGAATAGAGATCGAGTGAAATTACGCTGGGCAGACTCAATAAGGTCAATATCACACTGGTAATGGGGATTCCAAATGGGAGAACAGTACTCTAAGATAGGACGAGCTAACGTTTTAAACAGCAAAACAGCAACGGTTATACTCGAAAAGGATTTAGTGGAGCGCAATATAAAACCAGAGAGCCGATAGGCTTTAGCAGAGATTTCAGCGTAGTGATGCGTAAACTTTAGCTTACTGTCAAAAAGAACACCAAGGTCCTTATAAGTGCTAACCTAAGACGAGTCGTGTTGATTATGTAGGTAAAGTTAAGGGGGTTAAGTTGGCAAGTGAACTTCATGAAAAGACATTTCTCAATGTTAAGAGAAATGTCATTGTTAAGACACCACTCAGATAGAGAATAAATGTCACTTTGCAGTGCCAGACAGTCAGAAAGAGATTCGATCACTCGGAATATTTTGAGGTCGTCAGCATATAAAAGGCAGTCAGAAGATAAAAATGATGGTAAGTTATTTATGAAAACAAGAAATAAGAGTGGACCGAGAATGGAACCCTGAGGAACTCCGGAGTTAACCGAAAAAATCGGTGATGATTTGCCGAGAAAAGTCACTCTCATACTTCGATCAGACAAATATGAAGAAATCCAACTGAGAAGCAAACCACAGATACCGTACTTCTTTAATTTAGATATGAGTATCTTAGGATTCACAGAGTCAAATGCTTTGGAAAAGTCAGTGTATATGGTGTGCACGGATCTACGGCTTTCAAAGGATTTTGCAACAATATTAGTAAGTTCGAGGAGATTTGAAGTCGTGGACTTGCCTTTAAGAAACGCATGTTGCTTTGAAGAAATAAGATGAGAAAGATGTTCTGAGATAGAGTTATGAACTAATCGTTCAAATATTTTTCCGAAGCAGTTAAGTGTTGAGATCGGCCGATAGTTTGTAACATTATTCTTGTCACCTTTTTTAAAAATTGGGATCACGGTAGCTAGCTTCCAAGCACTGGGAAAGTAACCATCACTGAGAGATTTGTTGAAAATTATCGCAAGCGGAGAAGATAATTCATCACAAAGTGATTTGGTGAACCAATTGGGAATACCATCCGTTCCACCATTGGTGTTTGAATCCAGCAGAGTACTGCAATTTGCAACATCGACCGAAGAAATAGGGATGAAGCCCAAAGGTTCATGGCTCTCAACAAAGAAATCGTAATTTAGATCCTTGTCGGTGGAAGAGAAAACAGAGCTGAAGTATGAAGCGAAAAGATCACAGATACATTGAGGATCCCCAGCAGAGATGTTTCCATAACGCATCATAGAGGGAAGCGCGGACGTCTTTCTTTTTTTCTTAATGTACGACCAGAAGGGCTTAGTCATATTACGAGCTAAACATGACTCAATGAAACTAAGGTAATGGTTCCAATCATTTTTAATAGAGTTCTTGGCAAGCAATCTGAGCGAAGAATAGTTCTGGTAGTCAGAAAAATGATTTGATCGCTTGTACTTGCGGCGAAGAATCGTTTTCTTTCGAAGTAATTGAATTGTAGATTTTGAAAACCAGTCGGTATAAATTCTCTTAGCAGAGATTTGCAGTGGAACATGTTGTGCAATGAGTTTGTCAAGTATAGTATGAAAGAGTGCTAAAGCATTCTCAGACGAAAGATCATTCAATATAGAGTCCCAGTCAACCAAGCCAATTTCCGCTTTTATGGCGCTGTAGTTAGCTTTCCTAAAATTTCTTTTAGATGTCGTCGAGATAAATGGCGAAAAGACTTTGAGCGGAATAGTTACAGTCCAGCAGACTTGTGAGTATTAAGTTCAGGATCTTGGAAATAAACGTAGCTCGAAAACGAAGTGGTGGAAGCGAGAAGCCACAATTCGGTAAGTACGGAGGATTCTGGTTCGACAGTGGAAGCTGTCCGTGGCTACCAATAGTAGAGATTTAGATAGGTCTCGCATCTATCAGTATGATTATCGAACCTGTATTCAGTATAAACCGTGACCTCAAACGACGGAAATCATTGTCATCATAATAACGATCAGTGATACTACAGACAACCGTGGCATTGAGACTTAGTGTCAGGATGTCTTTAAAATGCTCAATGTTCAATGTAACTTGCTAACTCCAACGATATTACCACCACTGAGCTCAACAATTGCATTTCCCCACTAGCTAAACTGCTTCACGACTTATTCTACTTGTATTCACGCTATTCTGGTCACTTTCCACTTATGTGAGACCTGACAAATACTCAACTGATTCGAAAGAAAGTAAACAACGCGTTATCTGCTAATTAACGCTTTATTGTGAATGCAGCAGCTATCAATCGCAAAGTAGTTCACTATCTTAAAGATAACAAACTTATCAGTCAATACGTGTTCCGTTCCGGACGTTCTGAATGTGACCTCCTCTTGGTATATCTGATATTAATTCGGTGAAGGTTCAGTACTTGCTATTGAAACCGCTAAAGCGTTTGATAGAGTTAGGCATAAATGTCGACTGTTGAAGCTCTTCTAATTTTAACCTTGTTTTAACCTAGTCAAAAGGATCGAAGTTCTCATTTATCTTCTTCTCCAATAACACTACAGCCCAAATCGGGGTTTGTCCTCTTGGCCTTCAGGTTCATTACCATGTATTATTTGTTGTGGATTGGTTATCAGCTCTTCAAACAACCCTCCATCTACGAGTTTTTATTTTTGAAGATTGAGGAAGCCCAGATATACCCACGCAGGCTTCTTCTCTTTTTCTACACTGGCACTGCAGCCCAAATCGGGTTTTGGCCTCCTGACTTTCAGGTTCCTTAACATATTTTTTTCATTATTTATTGTGGAAGGGTTGTTAGACCTTCGTACAACCCACTATCTTCGAATTTTTCATTTCCGTAGATTGAGGTGAGCAAGGTATACCCAAAGTAGGCAGAGTGCTGGAATTATGCGTCGACCGGGATTTGAACTCCTTCGCATTGTAGACCAACACGCTACCCACTGGGCTACACCCTAGCTCGCACGCAGGCAGTGTGCTGGAATTTTACGTCGAGTGGGATTCGAGCTCACGCCCTTTATATTGTAGACTAATACGCTACCTAGGATATACCTAAGCTCAGACTTTTTCTAATATTTATTAACTACATTCTGTCGTAAGTTCTCATTCCATTCATATCTTGCATATGACTGTAACCTGAATAATACTTCTAAATTTGACTTCATTAGTAATGCTCATCCATCTTGGGGCGAGCGTGCGGAATTATTTGACTTGTTGTTCACACGTCAAAATAATTTTGGAATGAGGCAGGATGTATAAAGTGGACTTTAAGGACTCGAAAATATGAACCTTTCATTTTCCTATTAAAATTGATATTCTGACGACGGCCAACTTTGATCTTCTGAATGCTTCTCACTTCTCGGCATATATATTTTTGACAATAACCAGCGGCCCATCATAGGATAAAAGTATCCGTCTATACCGAATGCAAGTGCGGGATTCAAAAGTAGTGAGTGCATGAGACCTATCTAATTTCAGTCTTTCTAAAGGTCACGGCATCCAGTTGATAAGCGCTACTCAACTTCGAACTACGAGAAACTCTATTTTATCATTTGGGAGTAATACCACAACGGTTCTTTCTGAGGGGCCATCTTCTATTACCGGCGGTGGAAACACCATTATATGGGCTCTCGAGTACCGCCGGTACCAAAAAAAAATCTGCTTAGGCTCGTAACTCAAAGAGTCACTTCCAGATGAGTTTCTTACAATTCGTGAATGGACACACACGTATGTCCAGGCAAAATATGTAACCAGCTTTCTGATGGTACTCCACAAGCACAACCAGCCATCTCAATCATTATGACATTTAGGACTGCGCTTTGGTTCGTGGTAATTCAACGAACGTCCCTACCAGTCGCTAAATTTTCGTACCATACTGCTGTCCCAAACGCTGCTCAAGCCGCGAATAGACTGGGATATACGGTACATATAGATCAGACCTCTCGCGTAACGTACAACCCTACTGATCTGTACCCCACCAGTAAGATATATTATTATCAATTATTTTTGAAATTCATCGAAAGCTTCTGTGGAAATTGAAAGTTCAGTCGATTATTCATAAAACTTTGAGGCCGTGTTTCATCCTTTAAATGCTCATCCCTGCCGATAACAGAGGTACCCTGACCCAGTTCTACAACATATAGTAAAATTGCCAGAATGGGCATGGGACACTTAAGAATTTGTTAATCACATAGCTGTGACCTCTTCCTTTTCAGCTTCATAAATGGATGACTTGAATTCAACTATGAACCTTTCAGCATGATTGTCACTGCCTTTTCCTTCGATATCGCAACTCCAGTCAGGCTCCATTTCCAAGTTATTTACAGCGGAGTTGTACGTTTACGCTCGAGCTCAATTCTAGAGATTTTCTACTTCTACAATGGCACTACAGCCCAAATCGGGCCTTGGTCCCCTGACCTTCAGGCCCCTTAAAAATTGTTCATTAATTATTATGGAAGCGTGGTCAAAGCTTCGGACAACTCTTTATCTACGACTTTTTCACTATTCGTAGATTAAGGTAACCAAGGTTTATCCAAGCAGGTAGTGTGCTAAAATTCCACGTTAATCAGGTATTGAACTCACGATCTTCACATTGTAGATTAACACACTACCAAGGGGGCTATAGCCGGTATACACCCTAGCTGCAACTTTAGAGTTATCCTCCACTAATATAAGCAGTTCGTGAGCATAAGTCGTGAGTTTGTATGAATTAGCCAACTGAACCAGAAGGTTATTAAAGATTGTGTTCTCGACAGTCGTAGGCACGGATCTTCTCAAGCACTACATTCTAGCTGAAAAAGTCAAATGCGTCCTTCAAATCGACAAAGGGTTCAAAGACATACTTTCTAACGCTCCTGGTAATATAGTCTTTTACGTACATTCACGCATTTCGTGCAAGTCGCGAGGTGAAAGTCGCACTGCCAGCAGACGCCAGATGGATCACATTCTCCACTACCCTACTCACTATAATCCAATTCTAGATCTTGCCAAGGACCAGGAGAAGCTATTTACCTCTATAAAACCTCTATTTACATCTGACTTTTTCGAGAGAATCCTGAAGCACGCCAACACTATGCTATCTTTCAACCTGCAAGAAAACACGATCTTGGTTGAAAACGCTAGTTACGTACTCGGGAATGGTGCACCAGATGCTTTCACTTATCTCACTCGTCATTCCGTCGACCCCTGGCACCTTTCTCGGTCTGATCCTACTAAAACTGAAATAGTCTTTTTATGCTGGAGCTCGAGGATTTCGCTCTCTGCTGTCAACCGATTACGAAAAAGTTCTTTCGGTTCGGGACCAGGAAAGAATTTATTGCTTGGTGCTTTTACACACTCATCCCATGTTAATGTAGTGCTATCTGTATCATTTATACCGGATATTTCTGGCCCCGATCTTTGAATCATGACCCCTAGGATCACTTGAGTTGGCTTGAACGAAATCTCTCCAATCATTCTAAAAAAAAAATTAAAAAGAATTATAACAGATAAGAGATAAGATAATACTCTCCTACATAAAAAAGAAATCTCAACTTTCGAAAGAACATAAATCAACAAAGCTGAGCAGTCACTACAAAGAGTAAATGAATTTCATCAATTACCTGCACACTGCAAGAAGAAGAGTGAGACAAATTTTTGAAGATGCATAATGAAGAAAAGTCTTTTTTCAATAACATTGATAGCAAATAAGAAAAGTCAGTTTTAGGAACCTTACGTGATCCTGACACAGGAAAAATGAGAACAGAACCTATAGATTCTTAAGCTACTTTTATAAAATCGACAGGAAGGAAGACACTGCTAATATTACTGAATCTACTAATATTACAAATAGCATTGAGGAAATCGAAGTTAGTGAAACAGTCGAAATCAAAGCAGTCAGAAATCTTATTGAATACATTAGCACAATTTATTAATCATTCGTTCACTGTTGGAAATTTACCTGCCTGGAATCGAGTGTCAATAATTCTAATAGATAAATTGGGAGAGAAGTAACAGTAATTTAACACCAGTTGATTTTCTTAACTTCTGTAATTTGTCAGTGCAATCAAAGAATTATCTTTATCCAAATCAGAAGTTTCTTTGTCGAGAAAGGAGCTACACCATCGAGTAGATTTATTGGTTCCAAGCTTCTAAGTAGTTTAGGGAAAACTATTCGCGATTTTGATCAACAATATCCAAAGCATTTGATTGTGTTCCTTTTAACAGACTTTTTATGAAATTTACCATAATAGATTCGTGGACAGTTGCTGAAATGTATAAAGTGTTTACTGATTGCGAGTTTCTTGTAAAAACTCGTGAAATGCCTTCATGTCGATACAAAATGCTAAGTGGATTTCCTCAAGGTTCCAAACTTGTGCTTTTACTTTTTATTGTACTAATACTTTACTGCTTAGTGCTGTACTACAAGCTCCTCTAAGCAACATTCTTCAATGATCGCAAAATTGGCTAATTGCGGTCAAGAAATCTGAATGTTTAGCGCTTTACATTTGATAGACGAATTCGGGTATTAATTGCTACGGAGTCAACGTAGTTTCAACAGGTAAGGATCACCAGTACCTGCAATAAAAAAATAATAATAAAAACATAACTTGTAACCCGAACTTTAAAGCGTTCGCATGTATTGTTATGCAATCTTAAATTTCAAAATCATCGGCAGTTCAGGATCTTCCCTCATTTGAATCCCGTCGTAAATTTCTTTTTTTCTTCTTTTACAGACATGATTGTTATACTCTAGATGAAATTTGAGAGTATATTGTGTTTGCCTTACCGTTTGTAACGCTAAGAAATAACGGTCGCACAGAGCCGCCAAGGGTACAAAAATATTTGTTGTCGCTCAAAAACCACGATTCCGAGTGACCGTCTGTCCGTCTGTCTGTCTGTCCTTCTGTCCGTCTGTCTACAGCATAACTCTCGAAAGCTTTGAGCTATAGTGCTAAAAATTTTTGTGTGTCATTTTTAGCAAGAAAGTAACTTTAAGTTCATGAATGAGCTGCATTCCCCCACTCCCTCTACCCCCTCCCATACAAATTTCATGAAATTCCGAAATGTAAAGACATTGATTTTTCTTTGAAACTATTTAAGCTATTGACTTGAAATTTAGGTCAAAATATTACGATATAGATGTCATTAATACCACGGAATATTGATCCGATCCCCTCACTCCTTCTACCCCCTCCTATACAAATGGACAATTTTGAAAAATACATATTTTCGATTTTCATTGAAACTAGTAAAGCTGAAAAAACTAAATTTTTCTAAAATTTATTCTACCATAATTGAAATTAGTTTTAAAAAGAAATATCAACTTCACCTTACTCCTTCTACCCCCTCCCATACAAATTTCACGAAATTTTGAAATTTAAATTAAAATATTTTTCTTCGAAACTGTCAAAGCTATCAACTTGATATTTTGTATAAGGTATAAAAATACAAATATAAATAATGGAAAAAAAAATTGTTTTGATCCTTACACTCCTTTTACCCCCTCCCATACAAATGCATAATTTTTGTTGAATGCATTATACCGATTTCCATTAAAACTAGAAAAATTACAAACTTAAAACTTTGCCAGAATTTGTTTTTTAATAGTTGCAATAAATGCTAAAAAAAATATCAGCTCAGCTTCACTCCTTCTACCCCCTCCCATATAAATATCTGTATTATAAATTCAATAAAAGCATTTCTCCTTCGAATATATGAAAGCTATCGACTTTGAAATTGAATGAAAGCATGATGATAAGGGTTATAATAAGCAGTTTAAAAATCATCTAAAACGTTCCACTTCCTCCGCCACCTCCCATACAAATACCCTAATTTCAGGAAAACTATGTCCAATTTCTTTAAAAATAATGAAAACTAAAAACTTTAAATTCTGCAGAAAACATTTTGCATGCCATGTTCGAAAAATATAAACCTCCCCTTCTACTTTTACCACCTCCCATGCAAAAGTCTCTATTCACTATTCGAAAGAATTTGAGATGACATATTTTCCGGTATATTAAAGTCATTCCCATTTCATATAGCTTTACGCCCAATGATATGATACTGTTTATATTCTAGATGAAATCTGAGAGTATATTCTGTTTGCCTTACCGTTTGTAACGCTAAGAAATAACGCTCGCACAGAGCCGCCAAGGGTACAGAAATATTTGTTGTCGCTCAAAAACCTCGATTCCGAGTGACCGTCTGTCTGTCTGTCTGTTTGTGCGTCTGTCTACAGCATAACTCTCGAAAGCTTTGAGCTAAAGTGCTAAACATTTTTGTGTGTCATTTTTAGCAAAAAAGTAAGGTCAAGTTCGTGAACGGGCCAAATCGCTCCACCCCTTCTACCCCCTCCCATACAAAATGACACAAATGCACAATTTGACAATAAACGGATTTGCTCGAAAAGTATAAAAGCTATTGGCCTGAAATTTTGAATATATTACTTTTATGATAATATCAATCTACCGTATAAAAATTATGCATGTCCCCCCCTCCTTCTACCACCTCCCATACAAACTGTACTTGTCATGAATTACTCTAATCCAATTTACTCAGTGCGTATAAAATTTAGCGAGCTCAAATTGTGCACTAAATATTTATTTAAAATTGTGAGTAAGGCTAAAAAAATTAGACGATTAGCTTCAACCCCTTCTACCCCCTCCCATACAAAATGGCACAATTTCGCAATTCGACTATAAATGGATTTGCTGGAAAAGTATAGAAGCTATTAGTCTGAATTTCGGGATATATTACTTTCATAATAATTTCAATATACAGTATAAAAATTATTTGCGTCCTCCCTCTCCTTCCAACCCCTCCCATACAAACTACACTTTTTCATGAAATGCTCTAAGCCGATTTTCTCAGAACATATAACATTTATCGAGCTCACATTTTGTGACAAATACTTATTTAGCATTATCACTAAGATCAGAAAAAAATATTTGATTAGCTTTACTGCTTCTACTCCCTCCCATACAATATGACACAGTTTTACAACTTTACAAAAAATCTATTTTCTTGAAAAGTATGAATGTTACTGGTCTAAAATTTAAGAGATGTCAATTTTATGATATTCTTAGTTATTTTTGAAAAAATCACTAAAATCCCCCCACTGTTTCTACCACCTCCCATACAAACTGCACATTTTCACTAAATCTAACACACTAATATTTTCAGCTCCTATTCAATTTTTGGAGCTAGTATTTTGTATAAAATATTTTTATAGCTACTTTAGCATGATGGGTAAAAAATTAGTTCAATCCTATCACCCCTTCTAACACTTCCCATACAAAATTTCTTGGGATCACAAAAAATTCTATTTCATCTAGAGTATCGTAAGATCGTAGCCCTGTTATGTTTTAAAATACATATATTAAAACTTGACGTCTAATTTGTGTTCGGTATCGTAAGATAAAAAGTTTTCGCAGATAAAGGGTTGAGCGAAGTTTTAACAAATAGAAATTAATTTTTTTTAAGAAACCTGAAGGTCAGGAGGCCAAGTCCAAAATTAGGCTATAGCACCATTGAAGAAGAAGTACCTAGTGAATTTTATTCTTCAGGCCCAAAAAACATTTAAACCGTTGATCCCAAACCAATTGGTCTTATGCACAATATCTATACAAACATTTAATCAACATCTCTTCGGAATATAATAAAGTGAAAATCTCAATAAAAAAATTAACTTTGACCTTGCTACTTTATTTATAACAATTAACAAAAGGCTACCAACGGAACTCTAAACATTTAATTTTGTAACCTCAGGCAGTCATAACTTCGATCGAGTTCAACAATGACGATCACTTATAATCTCAACCTCTGCACCTTTGTCATAACACCTCACCTAAATTTCGCTCTCTTTTCATTGGACGGCAGATTCTTCTGCACCACTGAATGTATTGCTTCGTCAACATGCTATACGTACGATACTTCGAGCAACTCACATTGCGTTTCATTTTTCTTCTTAGGTAGCGATAATTGTTATCTCGCATTGGTTTCAATTGATCGATCAATCACACCTCACACGTATTTCCAACCGTTGCATTGATCATTACCGATCATGTCACTTTCTGGATCATTGAATAAAAAACGCAACCTACTGCTGCGAGATAAATTACTTGGTGGCTAGGTGATTGCATAGTGTTAGCCAGGTAGTCGAGCAGTCCAATCAATTCGATCAATTCGATCATTTCGCAAATGAAGTGGTAAGATCGTAATGAAAATTGCTAATAACAATATTTCACTGTAGCAACAGTAATGTAAGCGATTGGAGAATAAGAAAGTTGTACGCAATCGTTTCGCTTGTCTACAAGGAAGTGATCGTGAAAATCTATAAATTGTGGGAAAAACAGTTGTCACTTAGATTTTGTTAATTGGATTTTTTTTTAACATTTCTAGATTCGAGTTAATCGACCCAGTCTCCTACATTTTTCTTGATAATCTTGACCTAGTGGAATTATAATCGTAAAGATTGCAACAAGATCAAAATAAATTTTTATCGATATTAAGATTGTGCTGTATGAACAATCTTGTTTTCTTTATAAAATTTATGATTAGATGCATCCGCATGGCATCACTTTAGTTTGGGAATCATTATTACCACCGTATTCGAAAACAATTAGCAAGACAAATCTCTTTTAATAAGAAGCAAGATCAACTAACAAGTCCATCAGGTGCATCATTTATTCCACTGTAATCACATTCGAAATTATAATTCGTGCACATTTATTCCGTGTTAAACGTGCTTAAGACTTTTCAGAAAACCTTTGAAATGTTCGTAGCTCGTGATCGGAATTAGGGAAATCTCTATAAATTCAGGTTTTTCTTTTCGTATGCAGAGCTACGCGTTTAACTATAAGGAAGGCATTAAAGAGGCATTCTCCAATTCAAAGAGAAATTTTTATCCATTCAATTTATAGGTATCATATTTTCACACACAAACATTTTATGGTCATTTTATTGTAATGGTTATAAGCTTTTTTTTCTTGCAAAACTTAAATATAAACTAAAGGCAATTATAATTTTATTCCATAATAAATTCAAAATGAAATAAGAACTGGCGTTATAGGCAATCTGTTCGAGACAATTTTATGATGGACCAACTAGCGTAATTTCAAGATTATTTTCACTCTTGTTGGAGGTTGGAAATTTTTTAAATTTTGTTTGTTTTCTTTATATGGAAGCGGATTTGATGATGTAATATATCCGAAACTTTTATGTAACGGTTGTGTTCGATGACCTGACCGTTTGTGATTTATTATTTGATCGTATTCCTACATTACAAACATTTTATTCTATTAATTTTTTTCTGTTTTTTTTCAGATAATTTCGAAACTACTGTGCATCACAGCCATAGTACTTTGTGCTAGTTTAAGCAGTGCATCGCCACCACCTTCCAAACATTTATTGCCACCATTAACAGGATATCGTCGAATACAACCGCCTGTATATAGACAAATTTCTTCGGAGCCTCCCGGTTTTATGTCACGAATAGCAAGATGGTTCGGTTACGATGATAGACCAAAAGAGCAACAATTACAAGGCAGCTATTTTCAACCGCAATATAAAGAAGCGCCATTCAATAGCTTCAATCAGTACAATCGACTGAAAGCTCCTTGCAATCCGTGCAACAAAGTACCTTGGATACCAATGTTTCCCGGCCATCTCCAGTATCCGGTTTTAAAGAAAGAACCGACATATCCTCAAATCAAATACAACCATCATCCCAACAACAACAACAACTTTGATGTTTCGCCCCAACATGTCTCGCTTCCTACATACAGTCCTCTTCAACAATTATCACCTCCAAATCAGTTTGCTCCTTCCTACAATTTTTCACCGCATAATCCACTGTTTGGTCCGAAACAACCTAATGGATATAGGCCATCTTCCGGCTTACTTCCAGTCGACTATCGGCAACAACAATTCGGTCCTATTCCAGTTCCGAATTTGAGTGTAACTCCAATTCCTCCTTTGTACGATGCCGTACCATTCCATGACTACCCCAGGAATAACCTTCTCGATGTGATCGAATCAGTCACTCAGCTGTCCGGTAATCATCAACCAACACCAACACAAAACTTCGCACTAAATGGTAATTCCAATTCGGATATCGAAATAATTAAAAGTGTTCCTGTAACGGAATATACATCGTCGGTAGAATATCCTGCTGACGTGGTACAATCCTCAGTGATAGATCTGAGTAAGGATCAAACATCACCGTCTCCACCACAATCTTCTTCTCCGTTGTATACTCAGTCACCTTTATACACTCCCCAACCGAACTCGTTTAGACCAACTCTACAAGAAGAGTATCATCAAACTTCTCCATCACCACCTCCTGAATCTCACTCCTTGCCGTCACTCCCTCCAGATAATCATCTCCCCGATGATGCCCCTCGATTAACCGAACTCGGCAGTTACAGTCCAACTCAAGCTCCTACAAAATCCGATTTCCTTTCAGATCCAATTGTTGTCCAACAAATACTTGAATCCGATAGCTATCCTGCAGCATCGTCACATAACATCTCGTATCGGCATGAAAATAGTTTGGATGTAGGCAACTTTGTTAGTCACATCTCGGATTCAATTTACGATTCCACTACAGAATTGCCCTCACATACGGCCACTGGAACTTTTCAAGCCGAACACGATAGTCCAACAACAGTTCCAAACATAATTCCATTCCAGCCAAACTTAAATAAGAAGAATCGCGAGACTCCCAAAAACCTTCTCGACTCTCCTATATACTATACTCGTGGCAGTTCACCGCGACCGTTCACACGGGATCCGAGTGATCTTCGAGTTCGTAGCTCGCCATTCGACCATCCCAACAGCCTATGGCAATCTTCACCAACTCCAACTCCCTGGGCTTTTTCACCTACTCCAACCTCAACTTACACTTCTTTGGACGCAAGTGGCTTATATGCGGGCCTATCTCCTCCAGCCCTCTTCCAATCCACTCCACAACCATTCGAATATCGGTCGAATCATCAACCGAAAAATATCCATCAGATAATCATCCCCTATACCACAAACCATAAACCGGCGCCATTCAAGGTACGCGAGGAGCAAAGCGATCAGCCTGATGGACGTTACGTGCACTGGTCCAATTCGCACGATGTCGACCTCCAGGAGCAACAAGAATCCAAAGTGGTAACTGCTACCGAAACTCCTGGTACAAAATCCACCAAGTACCTGACGAAGATTCTCGCTTCGAACATTCGAGAGCTCCTGAAGCGTGAACACGAGCTAAAAAACAAATCTAAATCTCCATTCGACATTACAAAGCTTCAAAAAAATATCGACGATTGGACGGAGCAGGAATTCATATTGAATAAGGGAAGCACAGTTTCGGTACGAGGTCGTTCGAAAAATATCCCGAACGAATACCTGACAACAACACCTTCGTTAACTTCACTTCAAAGGACGGGAAGTTTATCAACCGAACAACCAACAACAACTGCGAGTTATGGATCGCTGCTGAATGACGACGAACTAAAAAAATACGATTTTCTAACGAAACTTGTCGAGGATAATCATCTCGAGTCGATCGGATCAACTCCTGCGCCTAGAATCGTTTTAACAACAACCGAAAATCATTCGGTATCACCTTTCTATAAACGCACCGATTCACCAACGCCAACCGCACGTGAACTATGGAATCAATTGAAAGTTTCGATATCGCCATTGACTAAGGAAAGAGTTTATGTTGTTACGCCACAACCACAATATCGTCATAGAACGACATCACCGGACAGCGTAGGCAGCTTTAAATCACCGCGATTCCTAGTACGACCAACACCGGGAGTTAGTAAGTACAACGAAGTTATGGATAATAGTTCGATGTTAGCAGAGTGCTTTCTATTGATATGGTTAACATACAACTGTTGGTCAACTCTTGCCCAAGCGTTAAAAGATACTTGCCGAAGTTTGTTTTTCGAAATTTTGAAACTAGATTGATTATTTGTCACAAAATCTCTTGACTGAGTATAATCCTTTAGAAATGAAACAATTTCCAACATTTTTCTCATAATTATATTGAATACAAGTAAATAAATTTCTTCTTCTTCTTCTTCAATGGCGCTACAGCCCAAATCGAGCCTTGGCATCCTGACCTTCGGGCTCCTTAACATTTTCATTATTTATTGCGGAAGGGTTGTTAGCTTTTCGCACAGTAAATAAATTTAGCTATTTGAAATTGATAAAAATGTCAAAAATTAAAACATTCGGCTAACCAACTGTTGTCCAACCAATTGAAAATGCTTCGGCAAGTTTTTTTTTCGAAATCTCAACAGCATTGTTTTTGAAATGAAACAATTTCCACAATTATTGCCACATTTTTGTTGAATAAATAACATCACTTATTTCAAATTGATCGCGGTTAAAAAATATGAATTGGACCTTTAAGTCAATCAGTAATAATTTAACTAAATTTTCTAGAAATCGAAGAAAATTATATTTTAAAGTCTTTTGCCTTTTAGGTAGAAAAAGAAACGAGAGATTATATAACAAAACAAAACAGAAAAAGTGAAAAATAATTATAATATTGCTTTTCTGCATGATTATTATCGATTATTAAAATATCTTCTTCTTTTTCAATTCAGGTTCCGCGCAAAATGCCAGCAGTACACAAAACTATACACCGGAACTATTCGGGCTAATGGGACTCTCAGCATACAGTCCGGCAGCTCCTGTAGAAACATTAGATGGTCATTCCAAAGCAAGTGACCGCATCACTTAAAATCTGCATAAATAATTTTAAAAATCCAATTATTCACATCTTCATCTTCCAGGTGATAACCGTAGTAACACCATCGGCCACAAATAAGAAGAGAGAAGCAGAGAGCAGTCAATCCACAACAAAAACAACAACAACAACAAACCGAACAACAAGTTAGATCCGCATCCCATTATCAGCATTAGCATTAGCCTCTTAAATTATTCCTCACGTATCACGACACATCCCTTTTTACCATTCGGTTAGATTTTAAGGTGCCAGAATGAACATTACATGCGCGAAAGGTGTACGTCTCCGTTGAATGATTGCGAAACTACAAAAAAGAAAAATTGAATAAAATCAAAAAACTAAGTCGTTCTCGACTGACTGACCGACAACTGTGATAGTCCTGGATAGTTCCTGGGGCCTAAACGACACACAAATCAGAGACACACAAATCCTCTACTATTTAGTATTTATAAGAGTCAACTTAATTAATTATCGCGAATCCTTCCTTCATCTCCCACACACATAAAACAACCAAAACATATCTCTGCATCCGTTTCCAAGGAATCCCATAGTGTCACAGTTGTCAGAGACTTTTTTTTTTCGATTCGATAGAATATAAGGAAATTACTAATAAATTTTAGATTGTAAAATAATGCA
The DNA here is from genome assembly GCA_963669355.1 of Chorisops tibialis. Taxonomy (NCBI): domain Eukaryota; kingdom Metazoa; phylum Arthropoda; class Insecta; order Diptera; family Stratiomyidae; genus Chorisops; species Chorisops tibialis. The sequence goes on along the minus strand of OY770264.1, from coordinate 46,646,728 downwards.
TTAGATTTTTTTTTTTTAAATAAAAAAAATTATGAATAAATAGTGTGCGCATTTTTTAACGGAAGCATTTTCATTTGTAACTTCTTGTCTTGGAAAATTTCAGTTTCGCTTGAAACCGCACTAAGCCGGAAATTCGCACGAGGCGTAACCAGATACCTGTCGATGATTGGAGTTAAGTTCAATTACCGGCGCGATGTCTCGGCTGTAAAACAAGCAACAAGTCTTTAATTTTTGTGTGCGAATTTGAAATCCAGAATAATACGGAAATCGGAGTTTTTTTGCAGAATGAAAATCGAACTAAGGATGGACAAGAACTTTGATGGACGTGATACAATTATTCCGGTGGGTGGGACAGTCAAGGTGGTACGATATGTCCTTGTTTAGAAAATTAATTGAAGTTTTTCTGGTTGCGGATTGATTTCAACGAAACGATATCGATTATCGTGGTAATTTCTAATCGTTTAGAAAAAAGTTGACAATTTTCAATTTCTCATTTCCTCGCCATTCTTTATAAAGGTTCGGACTAATGTTTGATTTTATGCTACCATTAATTTATTTTTTTCCGCACTCTAAAGTTTAATACACTGGCGACGAACAGAGTGAAAGTAATTCAATATAAGAGACGATCATTAAATGGACAATGCGATACCTTGTCTTATTGTTCGGAACTTTAATTAATGAAGAATCTGAAAATTTTCAGGTAGAGAACGTACGCTTAGACGTATAACTTATTTAGTGAATTGTGCAATTATACTGACGAAAGAGAAGATCACACTTTGACAATGCATGGTTATTAAATTTTGTTATTTAACTATGAGTTCGACATCGATATATCGTTTATGGAATCATTTTGAATAAATCTGCCAATTTTATGAGTGAATCGTTTTAATTTGAGAATCTAAATTTGGGATGTGTAAGTGAGAAAAATGAAACTTTAAGCACTTTTTAATATGTGAACACTAATAATTAACTTAGATGACTTGTAAATCATTTTTTAGGAAAAATATTGCGAATTAGAACTGATATAAAATTAAAATTTCACTGTTTGAAATTGAAAGTTGTTACTAATCTCTAGAAAAGAGCTTTATGGATATTTTTTTGGAGGTGTTCTTGTTTAGGGGGAATAGACCAGTCCTAGTGGCAAGAAGAGGTTGGTGCTCATCGTGCCTTGCGGAAGAGCACTTCTTTTGCGCCATGCCCAATAGGGTTCATTCATTCTTGTGTATGAGGTAGAGAATTCAATTTGTTAACACTAACTTTACTAAGGGTGTACCATTTTTTTATAATTTCTCGCAAATTTTGGGAACTTGCGCACATGGTACTTATTGGTACTAAAAAGTTTAAAAGGAAAACAGTTTCACAAAAAAAAAAAAACAACGCCATCTTTTGTTACTTCGCAATATATTGCATATGAATTTGTGAACAAATAGGCAGTATCCTTTTGTACGAAAATGTATCCAAAATTTACGAAATGAAATCAAAATTTGTCTTGGCTCATTTTTTTTAGCCATAATGTGGCAAATCTTAACTATCATATATCTTAACAAATTTTAAAAGTTGGGTGAACCCCGTTCAGTCATATCATTTTAATCTCAGATTGTACCATCGCCCCAATACTATAACTAGATAACTCAAAAATTATGTTACAAATTTAACTGAGTTATTTGTAGTGTAATACAATTGGACAACTGAAAGAAAAACTCTTATTTAAAAATTTTAAGAGTTAGAGAATTGCTAACTTTCCACAAGCTATAACTTGAGTTGTCGACTTATCTAATTATTGGTTTTGAATTCTGGTTATCTAGTTGTTGCATTGCGGCGAGGATATCAACAATTGATTCTGTCACAATTCTGCTTAATATCAATTATGTGACATTTGGATGCCATATTGTCCGACAGGTTTTGATTTTTTTTTTTTTACGGCCGTCGAAAATAACTTAGGGGGTCACTCTTTAATGCGCGATGCACAGTTAAGTCGACACGGGTACGGGAAAACAAGTGGATAGAGGAAAATTAGTAGGGAAACACAGGAGGGGAGATTTTGGAGTGGCGGTGAACGTTGTTCTTAAATTGCTGGAGGTTGTATCCCGTTGGAAAGAGATTGCCTGGTAATGAATTCCACAACACTTTCGTCCGAGGGACGAAGGACCGCCTAAACTTCACTGTTCTCCACGGCAAGGGCTTCACGGTGTACTCGTGTGAGCGTGCAGCTTGGCGAGTATTTCGGGGGGCATTGAATGTAGGTTGTATAAGGGCTTCTAGTTCCTTGCTGCATTTACCATGGAAGTATCTATAGTAAATGCAGAGTGCACCGATATTTCAACGATGCTCGAGGGAGTCAATTGAGGCCGATATAGCTTCATCTCCAATTAATCAGAATGCATATTTCTGGATACGATCAAGAAGGGCCAGATGTGATTTTAGGGCCCCAGCCCAAACATGCGAGTTGTACTCCAGACGTGGTTGGATATAAGTCTTATAGATGGTAGCTAGAGATACTCGATACACATTAACAGTCCTGTCCTAATAGAGTTTGGACAATGCATGTACAACGATCGCGCAGGAAATTTCGTCCGAAATTTGAATTTTCTCAATTCTTTTTCTTTTATGAAGTAAACACAATCAAAATGAATTGTTATTTATGAAAGTCATATTTATTTTCGGTTTTATTGAGTATTCTATTCAAAAGCTTGTAGTTTAACGCAAGTTTTCGCTCGTGTCCGTAGATTTGAAATCGGCCAAACTCAAGTTTGGCCGATTTTCGTATTTCTTATGTTGCCTTCTTGTGCTTCTAAACGCATTCTTAACTGTTGGTATTATAGCATTGTCCAAACTTTATTAGGACAGAAGTGTTAGTGTGTATCGTGTATCTCTAATGGTAGCTAGTTCGGTGGCAGAGAAGTATTTCTTACACTTCCGCAGAATACCTAGGCGTTTCGAAGCATCAAGAGCGACTTCGTAAATGTGTTGGCTCCAATCTAGGCGATTGTTAAGTTTTACACCTAGTAATGTAAAATCTGCTGAAGGTGGAATCAGTACGCCATTCAAGGACATATTAGTGACCGACGTCGGAACGTTATGTTTTAGAGATAGATGACAGGACTGCGTTTGCGCGTAAAGCCCAATCATATGATACTCAAGATGAAATCGAAATTTTTGTGATATCAAGAAATTTTGTATGGAGAGTGGTAGCAGATGACAACACTGAACTAATTTGCTTTACATCATGTTAGAGTATCTATAAAAATGTTTTGTACCAAATTTAAGCTTCAAAAATTGAATTGGTACCGAGAAACTTAGTGCATTTAATGAAATTGTGCAATTCGTATGGGAGGTGGTAGAAGGAGTGGAGGTTTTTAGTGATTTTTCGAGAAACAACTATAATCACCATGCAATATACATATTTTAAATTTCAGATCAGTAACATTCACACTTTTCAAGAAAATCGAATTTTCGTAAAGTCGTGGAATTGTGCCGCATTGTATGGGAGGTGGTAGAAGGAGTGAAGTTAATCGATTAATTTTTTCCCGATATTAATAATAATGCTAATTAATGATTTGGTACAAAATTTTAGCTCGATGGAAGTTATAAGTACTGAGAAAATTGGCTTAGAGTATTTCATGAAAAAGGGCTGTTTGTATGGGAGGTGGTGGAAGAAGTGGGGAGATTTAAATAATTTCTATAGCATAGATCACATTTATGATAAAAATAATATGTTCTAGATTTCAAATGATTCGTTCCAATGGTTTTCAAGAAAATTTGATTATTATAGATTTTTGAAAATGAGTCACTTTGTATGGGAGCGGGTAGAAGGCGTGGGGGTATTGAAATAAGACCACATGCAGATTACATCTATATATACCTAAAAATTATGAAAGTTTCTTTACAATCGATTCAGCCGTTTTTGCGTGAAAGCCGGACAGACAGACAGATAGACAGAGAAGAATTTCAAAAACGTGTGTTTCTGATTAGTTATTGCTAAAATAAAGCAAAAAACCAACTTATTGGCATTTCTAAACAAATCACAGACAGACACTTCAATTATATTTATATGTATAGATAATAAAACATTGCCATTTTTCTGCAAGGCGGTCTGCTAGGGCCTTGCAAACTGCCTGACTATCTAACGAAATATACATTATGTATTTTGTTGCGCTGAGCTCTCTTAATTTTGGAGGAAAAAAGAGATTGCTTGCCTGGAAATTCGACTTTTCAAGTTTCTTGCAATAAATTTACCAACATCACACCGCATCAAATCCAAAAGGGTGGAGGAATCATCTTATTCTGTAAGACGGTTAAGATCAAAAACTACATCAACTTACTTCACGTTGTTTTGAAAGCGATAAGATATTTAATATTTAGCTAGGGTGTAGTCTAGTGGATAGCGTGTTTGGCTTACAATGCGAAAGTCGTGAGTTCAAATCCCAGTCGACGCATAATTCCAGCACACTACCTGCTAGAATATAGCTTGGTTACCTCAATCTACGAAAATGAAAAATTCGTAGATAGAGGGTTGTGCGAAGGTCTAACAACCCTTCCACAATAAATAATGAAAATGTTAAGGAACCTGAAGTTCAGGAGGCCAAGGCCCTATTTGGGCTGTAGCGCCATTGAAGAGAAGATATTTAATAGCTGAAGTCGATCAGTATACGGAGGAAGACAAACTTTGTCGTTCTAATTAAGATGTCACACAGATATTTTTACAAATTTATGCTGAATCGATTCAATACTGCCAATGTGTTCATTATAATAAGGAGACAAAACTTGAGAAACAATTTCCAGGTGAGATCTATCGAAGGTGTTATAGAGACTTAGTCTAACAAGCGAATTGTTAAATTCCTTGGATAAGCGCGTGGTAACTCCCAACATAGAATTACCCTTCTACACGATTTTATTAATATCAAAATAAATTTTATGGTCAAATATAATACATAGGTCAATAATAAAACTGACTTCACCCAACAGTCATTAATACTGTAAATTATCACAAACGGAAAGATTCTCCTAGTAAATGACATTACATGACATTTATCCAAATTCAATCTAAGATTATTATGGCGACACCAGTTACTAAAATTAATGGATTCCTCCTGAAAAAAAATTGTCAGAGTTGGAATTGAATGACCTAAAGATTTTAATGTCATCAGCATAAATGAGTACTTTCGAATATTTAAAAACAGAGGGAACATCATTAATGGCCAGGATAAACAAAATTGGCCCCAAATAAATTCCTTGAGGAACATCAGAGTGCCAGTAAATGGCTTGGAAGTGCAACCCCGAAAAATAACTTTATAAGTTCTATCAAGTAGATATGACTTAATCCAATTAATAAACCATGTAGGAAAACCCAACAAGTCCAATTTCAAAAATATAATGGAGTAGGATAATTTATCAAAAGACTAACTAAAATCAGTACATATGCAATCAATTTGCTTAACCTCCTCAATAGCCAAAATGGACTTATTTGCAAACTCCATTAGATTTGTGACAGTGGATTTACTCCTGAAAAAAACATGTTCTTTACACGAAATTAAGGATTTACAGTGAAACGACATGCACTCATAAACTATAGACTCAAAAAGTTTTGGAATGGGTGACAGTTTAGTAGTTGGTCGATAAGTTACAATAGCAGATTTTGTTCCACTTTTGTGGGTCGGTAGGATTAAGGAGGCCTTCCACACAGTAGGGAAAATCCCAGTCTTAAGGGGTCTCTGACTCCTGAAAATGCAAAAAAAAAATAGTCTGTCTTCACGCCGTACGCGTAAGGGAGCGGGTAAAAAAAACACTTCAAATTTAATATCTCGACTATTTTTCAAGACAAGAAGATTAAACTTGGAACATATGAAGAGTACAGGCGAAAGACGGGTTAAGTCAATTATTTAAATTTTCGACTAAAGCGCTATCCGTAAGAAATTACTCTAAATCCAGTGAGCTGAGCCCGCTGAGGCGGCTGAGGCTCCTATAGATCAGGTTATTTTCTAATGCTCATTTGTCAAGGTGTTTACTGTTTACCGTGTTGTACACGTAGAAAAAGACTAAGGTATTCGGCATGGAATGTGATAAGAATTTTTGGTTTAATGAACCAAAAAGCTCACAGTGAACTACCAGGAGATTTGGTCAAGGTATTTAGACAAGCTCGCTCCAAACCGTTTCCATTTAAGGTTGGTTTCCAAATAGTGCATGGATATTCCAGAATACTCTTATTATTATTAATTTATCGGGGAATTCGTGAGAGAACTACGATTTTCACGACCTCTTGTGTGTTTATTTCCCTTATCACAACTTGATAGCTTTGGCGAATTTAACTATGTTTAAGGGAGCCATGTTGGGTTTTTCATTAGTTATAAGGAAACTTTTTCATGGAAGATATTGTTTTTAACTTCCTGCTACTTTGTAGTGACATAAAATATGTTATATTGTTTTTGTGTTGTGGAAGATGTTGATTCCATTTTTGTGTGTGGTGGTTTACTCAACTGTAGCCCGTCAAGAGGCCAATCAGAGACCTGATATTACAATTACTTAGTTTAAGGACTTACTGTACTGTTTTTCTGTGGTAGGATTAATTTTTTTGGAGATTGATTAACCTCGAAGTGTATTCCAGTACAATATGAGGTCTTATTCTATCCATTTCCTCAGTATAAGGTTGGAATATCCTTTGGACTTACTATGGAATGTGTCTGTTCTAATAAATTTTTTTCGAGCCATTTTTCTGCAAGGCGGTCTGCTAGGGCCTTGCAAACTGCCTGACTATCTAACGAAATATACATTATGTATTTTGTTGCGCTGAGCTCTCTTAATTTTGGAGGCATAGTTTCATTTGAACTAGTTTCGCCTAGAAGATTGTGGCTTTTTAACTTAGTAGTACTGAAGCCGAGTAGCTGGGTCAACCTTTAACTCAGGATCTAATTCTCTCTGAAGTGCATAAGTCAACTGTGTACCAGGTGATTGATCCATCTTCCATTTCAGGCAACATGGATTGTCACCCCTTCCATTCTCTGGTTATAATTTTGAAGAGATTTTCCAAGTTAAATTTAGTAGGCATACTCTCCGATAATGTTGAGGTTAGTACCTCGATTTTACAGTATTTTGAGGTGATCTCTGAAATCGCACGATTTGAATTTATTTTTCCTCTGAATGCGTAACACCCCTTTGATAGCCTCATTTTTCATTTGGAGAAGTACCTGCATACCTGCTTAGGAACATTCCCATTGCATAGCAATAGGGCAGATTTTCATTGCAACTGTGATACTAAGACAAGCTAGTCTTTGAATTTGTTGTAGCATAAGCTGTGCTTTTTGTACATAGTAAAATTTTAATCCACCAGACTGTTGATCCGTATGTGGCTCTTGTTATTATAATTGTTCTGTAAAACCATGGGTTGTAATAACCATTTCCTGCCTAATAAACTTTTACAAGCTCAAAATGCCTTTATTGATTTAGCTTCAGTCCATTCTATGTGTTTGTACCAGTTGAGTTTGTTATCAAATATAACACCTAGATATTTGACCTCATTCGTGAAGATTATTGATATTTCAATTATAGAAGGAGGCGTTATGAAGATCTTCCTCCTATTCGACTGAACCAGTTCATTATGAATTCTAAGGCAGATTGTATCCTTTTAAACATAGTTACGTCATATTTACCTCTAATGATAATGACGAGTTCATCGGTATGTTCTATTACCTCGTAGGGTACTTCTTACATTTGCTACAAGAAGCGTTGTGAATTTCTAAAATGGCTTCCACTTCTGAACAAAAAACCAAGAAGAGATAAGAATTTTAATTAGCGATTTCGTATTAAATATTGTACGAAGCAAGGAATGAAAGCTTCATACTATGTACATATATAGTAAATAGTCAAACAAAAACTGTTTTTATACAATCTGTGACAGCTACCAGTAGTAATAAATTATAAAATATTTGGAACACAAAACATATTCAAACTTCGCGACGAAGTTGGTAGCATAATTGACCAAGAATAAAACTCCATATAGTTATTTAATTTGACAGACATGTTGTTAACAAAATTAAAAAAAATACTGCAAAAAGAGATTAATTGCTGATTGCAAAGTTTAAAAAAAATAATGAAAAGGCACCAAATAGAGGTCGGGATATTTTTATTTGGTACAAATGTGAGAGATATGGAATGAAAATAGAGATTTTTTATTAGTTTTACAAAAAATTCTTTAGAAAGCTAAAAAGCCAATAATATGAAAATTAAAGAAATATATTGAAGTTTTAGGGAAGAAATATATTGAAAAGATAAACACCTTTGGACAGAAAGCCAAAACATTTATTTAGTGATCTAGACTTTGAAGAAACTAGCATTCAAATAATAATATGACATCAACAATAATTTAAAACAGAAAAAAAAACATAACAGGGCTACGATTGCGCGTAAAGCGCAATTTTACGGTACTCTAGATGAAATAGAATTTTTTGTGATCCCAAGAAATTTTGTATGAGGAGTGTTAGAAGGGATGATAGCATTGTACTAATTTTTTCGACATCATGCTAAAGTAGCTATGAAAATGTTTTATACAAAATGCTTACTCCAAAAACTGAATGGGAACTGAGAAAATTAGTGAGTTTGATTTAGTGAAAATGTGCAGTTTGTATGGGAGGTGGTAGAAAGAGTGAGGGGATTTTAGTGATTTTTTCAGAAATAACTAAGAATATCATAAAATTGACATTTCTTAAATTTGAGACTGGTAGCATTCATACTTTTCAAGAAAATAGATTTTTTGTGAAGTTGTGAAACTGCGTCATATTGTATGGGAGGGGGTAGAAGCAGTAAAGCTAATCAAAAATTTTTTTCCTGATCTTAGTGATAATGCTAAATAAGTATTTATTACGAAATATGAGCTCGACAAATGTTATATGTTCTGAGAAAATCGGCTTAGAGCATTTCATGAAAAAGTGCAGTTTGTATGGGAGGGGTTGGAAGGAGAAGGAGGACGCAAATAATTTTTACACAGTATATTGAAATTTTATAAAAGTAATATATCCCGAAATTCAGACTAAAAACTTTTATACTTTTCGAGCAAATCTATTTATAGTCGAATTGCGAAATTGTGTCATTTTGTATGGGAGGGGGTAGAAGGGGTGAAGCTAATCGTCTAATTTTTTTTAGCCTTACTAACAATTTTAAATAAAAATTTAGTGCACAATTTGAGCTCGCTAAATTTTATACGCACTGAGTAAATTGGCTTAGAGTAATTCATGATAAGTACAGTTTGTATGGGAGGTGGTAGAAGGAGGGAGCGGACACACATAATTTTTATACGGAAGATTGATATTATCATAAAAGTAATATATTCCAAATTTCAGGCCAAAAGCTTTTATACTTTTCGAGCAGATCCGTTTATTGTCAAATTGCGCATTTGTGTCATTTTGTATGGGAGGGGGTAGAAGGGGTGGAGCGATTTGGCCCATTGATGAACATGACCTTACTTTTTTGTCAAAAACGACGTGTACGAAATTTGAGCTTTCTAGCTCAACGCGTTCTCAAGCTAGAGCGCGCACAGAAGACGGACGGACGGACGGACGGACATCCGGTTTTGAGATTTTTGAGTGATAATATTAATTTCTGTATTCATCATTTTTTTCTCCGAGCCTTATTTCTTGGCGTTACAAACTTTAGAGCAAACTTATAATACTCTCAGATTTCATCTAGAGTATAATCACTAGAACTGTAATATTTGTAACTGATAGATATCAGTGTTGAAAATATCAACCAGATCGGAAAATCTGTTACAAGCCTTCTGAGAGAGTATTTTGTCCGTTTGATGTGCAATGATGACCAATATAAAATATATTGTTTTACAGAATATTGATCTGATCCCCTCACTCCTTCTACCCCCTCCCATACAAATGGACAATTTTGAAAAATACATATTTTCGATTTTCATTGAAACTAGTAAAGCTGAAAAGATGTAATTTTGCCAAAATTAATTCTACTAAAATTGCAATTAGTTTTAAAAAGAATTAGCAACTTCACCTCACTCTTTTTAACTTCTCTAATACAAATTTCACGAAATTTTGAAATTTAAATTAAATTATTTTTCTCCGAAACTGTTAAAGCTATCAACTTGATATTTTGTAAAAGGTATAAAAATAGAAATATTAATAACGGAAAAAAGAATTGTTTTGATCCGTATACTCCTTGTACCCCCTCCCATACAAATGCATCATTTTTGTTAAATGCATTACATATGTATATCGATTTCCATTAAAACTAGAAAAATTACAAACTTAAAACTTCGCCAAAATTAGTTTTTTAATAGTTGCAGTAATTGCTGGAAAAAATGATCAGCTCATCTTCACTCCTTCTAGCCCCTCCCATATAAATATCTGTGTTATAAATTCCAGAAAAGCATTTCTCCATCGAATATGTGAGAGCTATCGACTTTGAAATTGAATCAAAGCATGGTGATAAGCGTGATGATAAGCAGTTTCAAAATCATCTAAAACGTTCCACTTCCTCTGCCACCTCTCAAATGCCCCAATTTCAGGAAGACATAGTTTTCCTTTTCTCTAAAAATAATGAAAAATGAAAACTTTAAATTCAGCAAAAAACATTTTGCATGCCATGTCCGATGTCATATGTGGAAAATATAAACCTCCACTTCTACTTCTACCACCTCCCATGCAAAAGTCTCTATTCGAAAGAATTTCAGATGACATATTTTCTGGTATATTAAAGTCATTTCCATGTCATTTAGAGTATCATATGATTGGGCTTTACGCCCAATCATAATTCTGTTATGTTTTTTATCGTTCTTACTATTATTTTTTAAAAAAAGCTTTGGTATCCCTAAGAAATTGAATATTTCAACAAATCCATAATACCATATATTTTAAAATGTTTGTGTAAAACCAAACTCCGAATGTAGCAATTGGTTTTTCATATTTTGAACAATGAATTCTTCACTGTATTCCCACCATACAAAATTTTATTGATTTAGCAGAGACAAAAACCAATGGGTAGTTTCTGCATCATACGTAAATTTTTTGTCTAATACGAACATTCATAGTTTAGTTTCTTTCTACCAGATGGCCACCAGTTTTAACATATTTTGGAGTGTTGTCGCTACTCATGTGTATTGAGTAGCTATTTAAATTAAATTATAAATGCTTGTTTTTAAAAAATCGACAGAAGTGTACTGTTTCAATTCGTGCTCAAAACTAGTCCGACTAAGAAGACTCACAATGACGAACACTGAACGCCATGTGGAATACAAACCGATTCCACAGAAAGCTTTCGAACGGAATGCGGTTTAAAGCAAGGAAATGGTCTAGCCCGCATGCTTTTCAACTTGGCACTAGAGTATGTCATTCAAAAAATCCCAATCGACACCAACGAGATACTACGCTGATGACATTAACATCCTAGCAAGATCATTCTATAGTGCTAAGGAGGTATTTGTCAATCTTAACTCCGCCACAAAAGGCGGGTTGCGCATTAACGAAAGCAAAACAAAAATAATGTCGCAAACCAGAAGAATAACGCCAATCAGGTAAAACATAAAAATTGCAGAATATAATTTGGATGGTGTAGACAACTTCATATATCTTGGGTTTAATCTAGCAAAGGACGGCAATGAAACGGACGAAATCAATCAGCAGATAATATTAGCAAATAAAACGTATTATTCGGTACTCCCAATAAAAGCTACTAATATACAAAACTAACATACGACCTGCGCTCCTTTGTAGTAGCGAGACATGGACATTAACGCGAATTTCCGAAAAAGCAGTTAACACATTCGAAAGAAAGGTACTTCGAAGAATTTTAGGACCTTGAAGGAAGGAACGGAATGGCCTCACCAATTCTCCTCAATGGACAAAATATGTTACAGGTGTAAGATTTGTGTTACCTAAAAATCATTATTAGCATGGACGGCGGAACTGGGAAGGAAATTAAGGCTCGTATAAATAAAACTCTTCAGGTCTTTTTTTCTGACCAGATATCATGTCCAACGACGAATATTGTATAACAACTGGACAAACTTTGATAGACATTGAGATTCAAAGGCGAAAGTGGCAGTGGATCGGTCACGTTTTGGGGGAGTTAGGTCACACATCTAAATAGATAACTCTCATGGAAGACGTCCCGTTGGACAAGCAGAGGTGATGGCGGACGGTCTTAACAGGAAATTAAAGGAATAGAACGCAGCGCATGATGCTATTAGCTTCAATACTGGTGGATAAGGTAAAAGTAATAATTGAGCAGAAAAAATTAAAAAAAAATGGAATTTTTTTCGGGGCAGGTGATATGGCTAAAGTATTGATCAACTAATTTTAAGAGAAAAGATTTCCGGATTCTACACTGTTACGCTTTATTTTTCGTGACGTTTCGGTTTCTGCTGAAACCTTCATCAAACTGATCGATAATTATTATTTAAAAAAGTGGGGTTAATTGAGTGTGGGAAGGGTAATTAAGATTAAATTAGTTAATTAATGTTAATTAATTAGAATCAGGTAGTTAAATCTGTTAAGGATTTCTGGATACGGATTTTTCATCCAAGTACTGAGAGAAGAACATATGAGAAAAAAATTAACTAAAACAAGTAAAAGGCGAAGTATCTAAAAATCCAACTGCTAAGGTTTGAGGGGTCTAAGACTTTTTCCAAAAATTAGAAATACTGTAACCAACAAGTAGTACCATTTATGGAGGTTGAATTTCAAAAAGAACAACTCAATCAGCGATCAATTTATTATTATAAATTATATACCCAAAAGATAATTATATTAGTTTAGAAAAGGAAAAAAATCATGATGGGTTCTGGCACATCATGAATTTTTTATAAAACCTCCAATCCACCTCAGCAGTTGCCATCGAGATCCACATAAGTATGAAAGACATCGAGTATGAAGAGTTTTGATTTTCTTATTACTTTTTTTTATCTTACTTACATTTAATTTTTTCTTAATTTCGAAAATACATGTTACTGTTTTCAATAAAAGTAATCAAACATACCTGTTTTTTTTATCATTAAAAATGCCTTTCTATGTGGTCGGTAGTATTTATTATAATAATATATTGGTCTAATCAGAAAATCATAGTTGAAATTAAAAAAAAAATGCAACAGTGGCTTAACCCTTTTATTTTATTCAAAATTTGCAGGTCTAATGCTATTTATGACACAAAACCAAATTTTCTCAATATGAAATCATATTACAGAGAATCATACATCTAAAACATTGTGAAAAATAAACTCATATTAATCTAAATAATTATAATTGTAGTGTCTGTCTGTTATTTGTTTATAAATGGCTATAAATAAGTTTTTTGCTTCATTTTAGCAATAACTAAGCAGAATCAAACGTTTTTAAAAAATTTCTCTGTCTGTCTGCCTGTCTGTCTATCTTTCCGGATTTCATGCAAAAACGGCTGCACCAATTGCAATGAAACTTTCACAGATTATTAGGTCTGCCTCGGGGAGTAATTTGCTTAAGGTTTTATTTTTCTCTCCTCAAGCCTTCTACCCCCTCCCATACAAAGTGACTCATTTTCAAAAACTTCTAATAATCAAATTTTCATGGAAACTATGAAAGCTATTAATTTGAAATTTAAAATATATTATTTCTATTATAAATGCAATCTTCAAGTATATAAATAGTTTGAATCCCCCAACTCCTTCCACCACCTCCCATACAAACTAAACTTTTTCATGAAATACTATAATCCAATTTTCTCAGTACGTATAACTTTGATGGAGCTAAAATTTTCTGATGAATCCCTAATTAGTATTATTATTATTATTGGAAAAAATTAACCGATTAGCTCCACTCCTTCTACACCCTCCTTTACAATATGACACAATTTCACGACTTTGCAAAAACTCGATTTTCTTGATAAGTGTGAATCTAACTGATCTGAAATTTAAAAGATATCAATTGCATGGTGATTATAGGTGTATCTAGAAAAATTACCAAAAACGCCCCACTCCTTCTACCACCTCCCATACAAATTGCACAATTTCGCTAAATCTAATACACTAAGTTTCTCAAGTTACCTATTCAGTTTTTCAAGCTTAAATTTGGTGCAAAATATTTTTATAGCTACTCTAGCTTGGTGTGAAAAAAATTAATTTAGTACTGTCATCCCTTCTATCACTCCCAACACAAAAATTCTTAAGATTACAAAAATTTCGATTTCATCGGTAGTATCATATAATGGGGCTATACGCACAATCGAGGTCCTGTTATGTTTTTAAGCTTAATGTCATTTTATTTGGGCTTTTTTCAATTAACACAAGCTACAACTATGCACATGCCCTTAACACGTATACATATGATTTCGAATCACGGGTTTGATTTGATCACGAGCCTGTCCAATACAAATGCAAGTAAGCAGATTAAGCAGATTATTTATCTGACATAATGTACTACTAACTACATACATTCTCAAAAAATGTTATTATTGCGATTCCTAAGCGGACAAAGTCGCGGACGATCGCTAGTCTACAATAAGTATCCTTGTTGGTTAGGCCACTTTTGCTCACACAGTCTTATATATTGTAGTAGAACTCGGTTATAATGAACTCGGCTAGAACGATATCTCGGTTATAATATTCAAAGACTACATATATAACCGGATTCTAATGTATTATTATTATTATATACCTAGTCGTGCCATAAGTTCTGTCACACGTATATGGGCAATTTTTGTATAAATGAAAAAGAGTTTTTGACAAAGGAAAATATATTTTATTTTGGCATACTAATGGAAGTAAAATAAGCAACAAATTATTCAAAGTGGCCGCCTTTAGCCTTAACACAGCTCTTTAATCTGTTGGGCCAGTCATCGATAGCAGTACGCACTGTTTCTAGCGGAAAATTAGCTACTGCTTCTGTCAAAGATCGCTTAAGGCTCTCGATATTTGGGTGTCGTCTCGTGCACACCATGGACTCTAACTCCGCCCACAGTTTGTAGTCCAGGGGATTCAAATCTGGGCTCCCAGAAGGCCATTCCGTCGCCCTTATAAACTGTGGAATATTGGTTTCCAACCACGCTTGTGTGGTTCGAGCTTTGTGGGCTGGCGCAGAATCTTGCTGGAAAAGCCAATGTCGATTGTTGAATAGCGTAGAGTTCAGCGGCTTCACACATCTCTCCAGGATGTCCGTTTGATAATTTTTCGCTGCAGTTTTTACGCCTTTTTCGCAAAAATGAAGCTCGGTGACCCCTTCGTAGCTGACACCCCACCATACCATGACTGATGCTGGATGATGTCCTCGCTGTACCCTAGTGGCAACTTCTCGGGCTTCTATGGAGCTGTGGGCATACACCTTATCATTTTGGCGGTTGAAATGTTCCTCCACCGTAAAAATTTTTTCATCGGTAAATAAAATTTCTCGATGTTTGTTGTTGCCGTACCGCCGAAGGAGCTCTTTCGATCTGGTGCTCCTAATTTGCTTCAACTGCTCAGTCAGCAAATGTCCCGTTGATCGTCGAAAGGCACTCATCCCGAGGTCAGATTTTATGATGCGAGACATACTTCGGGTGGAGATGTTCATCTCTCGAGCCATGATTCGTTGTTTACGAAGCGGATTTCGACGAATTCGACTCTCGACCGCTTTGATGGCAGCAGAAGAACGTACATCACGCGGACGTCCAGAACGAGGTCGATCTTCAATAGTCTGGATCGCGTTATATCTCTGGATCGCACGATACACAAATCTTTGCGTTATTTTTAACGGGCACAACAACTTGAAAATTTCACTCGCGGATTTTCCACACTTATGTAGTGCAATCACTGCAGTTCGGTTTTCTATTACACCCCATTCCATCTTCACACGTTAACGAACACACTTTAAATGACCATCAACTGTCAACAACATTATGACGTTTATAAAACTGGCCGATATTGAAATGTCACTCATAAAATAAAGTTGTTGCCAATGTGAGAAATTATGTGACAGAACTTATGGCAGGACTAGGTATATACCAGTGATCATACTATTTGAAGTGAAAAAATAAATGGAAAGTGCTAGCTCAAAAATTTTAGGTAAAAATTGAATTATTTTAAGTGTCGATTCAATTTCATTAGTAGTAAAAGCAGAGCCGTTCGTGTGTGATTTAAGGCGTGATGCGAGCCACATTTTGCCACTGTGCTCTGCTTTATCTAAAATAATAAAACAATGCTTCTCGTGAGTTTTCCCACAATTGAAGTTGACATTGCTATATATACAGTCTCCGCTTTACCATTAGGAAAATTATGTGATTTATAAGACCGCTGAATTTTGGAGGAGAAAAGTGGTTTTTGAAGTTATTCCTCAAAAATCTGAGTATGATATCCAATCGTTAAGAACCTTTATAGTAACAAACACCGATGTCCGACCACCATTGTCTAGTATGCCATGTCGGACCACCATTTTCTTGACTACACTCAGTGAAAAACCAAAAATTTATGAAAATATACCAATGGTTAGCGTGGAAAAAAAATACAAATATATCAAGAGGCCAGGGTCGTTACTATTCTGGCAAACTTCAAAATTTTTAAAAATCAAAAACTCTACCATCATCGCAAATTTTACAAAAATAGGAAAATCGTAGGGTGCCGCCACCATCTTGGCAACCAACATTCTGAAATCTTTTTTTTTTTTTTTTTTCAAAAATCAAGGAAAAGCACATAAAAGCTGCAACTACATGCTAAAAAAAAAATTCTGGAAAAAACCCGAAGTAGTGGCGGAGCTACGGATTTCGTTTTGGCAATTGCATCCTAAGAAAGTAAATTCAAAAATAAAGGGATACGCTCAGAGGTGCTGCGACCATTGCCCTGACAATCACATCTAAAAAAATCAAAATCAAGAAAAACACCCAGGGAGTTGGAGTTATTTTTCTAAAAAACACTTTCTGAAAAAAGCATGCAGAAAATATACCGAACATTATTAATTTGTCAACCACTTCTTAAAAAATTAATGTGGTGGAGCCCCCCATCCTGATGAAGTATCGCTAAACTAATTTATTTTTTTTAAGAAGAAATTCTCTTGATTTCAACCTTTTTTTGAGAACGTATTTCTGAAGAGTTCCCACCAGATTTAGGAGATGTAATTAGTAATGTCATGAGGTAAGAAAATGAGAAATATTTCTAAATTGTAACATTTGTTACTATTTGCTGCCAATTTTCTTAAAAGGTATTAATGCGTTACGAGAATATTATTTAGTGATTTCAGGAATACCGGAATTTAAATTTTGGATTTAAAATTAACTCTGCATTAATTATTTATGGTATTTTTGAATCTATTTCTACATGTTCATTTCACCGTAAAAACAATTCATTAGAAGCAGCACTGCTGCCAAGGGAATAGTGCATCTTAGTTGCCTACGCTTAGCCAAATTTTTACATCTAATTTTTGTTTATCAAACCAAAATGTTACAAGTAGTCTAGCTAAAGATTTTCACGAATCTATTGGATCTAAGAACTTTTACTGTTTAGTACTTTTTAATGTTTGATACAGTGATTTAAAAGGGCCATATGCAACTTAAGATTCAATTTAAACAAACTCATAATTTTAACATTTGTTACTATTTGCTGCCAATTTTCTTAAAAGGTATTAATGCGTTACGAGAATATTATTTAGTGATTTCAGGAATACCGGAATTTAAATTTTGGATTTAAAATTAACTCTGCATTAATTATTTATGGTATTTTTGAATCTATTTCTACATGTTCATTTCACCGTAAAAACAATTCATTAGAAGCAGCACTGCTGCCAAGGGAATAGTGCATCTTAGTTGCCTACGCTTAGCCAAATTTTTACATCTAATTTTTGTTTATCAAACCAAAATGTTACAAGTAGTCTAGCTAAAGATTTTCACGAATCTATTGGATAAGAACTTTTACTGTTTAGTACTTTTTAATGTTTGATACAGTGATTTAAAAGGGCCATATGCAACTTAAGATTGAATTTAAACAAACTCATAATTTTAACATTTGTTACTATTTGCTGCCAATTTTCTTAAAAGGTATTAATGCGTTACGAGAATATTATTTAGTGATTTCAGGAATACCGAAATTTAAATTTTGGATTTAAAATTAACTCTGCATTAATTATTTATGGTATTTTTGAATCTATTTCTACATGTTCATTTCACCGTAAAAACAATTCATTAGAAGCAGCACTGCTGCCAAGGGAATAGTGCATCTTAGTTGCCTACGCTTAGCCAAATTTTTACATCTAATTTTTGTTTATCAAACCAAAATGTTACAAGTAGTCTAGCTAAAGATTTTCACGAATCTATTGGATCTAAGAACTTTTACTGTTTAGTACTTTTTAATGTTTGATACAGTGATTTAAAAGGGCCATATGCAACTTAAGATTCAATTTAAACAAACTCATAATTTTAACATTTGTTACTATTTGCTGCCAATTTTCTTAAAAGGTATTAATGCGTTACGAGAATATTATTTAGTGATTTCAGGAATACCGGAATTTAAATTTTGGATTTAAAATTAACTCTGCATTAATTATTTATGGTATTTTTGAATCTATTTCTACATGTTCATTTCACCGTAAAAACAATTCATTAGAAGCAGCACTGCTGCCAAGGGAATAGTGCATCTTAGTTGCCTACGCTTAGCCAAATTTTTACATCTAATTTTTGTTTATCAAACCAAAATGTTACAAGTAGTCTAGCTAAAGATTTTCACGAATCTATTGGATCTAAGAACTTTTACTGTTTAGTACTTTTTAATGTTTGATACAGTGATTTAAAAGGGCCATATGCAACTTAAGATTCAATTTAAACAAACTCATAATTTTAGGCCAATTTTAAAACTACCCAATTTTTAATAATTTAAATAAGAAAAACCCAGAAAAAATTCAGAAAAAGATTCTTTTTTTTTTAAATTCATGCATTGCACCAATCTTCAAGGAAGACGTCGGGTTGATCGATCATGTAACACATGGAAGCAATCAGTTAAGCAGGAGGCCAGAGGAATAAATAAGTCTTGGCAACAGCTTAAGGCCGATGCTCAGGTTCGCGCCTTATGTGAAGAGAGTTGTTTCTGTCCTATGCCCCTAGGGCGGGTCTTAACAGGAATTTGATCTCGGTACTGCACATCCATTTATGTATAAACATTTTGCTTGATATTTCGCAACCTTTTCATTGAATTTAAGTAGTGTAGTAGTGTTTCTATATTGCCACTATTGTACGTATCTTTAAATTAATTCAGCTAAACTAACAATCACATTCCACACAGTTTTTTATTGAAAAATCAATTTATCAAATAATAGTTGTACAAAAATCCTCGAAACCATTCAAAATCTAAAATTATTTGGCGCCCTGTAGCGATAGCCATCGGCACCAAAACTATGTGCTGGAACTGGTTCGCTTGATTGACTAGCTGGCAAGTATATACGTGGTGGTCCAAATCCTGCAGCCACTCGTCCGAAATCCTGCTCGTTTATGAACGGTGGTAAATATTCGTTTGATGGACCACTTGGATCAGATTGTGCAGATACAACGGCAAACAAAGCCAATGCAATAAAAGCGATGATTTTCTGAAAATCAAAAACGATTCTAAGATTGAAGTAAATTTTTCAAAAATTACAGAATAACTTTCTTACCATTTTGATTTTATTGTTTCAAATTATCGAAGACAAGACAGAATAAATTCGGATGGCAAAGATTCGACTATTTATACCCGCAAAATTCGAATCAGCTGTGGAATAAGTAGCTATAATTGGCCAAAAACAATTGTCTAGCCTCTGTTTAACTTCCTGATCGAAATATAGTCATCTTATCAAGTACCGACTCTTCTTTGACGAAGGTATCTTTCAGAATTTTTGCGTGTGCCTCTTGAGAAATATTGCTGAAGTGGTGAAGTAGTGAAGTAGTGTTCCTAAGCATACTACTTTAAAAATTCAAAGTGTGAACATTATCTGCCTCTAACGTGGCTAGTTTAATAGAAATCGTAATCATACAATGCTTCACTTTGGTTTATGATTTAAGAAGGTAAGCAAACTAGCAAAATTATGGTATTATTATTTTATTAACAATTTTATTAGAAATTAAAACTTTACATTATAATTATTATCACTAATTTAAATATCGTATTTCTAGAGGTACGCACATTTAAAAATACTTACATTATTTGTACAGAGATCAAAACATAAATCATTTGTCTTCAGGCTCCTTTTCCAGTTTTCTTCGTTTTCTTTTCGAATGTAAACTTTCTAGTGTCCAGAATATTGCTGTAGTGAACGTCAATACATTCAAACAGTGCAAAGTTATTGTGTAATTGGTCATATCACGTATCACACCTGCAGAAATTTTTTGTTTTTACAATTGATCAAAACTACGTCAATATGTACGACTTACCAACAATTGGTCCCATCGTTAGTGTGAATAATCCTGAGATTAGCAGCTGCAATCCAGAAGCAGCCGGAAGTCGATTAAGTGGAACATAGCTCGGAATGACTAGCGCTAAAAATATTGTACGCAAGGCCTTACACATTCCAATCCATGCCATAGCTACCAGAATCACCTCGAAGGTGTGAATATGCGCTATAATTATTCTTCCACCAGCCATACCGAGCACACCGACTAAGAAAAATGTCCTATTTTCCCATCCGATTCGTTCGGCAATAAACGGAATCAGGAATCGCATACCACTATCCAAACTGGCCAGTAAGGACATCGCCAAGGCGATTTTCGGTTTCGTGAAGCCAAAATCACTCAGAATAAACGGCGTCAGTATCGAGAAATTCATTTCGGCGAAGTTGGCCAATGTAATGCCTAACATAAGAATTACGTAGGTCATATCCTTCAGCAAGTCCAAATCGAAAAAGATTACAACCTTGCGCCAGAATGAGATATTTTCGCATGGTTCCTCTGATACGACAACGTCGTCCTCCACCAAGAGTTTTCGCTCCTCCTCGCAGGTGCACATTTTCGGTCTTTCATCATCACCCGCAGCTTCCTGATTCTTTCGCGTAACTTCCTTTTCCCGGCTGAAATTGTTTGCTTCGCCCAAAGGTTTCTTCGCGGATTCACCATCCTTCGTTGGAATGTATTTCCCGAAATTTGGACTAGAAAAGCGGTGAGACGAGGTCATGTTTTGATTCGAGTTCCACTTCCGCGAAGCCAAGGAAAGCTTTGAATCGCACTTATTATGCGAGAACCAGCCATCGTTAGCTCGCGAAAGCATTGGTGTTCCAGGATCGATAATTTCATAGCCTGGCATATTCTCATCATCCGCGTTGTACAAGTACTGACTGGAGAACAAGCTGGAAGCCTTCTGCTTACGGAAGCGACAATAAGCACACAGGTGTTCCTCGTGGCCGACTTCAGGAGCATTCGGCTTCAGCGGTGCTGTATGCCATTCAACTGGCTGAAGGACTAGCGCTCCGGCAATCGCATGCATAGCAATGCCAGTGAAGATCAGAACTGTTCCTTCAACGCCGTACTGCGTCAGTAATACTGTGACAAGATATGGCATGATCATCGGACCCAGCGAAGTCATAGTCCACGAGAAGCCTGTAGCAAACCGTCTTTTCTCCTTGAAGTATGTGTTTAGAGCAAGCGACGTACACGACATGTATAATCCGAATCCGGCACCTGGAAATAATATCGTAAGATTTATGCAATTTAAAAAGAATCTTCTTGGAATCTACCGTATAATATCGAAAGTGATATCAGATATGTTAAAAACGACTCTGCTATTGCGGTCAAGTAGAGTCCTAGTACGACCAGTAATGCTGCTCCTAGTGCAACTTGCCGAAACGAAAATCGGCGGAAAATCGGACCATTAATTAGGCCTAGAATTAAAAAAAATTAATTTTTCAAATTATCTTCGACGCTAGAGAGTCTTACCAGTCACCGAAGAGAGTGCATTGTTCGCATTTATAAGGGTTGTGATTTGAGAATTTGTAATGTTCAGGTCCATGAGACGTTCCCGAAAAATCAAACCAAATTGTTGTATTACAGGAAATATGGAGAGCTGAAATTTTCATGATTGAATTTAAAATACTTCGAAATTTTCTCTTTTTTTTCAATTTGGCAACACTTACGTTAGACAGACCACCAGCGAAACAAATTACCCATCCCCATCCGCCATCGGGTGCAACAAAATTCGGACCCAAATCGCTCTTGTCTCGTCGTTTCTTTTTCTGTGTATTAATTTCAGCATGTTTCATCGCTTTAATTTCCATGATTCATTGAATTGGACTGAAAAAAAAATTTAGTTTTAAGTAATTATAAATATTGTTACAGCAACCGCGTCTATATTTAAGGTTATTTTGGCATTAGTCTCTATTCCATTGTTTGAAATATTTCGAAAAAAGTTTGACTAACGAAAATTATCGAATGTCTAGAACAGATTTATGATAGCGCATAATGCTCAGAACAGTAAGTAATGATTATTGTGGGGGAGGTGGTAAAAGGAGTGGTGGAAGGTTTACAATTTTCGAATATCACACTGATCTAGGTGTGCAAATGTTTCGTGCTGAATTTAATATTTGTATTAAAAGAAAAGATTTCCGGATTCTACACTGTTACGCTTTGATAAAGGTCTCAGCAGAGACCGAAACGTCACGAATAATAAAGCGTAACAGTGTAGAATCCGGAAATCTTTTCTTTTAATTCAAAATGCACTGTGAAAACATTCACCAAACTATTAATATTTGTAGTTTTCATAATTTTCATTCACATTTTTGAAATTATTACTTTTGTATGGGGGTTGGTAGAAGGAATGGAAGATTTTTGAACGATCTGGAAACTGCTTAGCAACATTCTATTTGTTCCAATTTTAAAATCGATGGCTTTCATATATTCATAGGGGAATGCTTTTCTTGAATTTCTATAAAAGAAGTTTGTATGGGAGTGGGTTGAAGGAGTGAGGTGGAGCTGAATTGAAGCTGCGTTTACTGCAATTGATAAAATAAAAAATCTGCCAATAAGTCAGGCGCAACTTTATTATTCCTGGGACAAGTTGAGGATACGTGGAAAAAAATATGCAATATGACAATATTAGGGTGGATAGAGAAGACTATATGAATGGAGGTTCTAGGGCAGGGCTGTTGGCAATTATTTAACACTTGACTGCGAATAAGATCAATAGCCACATAAAAACAATATTTGATTCGTTTATATATGGAAGTTTGGGCTTTTATGGAGGGGGAGGGAGTAGACAAAGTGGTTACATATCCATAATTTTTTAATTGATTGGTCGAATGACTTTCGAAATTCGCTGTATAGAATGTTAGTTTCATAGACAAAATAAATTCCATAAAGTTTTCGGTGGATTCTGTATTCTTAAAACCATACATTTCTATGGGAAGTTCTGTTAAGTTTCTTTTAAAATGTGTTCGTACTAAATTCCAATTTCCTAGCTTTTAATTTGTTTTTTATTAGTTGATTTATTAAAATTGGTCGAAATCATACTTTTGCATGGTGGAAGGGCAAGCAGGTTTCATAGCTTTTGATGCATTTTGATTTAAATTATTTTTAAAAGTGTTTGTACAAAATTTCAAGTTGATAGCTTGTAATGGTTTGGCGATAATTGATTTCTTACAAATTGTCGAAAAAGTACTTTTGTTTGCGAGGGGGTAAAAGTTTTAAAGGTACATATTTGACTCATTAATATCTTAAATTTTTAAGCAGCTTTTGTTAAATGGCTTTGGAAAATTTTCAAGTTTGTTGCTTAAAATTTCACTAAAAAATGTTGAGCATTTTTTATTCAATACATGTGAAACACCTAGTACAGATCCCCCCTTTGGTGGATAACAGTTCTGGTTCAAATTAATATTTTTTCTATATGTATATCAAATGGATGTATGCACGTACAAAATTTTAACTATGTAACTTTTGCCAGAGCCCTGAGAAAATTTGTGGAATTTGTCGACATTTTGGTCCACCACCTCGCTCTCCTTACACCCCCCATCATGAAATTTTTACGAAAATTAAATATCGTATTGCTCTACAATTTGACTAATTTTCAACTTAATATCTGTTTTGAATTTTGAGATATAATGGAATGGAGTTTTGAAAAGTGTATCATTTTTGAAATGCTCCCCATTTCTCTCGACTACCATTATAACCAAATTTTAAATATTTTTTTGTACTTCGCTAGTATAGCTTAATAAATGTTTTAAGTTTCAATTGCATAACTTAAGAGACAGTTGAGATATTAGTTTTTAAGTGTTTTACTTTGCACCTCTCTGACACTCCTCCTTATAATTTTTGGTCTCCCTGTCAGTAGATTATAGTGGATCTGTATGCCACCTGGTGTTAAAATGATTTTTTTTGGATCCAATAGTTCCGAAGATATAATTATTTGAAAAAAAAAATTTGGCCGATAGTTTGTTTTCAGCCCCCACTTTTCAGACAACAATAGATAAAAAAGTTAAATTATTTTTAAAATTTTTCTCGCAAGCCTATATCTGCTTATGCTGAACTTGAGCTTCCTATCTACGTCCGTAGTGGAGATATTAGCAAGTGTAGTTTTTAACTCTTTCCCTCCCCCACCTCCCTCTTCACCGGACTCTCCCAAAATTTAGAAAATGAAGCTCATTTACTCACTCAACAATCCAACTAAGAACGATTATTCTACCTTTAACGGCCTCGGACGGCGCACATCATTCTTAGGCTAATTTAGTCATGAAACGCGAAAAACACAATTTAAGGGTAGCAAATTTTTTTTTTTCTTGTGTCGATCACAATTCTTTATTATTAGAGAAATAAAGTAAAATTGAGGTAAAATTTAAAGTTTCTACTTAACGTCTTCCATCGCTATTTTTTGTCTGATTTGCGTGTTTCTTCGTGATTTCATCATAGCTTTCGTTTATGCGTAGCTGTATTTCTTGTGCTGCCGTGTAAAGAAACTAAGACTTCCTTGGCCTCAAGTTGTGATTACGCCATTATCTCGTTGTTTATCTCGTCTGCATTAGAGAAGACACGCTATAGTAGAGTCTGGCAGAGATGTCACAATCAACACCTGCGAATTCACGATTTGTGGTTTTCTTTTGCAAAATTCATTCACCTTAAGACAAATTATCCATTTAAAATTTTTGTTTGTAATTTTTATTTAAGTATTACAAACTTCGCACAGTTCTTGATGTAAAAAACGTTTCAAAAAAGAGAGTCGACTTTTTTTAAATTTCGCTCCAAATTTACGGCTTCACCTTCGCCAAATTATGATAAAGCAACTCTAGTTCCCCCTGGAGTAACTATAGTCTCATTTCTCGAACTACAAAGCTGTGGAACGCATTACCAGTTGGTGTTTTTCCTAAATGGTATAACCCGCAATGCTTCAAGAGTAATGCCCACTGACACTTTTATCTTAACCCTCTAGTGTTCATTATACACCTCCCTATTCCGACTTAACTGTGCATAGCATTAAAGGTTAACCCCTAAGTTGATCTCAGTGCCTTAAAAAATAAACTTTTTCTGCGTTTATCTAAACAACAGCGTCCCGCTGGTGACAACTAAGAATTTTCTTACAATAAGCCAACCCCAGATTAAAGGAAACATTAGACCACCTCTTATGTAATGCAGCCCTGTAACAAACCTCAAGAAGTACTCAAGTTGCAGAATGTTTTAACTTTGCTATAGTAAAAGTAACATTTGAAATGAACAACTCTTAACGACAATCGAAACGACTACGCAACCTTTTACACATTAGGTTTCTTCTATTTAAATACAAGTCGTATCGTTTAGTACCTCAAAAGGTCTATGTGAGACTAACTGTACATTAACCTAACCTAAATTTTCATTGATGCTTTTTGAAAAATAATCATTTCGTTTTAAATTCAAGCCACAAATACTTAGGTACGAAATTATCAAGTAGTTTAAAATCTAAGTAAAATATCTAAAATTGGCTAATAAATCTTAAAAGAAAAAACAATTAATTAGCTCAACCAATTTCCTTGTATAAAACTAAATTTTTGAAACCATAAAAATGGCAATCAAAAAATCCTTATCAAAGATAAAGATGTCTAATCATTTTTATTAATAGGGTGCTCTGATTTTTCCGCTGAATATACTACGTAAGTAATATTCGTTTTTCTTTTAAATAAATTTCCATTGACAATAAAACTATTGTACATTTTAATCTTCAAAAGATAAAAATATATCATTGTCGACTTTTCAACACTCGTAGTTATTATCATGTTGTCAGTGCATGCAACGATCACAATATTGATTATTATTAGAAGTCATTCATTCAATTAATTTTTTTTTTCGTTCATCAACTAGAGGAATTACTCAGATACTTGTGGAATATTGTAGGCCAATAACAAAAAAAAATGCCTTGTCCCAAAATTTTATCAATTTGATTAGTTACTATCTTGTATACACATGTTACGTATCTCTTTATTGTACAGAAATTTTGAAAAAAAAACAATGTATTGTTTATGTAATACACCTACTTATATTTGCGTACTTAGTCCTACCTCAAATTTATGAAAAAAAAAATCTTATCAGACTTATTAAAATTTCCAGCTATCGTAAAAATTGATTTCGTACCTCATCGAATGACTCGTTTCACATGCAATACCCACGTGAAAAAATAATGTTTTGATTCGGTCTGGCTTAAAAGTATTTGCGTTTTTGTTTTCAACTCTTAAATAAAAAGATGCTAATTTTTAATGCAATTGTGACTTCACACCGCTTTTTGAAAGTATCCGAATTTATCGAGTATCGGCTCAAAATTAACAATAAGCTCTTGTTACGAATATTTAAAATAAAAGCCCATAAACATTCGGATAAGTGACCCAAGAAATTTGCTTCGACCATTGAATTCCTATGAAAATGAAATTGCTAATTAATCTGAATATTATAGATATTATAAGGACATGCGCGAAGTCTTTGCGAACCATACAAAATGAATTGAACATCTGTATGATCTCGCTGAATTCTTTGTGGCTTGCAATACACGTGCTGAGAGAAGTGATTATTTTCGTTCTATGAAAAATCAGGTTACTTTCGACTTACTTTCAAATTTGTGTGATCTTGAAAATTTCCGGTAATCAATTTCTGACAAATGTTGCCAATTATCAAGACAGACAAATGTTTAACAATTATGTAAACATATTGGAAGTTTTCCTGAAAAAAATTCTCCTAAGACTGTTATAGACTGTCACAAATTTCGTCGCCAATTTGCCTTTTGTTAAATGTTTGTCCACAAATTGTTGATTCGTTGTTTGGTTCAAATATTCAATCATCATTTCAAATCTAGTTACTTATTATCATATTTTTGCCAACATTTTCTGATATTTAGCAACCTGGAAAGTATCTATTGTAATCAACTGCTGAATTGTAATATAGCGTCCTTCTTAAGGCTTTCATTTTATTTATAATTTATCTTTTGTTTCTACTATGCTAGCTTCCTTCCCATCTAGCGACAAAGGTTTCTCGACAATAGTTGGAGTAAATTTCCACTGACAAAGTTTAGTTTTTAGTAATAATCATCAACCGAAAACGAAAGTTATTAGCGACCTCAAAAACGATTCGTGAAAACTCTATTATCAATGTGTTTAATGAATGTTAATCGCTTAGAGTGCTAATTTTAAATTTTATGCCAAATTTAACCAAAAAGCAACAAATAAGAAGAAATCAGTGTCGCAGAGCTCCAAGCCTAAAATGAAATTCTTATAGATTTTAAATTGAAACCAAATGAAACATGACTTCTTACAAGTATTAAAAAAAAGTACTTACATATTCAAATTGGACAATCAGTTTTTTTATTTACACTTAGCGGTAGTCAATACTCGGAGGCACCTTGAAATTAAATTTACTTGTCTTTTTCTTACAACCACTAAGTGCAAATTTGAACACACAATTGTATTTAAATTTTTAAAATTCACACCTTAACTGACAATCAAAAAACAATCAAGGTAATCACATAAGGCACATACTATTGACTATTTTTCCTCTGACACGAACTATTACATCGCTTTGTCTAAAACTTAATTATTAATTTCGACTGGCTATCAACTAAATAAACACCTAGAGTACACTTATTCCATTTTAAGAGTAATTTAAACGTATGTAATTTTTTTCTTTATAAAAAAAAATTTTTTCTCAGCAGTCATTTAAAACACAATCAACTTTATTTTATTATTTCCCTTTTTCGAGACAGAGAATTATTAGTGCAAACCCGACAATCACTTACTTTCAACTATTCTGTTTATCTCAAACTCTTCATATTTTAATACTAGCCTGATAGCTTATCGCTATTTGATTGTATTGAAAAAAAAAAAAAAACAATTGAATTAATCTTTTCACCTGAAACGTAGAAAAAGTTTCGTGTAAGGAATTTCCTTAAGTATCTTAATTTAGTTAAAGTTTTCTTGAAACTTAATTCAATACGATAAGCATGAAGTTATTTCAGTTATTTTGAAAAGCTAACTACTTAATTATACTCTAGATGAAATCTGAGAGTATTATAAGTTTGCTCTAAAGTTTGTAACGCCAAGAAATAAGGCTCGGAGAAAAAAATGATGAATACAGAAATTAATATTATCACTCAAAAATCTCAAAACCGGATGTCCGTCCGTCCGTCCGTCCGTCCGTCCGTCCGTCCGTCCGTCCGTCCGTCCGTCCGTCCGTCCGTCCGTCCGTCTGTGCGCGCTCTAGCTTGAGAACGCGTTCAGCTAGATAGTTCAAATTTTGTACACGTCGTTTTTGACAAAAAAGTAAGGTCAAGTTCGTGAACGGGCCAAATCGCTCCACCGGATTTGCTCGAAAAGTATAAAAGCTATTGGCCTGAAATTTGGAATATGTTACTTTTATGATAATATCAATCTACCGTACGAAAATTATGCGTATCCTCCCCCTCCTTCTACCACCTCCCATACAAACTGTACTTGTCATGAATTACTCTAAGCCAATTTACTCATTGCGTATACAATTTAGAGAGCTGAAATTGTGCACCAAATATTTATTTGAAATTGTTAGTAAGCCCAAAAAAATTTAGACTATTAGCTTCACCCCTTCTACCCCCTCCCATACAAAATGACACAATTTCGTAATTTGACAATAAACGGATTTACTCGAAAAGTATAAAAGCTATTGGTCTGAATTTTCGGATATGTTATTTTCATAGTAATTTTAATCTACAGTAGAAAAATTATTTGCTTCCTCCCTCTCCTTCCACCCCCTCCCATACAAACTACACTTTTTCATGAAATGCTCTAAGACGATTTTCTCAGAACATATAACATTTATTGAGCTCATATTTTGTAATAAATACTTAATTAGTATTAGCACTAAGATCAGAAAAAAATATTTGATTAGCTTCACTGCTTCTACCCCCTCCCATACAATATGACACAGTTTCACAACTTCACAAAAAATCGATTTTCTTGAAAAGTATAAATGGCACTAGTCTGAAATTTCAGGGATGTCAATTTTACAATATTCCTAGTTATTTCTGAAAAAAATCACTCTAATCGCCCCACTCTTTCTACCACCTCCCATACAAACTGCACATTTTCACTAAATCTAAATCACTAATTTTTTCAGTTCCCATTCAATTTTTGGAGTAAGCATTTTGTACAAAACATTTTTATAGCTACTTTAGCATGATGGGGAAAAATTAGTTCAATGCTGTCATCCCTTCTAATACTTCCCATGCGAAATTTCTTGGGATCACAAAAAATTCTATTTCATCTAGAGTATCGTAAGATTGCGCTTTACGCGCAATCGTAGCCCTGTTATGTTTTTTTACTAGTACTACAACTTATTAATTGACTAGTTAAATAGTGTACTATATACTATAGTATATATTTATACTGATAACACAAAATGAGTATAAGTCAGAAATATTTTAATTAGTCAATTAATTATTAGGCTGGGAATCATCTATTGTTTAATTAACATAATTCTTCTATTTAATTTTTTCCAGTGTAAGCTTTAGCTTTCAACCCTGCACCTGCAAATTCATCATTTCCTATGAAATTTTTTATCAATAATCAGATTAAAAACGACCTCTCAGGAACGTCCGTTGTATAATATATGTATTCATAATATTTGACACGCTGAACTTCTGGGGCAATATCATTGAATACATTATTGCTCATTAATCTTTAAATGAAATTCTTCAGAAATTGTAAACAGCTGAGATACGAGTAAATGGTCCAGATGGGAAATTGGTGTCTGGTTTAACAAACTTGATAGACTAAATGGCGCCATCGTTTATAATTTATTGCTGCACTGAAAAAACATTCCTTTATCATTTATTTATTTGTGGTAAACATTAAACAAAACTTGTGGTTTTCCGAAGATAAGCATTATGTTAGATGACGGCTCCGTGTGTTTATTATAATACACACGCGCGAATATCATGATAGCAACACCAAGAAGAGCTTAATGGTTTTAGACAAAAGTATTTTTCCAACAAATTCTAATTCAAAGATAAGCATTTTGTGATAATCAATCTATTGACAATATAAAATAATTGAATGGAATTAAAAGTGTGAATTTATTTTCGTAGATATGAGAGTTATTAAGATGATGTATGACGTGTGCCCACATGTGAAGGAATATAATGGTCGCTAAGAAATGAACTACGTACTTAGAGTCTTATACCATTGACACATAGCGGTCCTAATTATAATTTGGCTAATTCGTAATTTAGCTCGTCTTCATCGTTAGTAGATTGGTGACACACAGCACTTTGCTAATTAAGAAGAGCCACTCACTCATCTGTCATAATTTTAAAAAGTTGAATTGCATAGCAAATAGGCAATCAGGAAGGCGACAAACGCAGAAAAACGATCTCTTTTCCTGTTTTAGAATCGTTTGCGAGTCATCTTTCCTGGCTAGGCGTTTAAATCACGATTCCAAGATTTTGTATAATTCAGAGCTGTATTATGCCATTGACACATAGCGCAGCTAAATTATAATTAAGGCCTAAATTATCATTAAACGGCTGTGTAACATACGCTTATTTAGCTAAATTAGCAAAATAGTGATCATTTATCAGCTAAATCATCTCATCTAAATCATCTCATTTAGCTAAATCCTCTCATTTTTCTCATAATGTTGTCTATAACGACGAAGAATGTAGTACTAGAGTTGGAGCTTTCATAAAAGCTTCGTCGTGCAAAAGAGAAGAAAAGTCATTTTCTGACAGCTCTGAATTATACAAAATCTTGGAATCGTGATTTAAATGCCTAGCTATTAAAGATGACTCGCAAACGATTCTAAATCAGGACAAAGGATCGTTTTTCTTCTTTTGTCCCCTTCCTTGTAAGATTTTATTGCCTATTGGCTATACAATTCAACTTTTCAAAAATATGACAGATGAGTGAGTGGCTCTCCTTAATTAGCAAAGTGCTGTGTGTCACCAATCTACTAACGATGAAGACTAGCTAAATTACGAATTAGCTAAATTATAATTAGGACCGCTATGTGTCAATGGTATTACATAATATATAGTAAAATAAGTGGGTACACACAGTAATGAATTAAGAAAATTTTCTGCTTCAAAATTTCTGGTTTATATAAACATTTGCGTTCTTTATGAATTAATGTAAAAAAATTGTGCATTAGGTGTTAGAAAGGACGAGAGTCGGTTTGTTCTGCAAACTATTTTGTTCGAAGTTTTCAAACTGTTCTAGAAATATAAGATATGATATAGGCCAATTTACTTCTGGATCAGGTAAGAGGGTTAAATGTAGGTGAGCTTCTCCTACTAATATGTTCCCATTTCAGGATTCTGCACCTGGGATCTAGTGGCGTGACGTAGATCTATCTCTCGGGGTTGTTACAACATAGGTCGTTATTTGCTGCCCTGCTCCCTGTTTATGAAAATTTCTTTCACCTATTTTCAAATTTATTAGTTCTTCGTTTTTTATCTATGGTGACTTTAACATGATCACCACCTCGTGGTCCAACAATCATACAATACCTGTACTTACAGCTTCCCGTCTTAACGTTTGTGCTTCGTCTTTTATCGAACTTTATTCTCTCCAACAATACAATAGTATTCCCAATTCTAACGATAAACTACTTGAAGTTGTATTTTCGAATACGACATAATGGTTATTTTTATTCGCCCTTTGCTAGATTTCAAAGGATGCATGATCTCCTGCAGCTTGATTCTATGTAGTTTATTTTTACGCACACTTAAACACATAATTAACTTATCTTGATGAACGTGTCTTGTAATTTTATTGTTTTTATTTTTTTACTTTTTTTTTAATTTCGTCTTGCTCATTATAATTACTTTCTTTTAATCATTTGCTAATATTCGTAGTTGTTATTTATACATAATATTTTCGCACCACTTTTATAAATGGCGGTTTTACATTATTGGAGCTATATGTTAATAGATATGCTCGTACTAACGCCACAATTGTCTTTGATTTTTGCCGTGGAATTTGAAGCTTCCTTTAGTACCGCTCGTCTATCCTGAAGTGAAATAGCTTAAGTTAATCATCCTTTTTCCATTATTATAGAGTAGAGCAGCGAGAACAATGAACACCTCTTAGAAAAAAATGTCTGAAATCAAGTAACGTGCAGTGTAACTCTTTGTACCCAATTCATGAGTACGGCGGTAACCAACTGAAATTTTTTTAATGAGATCTCAATGTTAGATCAGAGACATTTAATGTTCGACAATTTTATTTTTTTTTTTTAAGGAGCCGAACACAACTTAGGGGGTTACCCTTTAATGCAATGCACAGCTGTGTCAGTGAATCGCAAATGAATCTAGTATCTGAAATGTTCAGACGACGAATTGGGCTAATTTTAAACAATATCTGTTTGAGGCTAGATAGCTTGGAGATACCGGAAAATCAAATCCCTAACGCTGTCGTAACTGCTTATCACAACTTCTGCCCAGTTAAAACCAGAAATAGTAACTGAAGCGTTCTTTGGTGGAATTAGACACTCACCAAACTCAGAGACAATCAAAGAGACTCTTTAATAAAGTGAAACTAAACAGAGTACAACCAGGAAATTAGAAGGGCCAAAAGAAAATCCTAGAAAATGTTCTACAAGGGTATTAATGATTTAACCAGTAGCGCGAGATTGAACAGTATACTTTAGAAAGGACACACTAATATAATGGAGTTGCTAGAGAAGCCTGACAATCCGATCATAGAAAACGGGAAACAGCGTTTGGAGCTCTTAGCAAAAGCTCACTTTCCAAGATCCGCGACCATTGAACAAGCATGTGGTGACGGTTGTGATATTCCGGGTGTTAGCAGTGGCCACAGGCTAAGTAATGAACCTAAGTCCTATCGTCCGATCAGCTTAACATCCTTTCTCTAAAAGACTATGAAACAAATTTTGGATAGGCACATAAAAGACGTGGCATTGAAATTCAACCCGCTTCACGTCAATCAATACGCCTACCAATCAGGAAAGTTCACTACCTACGTATTACAAAACTTGGTTTCAAAAATCAAGAAGTCGAGGAAAGACAAGGAAATCGCAGTGGGGTACTTTCTTGAGATAGAAGGGGCATTCGATGATATGGCATATTCTTGTATCTATCAAGCTGCAAAAATGCGTGGCATTGATTCAAAATCTTGCCACTGGATCATAGATATGGTTGAAGGCAGAATTATACATATAAACAACACTATCAGATACAATTTTAACTATTACCGCTGTTGAAGGGTGTCCGCATGGTAACCCAACCCATCGTGATGTCTGGCAGTTGACGATTTTCTTCTAGAAATTACAAATTCTGAATTCAAAGTCCAGGGATATGCAGATGGCCTGGCCATCCTAATTAAGGGCACTGGAATATTTTGGTGAAGTGAAATTTCTAGGAGAAACTCATGAGGAAAGTTCATCTAGACAATGTTCTAGAAAAATGCAGAACGGTCCTCTTAACTTGTAGGAGACTTCTGGGCACTCAACCCAACGCTAGCATGCTG
Source organism: Chorisops tibialis (assembly GCA_963669355.1). Taxonomy (NCBI): domain Eukaryota; kingdom Metazoa; phylum Arthropoda; class Insecta; order Diptera; family Stratiomyidae; genus Chorisops; species Chorisops tibialis. Next base: position 46,612,883 of record OY770264.1, on the reverse strand, counting down.
GATGTATGCTGTTGGTACTAGGTCCTTAGTATCATATGCTGCATCGGCATGGGGGCGTAAAATATTAAAAGAAAACTACTCAATATAAGCGGACAAAAATACAAAGGCTTGCTTGCATTGGTATAACTGAGCAATGAGTTCCGCTTTCATTGCAGTAATTGAGGTACTTCTCGGTCTGACTTCCGTACATCTGGAAATATAGAGAGAAGCTCGTAACACGACATACATATAGGTACTACTTAATACTGTAGACGGGGCGCGAAATTACGTGCCCTTGACTGTCTTTAGACATTGAAAAAAAGTAGTTCTTGGGATACCTCCCTCTGATTCTATAGTAACAAGACAAAGTTTCGTAATGGTGATCTTACCAGACCAGGTGTCCAATAGACCCAATCTAGGAAAACTATCAATCATCTGGTTCACAGATGAATTCTGTTCTGTTTTCCAAGCTGGAATACGTGCAATAGAACTATGTGTTCGAGAGAATATAAACAGAGTATCCCAGTCAGACCAGTAATGACTACTGCATCGATTCTGTAATGGTCAAATGTAAAGCCTACCTCTTAATTTTAGGATTACAGAACCGATTACTTTTACATACTGATGTCCGCATTTGCCAGAACTGACTTTCTGCATTACTAGAGATTCCACTAAGTAACGTCTTATACCTCGTGTTACATGTGGTCAAAAAAAAACCTTCTGCCTGGAGTGAGAATCGAACCCAGACATATTAACTGTGAAGCAAGAATGATACCCACTACGCCACGGTGGTTTCAATCAATAAAATTATAATTACCATAGTTTCAGATGCGTTCATGCTTTGTCACGTGGTCATTACATGACGCATTCTAATGTAATCTGACGCTACAGGACTGAAAAGATCAAATACCATTACATCCCATGCTGAAATTTCCACAGAGCTATGACAGTCTGCAATGCTGAGTAATCGCCTATAAATTTCTTCGATGAAATAATCAATTACGAATTTACTTCTTGCGAATTGTCTGACAGGGATACTATGATCAGGACACTTATATTTTCTCGTAGTAAAGCGGCAATCCTAGCTTTACAATCATCTCAAATACGATCTAAGCTCGTATGGGATTGCGTTCAGGTACTAATAAAACTGGGGAATCAAAAGAGAGTAACTGTTTTCTGGATCCCGGGACACAGTGGCTTTGAAAGTAATGAAAGAGCTGAATCATTGGCCAGCAAAGGATACGAAACTGATTTCGCTTTCCATGCCAAAATATTCAGTTCAAAGAACTTCTTAATATCTGTAATTAAACAAAAATCAGGCAAGACCATTGGTAGGCGTCCTAATAGAACAATCACATGAAGAGACATCTTCATAGAACTGTATTCGTAGAGGTCAATCTCTGCAGAATGTGCAATTAGTAGGAAACACCAGCGCATATTCTCTGTGTATGTGAATCACTGGTGAACAAAATACTTCGCCATTTTGGAATTCATGAGCCCAAGTGAATTTTTTATCAGTCATCTATACGTAATATCCAAAGCTTTATCAATAGTATGGGACGCGATGAGGAACTCTAAATTATATATATATGTACTCCGATGGACAACACAATAGATCCATCAGTGCCGCAGTGATAGACGAAAGCAAACCTAATCCATCGTGAAATCTTCTTCTTCTACTTCTGCAATGGCACTACTGCCCAAATCGGGCCTTGGCCTCCTTTTACCAAATTTATGCATTTTTATGGGAGGGGGTAGAAGAAGCATACGAATCAAATCGAAATTGTTCAATGTTAATGATGTTTGCATTATTATATTTTGATCAAAATTTCAAATCGATATCCTTGACACTTTCGAAAAAAAAAATATTAACTGAAATTTCGTTAAGGGGGAAAAAGGACTGAGGTAAAGTTCATAATTATTTTTACAACTGATTGCAATTATAATAGAAATAATTCTGGCAAAATTTCACTTTTGGCTTTGCTAGTTTCAACGAAAATCGAAGTAATACATTTTTCAAAATTGTGCTTTTGTGTGGGAGGGGGTAGAAGGAGTGAGAGGATCGAATCAATATTTTTTTATGTTAATGATGTTCATATCAATATATTGTACTTTGACCTAATTCTCAAGCTGATAGCTAGAAATATCATGAAATTTGGGTTGATGAATGTTTTCACAGTGCATTTCGAATTGAAAGAAAAAATTTCCGGATTCTACACTGTTACGCTTTATTATTCGTGACGTTTTAGTCTCTGCTGAGTTTGTCGCTCGGGTACAGTCAATGTAATTTTCAAACATACCAAAAAGTGACTTATACTGGGTTTTTCAATAGAAAAATACGAAGAAGGATATATAATTAGGAGTGACTATGAGCATGCTTTGCCGTGTAAGAAAATTGGAATGAAAGTATTTCCCTCCCTTACTGGCGAAATTCTCGAAATTTTTCGAAAAAAGTCATTTTGCTATCTTTGTTACACTTAAAAATATTACAACTAACTCTTTCCCACGTTGAATTGTTCGAAACAATTGTCAAATTTTCGAAAGAATTATTTCGCTATCCTTATTTGGCATTCTTAAACCCAAATTAACGCTGTCCCGCGTTAAATTGTCCGTTACTAAAGTGCTTAGATTAGACACGAACTAAAAACTAATAAAAATTGAAAAAATAAAGATTTCAGAAATAAAACAGAAAACTGAATATTAGCAACCAAGAGAGAATACAAGTTATGGTGTTTTTTTTTGTAAAAGTTTGAATCCAAGTTGAGCTTGTCACAATTTTCGAAAATTTTCGAATCAAAAAGGATTCCCACATGAGACAGCCTATCAGGTTTGGAACATACAAATTTTGTATTTTAATACAAACGCATCCTTAAACTTTTTTTATGATCTTCTAATCTCAAAACTTCAGTCAAGATTTACATTTTTATCATGGTGAAGCTCAAGAAAAAGCAACGTTTGGAAATTATTAAAAACTGCTTCTGAGTGGGTGGTTGCAACTTTAAGAGCGCTTACTCCAAATTTCGGTCGTAATAACCGGGCCACCAGACAGGCTGTGTGCACTATAGTGGCTAAATTCGAGTTAATATATTCGCTACTGAATGTTTCTGTGCCAGTGAGACAACTCATCAGTCGTAGTACCGAAAATATCGTAGCTGTAAGAGCTTCAATTCAAAATGAGCCAAATTAATCGCTTGCACGCCGCTCACAGGAATTGGGAATCTCTCAGTCCTCATTGTGACGAATTTTGGCCTACACCCTTGCAAGATCAGATTAACCCAAGAACTGAAGTTTCTTGATCATTTGAAGCGCCGAAACTTCTCCGATTGGGCTCTGCAAAAGTTACGTCCTTATTGAATAACCCGGTACCATCCACATAAGGTACAGCTAAATTATTGATTAGGTCTAAATGATCATTAAACGAGGGACTACTGCTCGGTGAACCAGACCGAAGCTTTCTATAAAGCGTTCAAGGCTCCTGGCATACGCATTTGCCGGATTACCGAGACTATCGAAGAAGGGTGCACTTAGGTGGCGTCTTCTTCTTCTAGAGAGACCAGGACAAGTACATAGCAGATGAAGAATCGTCTCCTTCTCTTCCTCATCTCTACACCTACTGCAAAAATCATTAAACTGAGGGTCAAGCCTCTGGCATGTTTTCCTATAATGTAGTGTCCTGTAACGACTCCTACCGCTTGCACACCTGTCCTGGGATTCGCTAATCGCATCCAACTTAAATTGCAGCTTATAAGTTGCGAAAGACTTCTCTGTCCCAGATTGAATCTGCAAAGATGCTCCTGGCGAGTTCGTCGGCGGTACCCAGCACATGCGAATGTTGAATTGTTTAGATTGAGCATTAATAAAGTAAATTTCGAGGGGTTTCAAATACGGATCGATTTAGTTGAAGCATGAACTATATTCTACGACATTTCATACCGTCGAGAATCAAAAATTAAATAGAAGGATTATCGAAAGACTAATTATCCAACTTTAAAATATATAGCAAAAATTGAAACGGATTGGTCTCAGTGCTTGCCATTCACTAAAATTTTAGTAAGCTTACGAATAGTTTACTGATCCGGGGTAACAAACAACCAATCTTTCGTTAACATTTAAAAATTTTCTCAAACCCATCAAATTACTTGCACTTCTAAATCCCGAAATGAACAAACTAAATTAAAAACGTTTGAAAATTTACCAAGTTTCTTATCAATTCTTCCAATACGAATAAGCCTTATCATGTCCACAGAAAATGATATGACTGTAACCGGGGGCATTTCATTTACGCAATATATTTAATAACTGGTAACTACAAAGATACGTCATTCTTGTAAGATCGGACATGAAAGTAATTCCCACTTATCCAAACAAAAAAAAAACATTAAATACGTGAAAATAATAATAATAAAAAAAAATGTCAACAAAAATACGCTCGTAACAAAACTATTAGCAATGTCAAAACACACTGATCACGTGCTTAGAAATTTAAAAATAATGCATGGTCAACTCAATTCAGTTTGTTAATTTGGGAACTTGTTACGAGCGATTAGTTACAAATTTCACAAAGGTCGTGGAGAAAAGTACACACATAACGATGGTACTTTTTGCACATGAACAAATATGTATGTATGTCGATAGAATGAAGATTGCCACAACAATGTGGCTATCACTTAGGATGACTGAATTCTGCCGCCCATAATTCCCTCATATGAAAATTTTAGATACGAGCTAATTGTTTTATCGAAAGAAAACCTAAGTGGAATCATATGATTGCTCATAGTGTCACGCTGTGGTTCAATGGTCTAACGATGTTGGTTCTACTCATCGCATCCAAGATTTGTCACATGAGAAGCAGTAGCTCCATGTGAGTACTTAAAGTTCGATTAAATTTTATTTTTACATGAAGTTTGTCCGGCCATGCGCTATTAGAACTGGTTACAATTCGCCGCGACTCACTCCTCAAAACACAATAATTTCAAAGAACGCTCTATGTTAAGATAGTCTGTCGTTGTAGCTATTTATTTGCTTTGCATTTGAAAGCTATAGCTCGTCTATCTATCTGAAATCTCGTAATTACAAAAGATATTTTAAAGTAGCGACTGAAATCGTTTTGTATGAATTAGGAAGCGTCATGGCACGCGGACATATGATGATTCGTTTATCGAATAATACCATGCCCCCATATAAAGTGACTTAAAGTTGTTTTTTGTTGGCCTTTTCAATTCACATCGACTTAGCTAACAATTGAAAATTGTTGATAACTTTTAATGGAAATTAATCGGGGACAGATACTGGACTGTAGATAAAAAGTTTTGAATTCAAATTACGAATTGTGTGCTAATTAAATTGATATATTTTGTTATTTTCTTATTTTTGATCAGATTGTGCCTCGTTATATTGATTTAAAATCGTTTAGATTAATAGGTAAATGACTCGAACCATTTGATGTTCGATAGAATAAATTTTGATGTTTATCGAAAATTATTTTTAACAAGAACAAAAATATCTAGAGTATAGTGACGTCGGAAGCAGAATTTTGAATTCTAATTTATCGATGGTTTTAATATGGACTTTGATACCTGTTTTTATATTTTATAATTAGTATTGTAGATTCAAAAAAAAAAAAACATAAAATTACTAAGAATACGAAATCACAATTATGAATTATAAATTTAGCTAAGGTGTAGCCTACTGTGTGGTCTACAATGCGAAGGCTGGGAATTCAAATCTCTGTGGGTATATCTTGGCCACCTCAATCTGCGAAAATTATAGAGAGTTGTGCGAAAGGCTAACAATCCTTTCACAATAACAAATAAAATGTTAAGGAAGCTGAAGGTTAAGAGACCAAATCCGGATTTGGGCCATTGAAGAAGAAGAAGAATTATAAATTTTGAAAACAATCTTAACAGCATCTTTAATTGCTGTATCATATATATATATATGCATTCGTAAATGAAAAATAATTTTACAATAGTTTCACCTTTATCGAAAATGAAAATATGCGTTATTTTTAAAGCACTGTTTGGAAATAGCTGGCATTGCGATATAAAGCCTGCACCTTCTGTAAATGAAGAGAATAGCAAATACTGGAATATCATGGTTAATATGATAGGCTCTTCTAAGATTCCTAAGAGAAAATATTCGAACGAGTGTCCAGAGTGACTTAAAAAATTTGAATTAACCATTTTGAAAATCGATTAATGTTTTTACAATTTTTGTGTTTATTTTTTAGTAACAAATTGTTACTAAAATCTAAAAAAATGCGATAAGAGGAAGCAGAGGTTAATGTTATAAGCAAAGTTACAGGCTGGATTGAGAGAAAAAAATAGTAAAAAAAAGTATGGCAGACAAAACAGGGCCTTAAGTGACGCTTAGTTTGATAGCCAAAGGGGAAGATGTAATGCCCTTTGATATCACAACTATGTAGGGTGATAAATGAGAAAACTGTCAATTATCGGAACGTGGTTAGAATCAATGTTTATGGTCGATACTAGGAAAGATAAAATAAAGTAACATAATCAAAATAGCCTCATTTTGAGATTGACGTCCTCAATATGATTGCTTGCACTTGCTGCAGCTCTAGATTTATCGGAAAACAAGTGCATTATTTGTTATGTATGCTCGGGGTAACAGCCCTTTCACAATAACAAATCGAAAAATTTTCGAAAACCTAAAGTCAGGAGGCCAATCTCTGATTTGGGTTGTAGTGCCATTGAAGAAGATTCACAAGTAGAGGAGCAGATGTTCCATATCACAGGAACGAAATATGTAAAAATAACAATATTCAGCATGTATGACGGTACTTATAGCTCATCTCTTTACGGACGGATCAAAAACTTAACAGGCTAGAGAGTCAGGAATCTATTCCTATCAGCTTCGTGCTAGGAGGAATGCTAGTTGCGTGACCTGAGATTATTGAATTGCCTTTTGATTACAGACATAATTCGGTTCATCATTATCATCATCAATGGCGCGACAGCCCAAATCGGGACCTGGCCTTCTGAAGTCGTCGCCTCCAATCTTCTCATGGTTGTATCTTATTCGCCATTCTGTTCCTTCCTTCAAAGGTCCCATAATTCTTCGGCGGACCTTTCTTTCGAATGCGTTAACTGCTTTTTCGGAAGTTTGCGTTAATGTCCACGTCTTGCTGACTTAACAGAGCACAGGTCGTATAATAGTTTTATAAATCCGCAGCTTATTGTTTCTGTGCACTTTCTTGGATTTCATTATTGGAAGTACCGAATAATATGTCTTATTTGCAAGTATTATCCGTCGTTTGATTTATTTTACTCTCGTAATTTATTTTACTCTCGTCCGATATTTGATGGAAGCAAAAACCTTCAATCGACTATCTGTAAAAATTACATAAGTGATAATGAATTGATTCATATATTTCTCAATAAAACTGTGGCTTAAGTAAGACCTCTTATAGGGGCATAGGACAGAAATTGTTCTCTTCCGCAAGGCGCAATCCTAAGCATCAGTCTTTAGTTGTCGCCAGGACTTGTTTATTCCTATGGCCTCTACTTGGAAATATAATGCAGACCTTGTTTGGCAATGTTTTGCTCGGCTTTCATCAAAGTGTGACCGATCCACTGCCGCTTCTAAAATGCGTTGAAGGTATTAGTTTACGACAATTTGCAATTTCTTGGTAAGTTGAATTGTCTCTTTCCAAGTAGTAGTTGTACGTGTAAACGTTTATGCGCAAGTAAATACACGTCATCAGCATAACCAAGGTGACTTAAAATGTTAAACAGTCCTCACTGGAGACCTTTATTTTCCCCACCTTCCAGTGTAGCTTTCAAGATTATATTTATTACCACCAGAAACAGGGCTGATGATAATATGCAGCCTTGTCTGACATCCGTTCGCTCAGGTAAGCTCACGGACAACTGCGTAGAACTCTGTAATCATAGCTATGATCTTCTGTAATGCCTCTCCTATGCAGAGCATTCGGTGTGTAATCTCGATTAAAGCTCTCAAAAGCTTTCTCGTAGTACACAAAAATGGGAACCCATTTCGGTGAACTTTTCCAAAATGACCTTAAGGGCATTTGTATTATCTGCACAAAACGAACTTTTCCGGAATCCAGCCTGGTAAACTTCGAGAGTGCTCACAACATTACTAATCGTATTGAGAATTGCCGTTTTTGATACTGAAGTGTGTATATACATATCACACCTATTGCCGCAATCACGAAGGTCGCCTTTCTTTGGGATTTTTGTAATGCAGCCCTCCTTCCATTCAGTCGGATATCTTCCTTCATTACACACCTCAGTAAAGGATGGGTGGAATAAATCCCTATGAGGAGTTCGGTTGGTGGTACATCTATACCTTTCTTTCCGCTATTGACCGAATGCCGGGAACTATTTCTTCCTTAGCTGAGGGGATCATCCCTAATAAGGGACTCTTGCGGTTCAATGATTGGCAATTGTACTGTTTCTGGAATATCTTCGTTTGACAAGATGTTTGAAATATCAGAGAAATATTCGTTATATCGCCGTAGCTAGTGTTCATTAATATTATGAAGAACTCCTTTGACATTTCTCATCAGGTGCTTATCAGCTGTTTCATAATTTTAAATAGGGAGCCCATATGTCCTAGGCAAGCCGCGGATTCCGCCATATCGACCAAATCTTCAATGGCCTTTCTCTTGTCGCGTCCAACAGCGTAATTCAGCTGTATATGATAATCTAGCGGTAGTTCCATTTCAAGTCGGAAGTTCTTTGGTTGACATCGAGTTAAGAGATGCGTGCCAATTTGGCTTTTTTTCGACCGCAAACTTTATCGCCACTACAACGTACCTTCTTCTACGCTCTCACATTTCGTGGGTTTTGAGGGTTTTATGATCGATGTCCCTCAAAATACTGTTTTGTCTCCTACACTTTTTTCAGTTTTTCAGCCATGTTTGGCAGGTAAGAATCTGTAGAGATAAACTCCATTAGGAAATTATGTTTGTTTTAGAAGTGCTGAAGATAATTTTCAATCAAAAATTTTCGACTCTTTCTCGTTAAGATAGCAGCAGATGGATAGTTTTAGAAATAAAGTTTTTATCAGTAGTACGGAAAGAAAACACTATACTTCAGCTGTTACATTCAACCATCAAATTCCTGTTAAGACCCCCTATAGGGGCACAGGACAGAAACAACTCTCTTCCACAAGGCGCGATCCTGAGCATCGGCCTTAAGCTGTTGTCAGGACTTGTTTATTCCTCTGGCCTCCTGCTCAACTGCTCGCTTCCATGTGTTACATGGTCGACCAATCCGACGTCTTCCTTGAGGGTTATAATCCAGAGCCTGTTTTGCGATGTTTCGCTCTGGTTTCCTCAAAGTATGACCGATCCATTGCCACTTTCGCCGTTGAATCTCAATAAGTTCGTCTGGCCAGAATATTTCTAAAATGCGCCGGAGGCATTGGTTTACGAAAGTCTGTAGTTTCTTGGTAAGTCGAACGGTCACTTTCCACGTAGTACAACCATATAACAACACGGATTTGACGCATGCGTCAAAAACTCGCAGCTTCGTGCGAAGGGAGATCTCTCTTAACCTCCAGAAAGGGGAAAGGATACCGAAGGCCTGACGAGCTTTATTTAGCCGAGCCTCAACATCCTTTTCGGCTCCGCCGTCCATGCTGACAATGCTTCCGAGATAGCAAAAATCTTGCACCTCTTCCACATCCTGTCCATTAAGAACAATCGGTGTGCTTGCGTTCGAACCCATGTGCATGTACTTGGTTTTACGCACATTTTCAGTCCCGCCTCTTTGCATTTAGAATGCAACGAGCGAACATTTGACTCTAAGTCCGAACGGGTATGTGCAAGCAAACACACGTCATCAGCATAATCAAGGTGACTTAAGATGTTAAATAGTCTCCATTGAAGACCTTTACCTTCCCCACCTTCCAGTGCAGCTTTCAAGATGTCATTTATCACCTCCAGAAACAGGGCTGGTGATAATATGCAGCCTTGTCTGACACCCGTTCGCACAGGAAAGCTCTCGGACAGCTCTCCTCTATGCAAGACGCGACACCTTGCATCTTCGTAGGATTCTTTAATCATAGCTATGACCTTATCTGGAATACCTCTCCTACGCAAAGCATTCCATATGTAATCTCGCCTAACGCTGTCGAAAGTCTTCTCGAAGTCCACAAACATGAGATGTAGTGGCGAACCTATTTCGGTTGACTGCTCTAATATTATCCGTAGGGTATTTGTGTGGTCGGTACAAGACGACCCTTTACGGAATCCAGCCTGATAAACGAGAGTGCTCTCGACAACATCACTAATCCTATTCAGAATTACCTTAACCATAATTTTTGATATGGCAGTAAGTAGACATATACCACGCCAATTGCCACAATCCCGAAGGTCGTCCTTCTTCGGAATTTTTACAATGACGCCCTCCTTCCATTCAGTCGGATATCTTCCCCCATTCCACACCTTAGTGAAGAATGGGAGGAGTATATCGGCTGTTATTTCTGGGTCCGCTTTGAGGAGTTCGGTTGGTAGTCCGTCTATACCTGGTGCTTTCCTTCCCCCCATTGACCGAATGGCGGAAACTATCTTTTTCTTATTTGGGGGATCGTCCCTAATAGAGGATTGGTGCGGTTGGATGTTTGGAAGTTGTTCTGTTTCCGGAATATCTTCATCTGACAAGATGTTTAAAATATCAGAGAAGTATTCCTTCCATCGTCGCAACTGGTGTTCACTCATATTAAGGAGAGTTCCGTTAACATCTCACACCAGGTGGTTGGCGGTGAAATTCCTGTTCGTCAACTGTTTCATGATTTTAAATAGTGAACCCATATCCCCAAGATAAGCCGCAGATTCAGCTGTTACATTATCCATACAGAATTATAATCGGTTTGATCACAAGTCGTTATCTGCTTATACTTTCCGTACATATGGTACTCCGGATTGCGAGCAACAGTTTTTGCAGAGGATACGATAAAGACGATGAAGCTATCGAATATTATCTTTGCACCTTTCCCAAATTTTTAACATTCGCTTCCATGTGTTGGGCTCTAGATTTTTTACTGATCTAGGAAACTTCAGAGGTGCTAATCATTCAAGCCTATTTCGGTTTGTAAATCTTATCATGTTTCAAACCCAAGAGGAGCAACGGCCATCTCATATTCACATACATGGAGTAAAATTAATCCAACTTTATGGTCTGTGCTCAGTGTATTGTGGTTCTTTTCGATATAAAATATTTTAAAAAACATCTAAATGTGTAGCAAATAAAGGAGTTGTGCGAATATAATTAAGAACCTATTGACAGAAACAAATGCTCGAAACTCTAATTCGAAGAAGAAGAAACGTAAATGAAGGCTGAAACTGAGATAATTTAATCCAATGAGGATTCGAACTTAGATTATGACTGATCGTTATAGTACTATAATTAGATAATTTATTCATATTGTCAAATAACATCTTCGCAACGAATCCAATACTTTGCTTACCATTTCAGATTTTCATAGCTTCATATTAATTGGCGCAAACTTTTGTGTAATAACACAAAATTTGTTTAAGTCAAACTTAAACCTATCAATGAATCAACAACTCTAAAATATTGTTAATTCGCGTTCAAATAGCCTTAACATTGAAAATATTAAATAATTCAATTCAATAATATTGTCGATTTTAAAGTGCGTACATGTTGCATTCGGAAGATAGATAATTAGCGATATTTCGAACAATTATTTATTGATATGTTCATAGTGTATCGATCAGGTGATCAATAAATAATTACAAATACAATTTGAGATTATTAAAGAAAGCGTCAAAGAAAATGTGTTTTGAGGTTTGACATCACCGTTTTGCATATCACATCACGGGACTAAATCGTCATCAATAACGCGATTATTACGGTCTTTGATATTTTCTTGTATAGATATTGCATAAGATTATTTATTATATGTCGAAAATATGCTACGCTCATATCAGTATAAAGACGGCTCACGTGATCGGAATTATTGAGTTTAGAGCACGTGAAATGGTAGTGATCGTGTTGTGTGCTTATTTATGATATTTTTCTGTTACAACATGTTATTTTCTTGAGAAATGGCTTCGATTTTTGTTAGTACAGTTGAAGAACTTGAAGTTTCTCAATACGATTTAGATAATTAAAAATTTGTGCTATCGAAATTCTTATCAAAAAAGATAGGGAAACCATAAGATAGTAATAAATAAAATACGCCATAAGTTATGCTTCATTATTTCAAGTTGAGATTTTCATTTAATTCAAAGTTTGTTAATACTGAATAGTTCTATTGTATGGTTTGGTGAATTTTTTACAGTGCATATCTCAGCAGAGACCGAAACATCCCATTTAATAAAGCATAACAATGTGATACCCAGAAATCTTCCCGGATAGAATTGAAACTTTTACGAAAAAGTAATGCTTGAACAGCTAAATTTGTGAAATGAATTCTCATATGAAGAATCCTTAAACTATCCTATAGGTTCAGTTCCCTTCTGCGGAACTCTCTCCATCTAAAATATAATTTTGCGATGTGTAAATAAAGAGAAGCTTAGCAATTCTTACTAAGCTTAATAGCTGCTCGACTTTGATCGGAATAAGATACGCATCATAATTCAGAGAGTGGCAATTGATACTGAAGAAGAATCCAATTTTTCAAGCAATTAAAATAGGGCATGAACCTCTAGGGCCACTTAAGAAAAAGTATCTTGAGGTGAATCATAATAGACCCTAGGGTTTCCCTTTACCAACTTCTTACGCCAAAATTTATCTAAGATTCGGTGCACCTTAGTGTAAGCACCATTCGACTAAAAACACTACTTGCTCAAAATCAAACAACCTCAAATGTGTTTTGTTTACATCGGAGCTTTTCTTTTCACGCACTTCGATCTTAAGGAAGTGCTTTTTTCATAAATTTTTTAATATATTTTATGAACAAGTAATTTCATATTGCCAAACTTGAGATTATGCTAATCTCAAGATTGGTATGCTTTTTCCTGGGTCAACAACCAGATTAAACAACTTATATCTATCATTGATCATTCGATCCAAGGTAAAATTTGCATTGCACAATGCTAAAATTTATTCTCTATTCGGAGCACTCTATGTAACAAGAGGCATCTGGTACAGTTCGGAAGATCTATCAATATCGATCCTTTTTTAGTTTTGAGATCAAATTTAAATTCTTTATTCAATATTTTTATTTGTGAGATTAGAATCGTTTATGAGCTATCTGGACATAGAAATTAGTAATCAGAATGTGAAGCACAAGAAATCAACTCTATCGTCAAAATGTTGTTCCAGTGTAGTTCCATTTTTGCCAATCTAACTAAGTTCATCTCAAATCCTTACTCAAGTCTCAAATAATCATCATATAAAATCTCCATGCCAACAAACACGTTCATTTTCATTCCAATTATCGCAAGGTCGACTTTAAAAATCCAACTAACAACCGAACATAAAATTCGCATACATATCTTTGAATTTTGAATAAAAAAAAAATTTTTTTTGTGCAAATTAAAACTATTTAGTCGGAATTCCGAATTTTTTTTATCATGCGAAACACAAGATAAGGTCAATAAAATCTCCAAGAAACCAGAACAAGAAACTCGAAAACAAAACACCACCGGCTCACAACAATCTTTAGAAAAAAATTATCTATAGTTCGAAACTTGCGTTGCGTATGGTGTCTTTCCACTAAATGTTAATTAAATTTACATTAAATTATTTTTTTTTTCTTCACTTAGCACTTTATTTACAGAAAAATAAAAAAAAAACACATTGCTCGCACTTACGATAATTTTGTTACTAGATTTTTTTTTTGCGTATAATGTCTCGTACCGCATTCTTATCACAAATTTTCCATAGCGAATAAGATTCAACTTATTTCCGATGCGATTTTTATGAACTCGGAAATTTCACTCAAAACTACAATCTATATACTTCCGATATGACTTGCTCCTTATCGATCAGATCTCACACTTGGCAATGACTTTTCTTTTCTGAACTTTTTTTTTCAACTCAAATGATTTTCTCGCTAGTGCTATAAATAGTGTGCGGGGTGGTGACACCTTTATCATCTTTAGCTTAGAATTTTTTTTTAAATAGTTGTTATACAATTGGTCATTAATTAAAGTTACAATCAAAGCGTAGATAATTGGCATCGTTCTGAGAAAAAAATGCTTGCAATGTGATTAAGTGCTTTCACTATTCGTGTTTTCCGACTAGAAACCTAGCAAATTAATGACCATGTTTACATAGAAAACGTTATTACATAGTAATCTGTTCTCGGTACACACTTTACTAGCCCTAATCATGACTTCCATTATCCTATCGTTCAATGTGTTCTATTCACACTTAGATAGTAATTAAATTGAAGTATAAACTGCCAACAAGTCGGGCGAAACTTAATTATTCTTGGGACAAGTTGCGGATGAGTGGAAAGTCAATATGCAGGTTAGAGTGGTTAGGGAAGTCTAAGTGAAAGGAAGTTCTTGAGCAGGGCTGTTGTCAATTTAACAATATTTCATTCGTTTCTGCAAGTTTGGATTTTTATGAGGGGAGGAGGAAGGCTAATAGTAAGGGTGAGTGGATGTTAATAGCTTTTTAATTGATTGCTTGAGTCACGACCAATATTTTCTGTATAGAATGTGTTTCATAGACGAAGTTGCATAGAATTTTGATAAAATTCGGTGTATTTTACATTCACGAAACCGAACATTTAAATGGGAGGGGGTAGAAAAGGTAAGGGAATCGTAAAATTTGATTTGCAGTTTTATTTCATTTTTTTTGTAAGGTGCTTGTACAAAATTTCAAGTTCGTAGCTTTTAGTTTGTTTGTTATTAGTTCATTTAATGAGATTGATCGAAATCATAGTTTTGTATGGGAGGGGGTAGAAGGGCAAGGGCGATTTCAAAACTTTTAACGTAATTTCATTTCAACTATTTTTATAAGTTTTTTTGCGAAAATTCAAATTGATAGCTTTGATAATTTATTTCTTGAAAATGGTCGAAAAAATAATTTTGTATGGGAGGGGGTAGAAGATTGAAAGGTTTTCAACCAGTTAATATTTTGTATATTTAGGGATTTTTTTTAAATGAATTTCCCAAAATTTTCAAGTTTCTAGCTTAAAATTTCACTCAAAAATTTTCAGTTTATGTGTTTTTTTCAATGCACATGAAACACCTTGTGCACTTTAGACCAGGGGGTCGGTTTATAACAATTATGGATCAAGTTATTAATTTTCTATGTATACCAAATAGATGTATCCACATGCAAAATTTAAACTTTGTATCTTTCACCAGAGCCCTAAATCACTAATCACTCAAAATTTTCGACATTTTTGCCTATCACCTACCTCCCCTTACACCTTCCAACTTAAAATTTTTAGCAAAATTAACGACTATGTAATTCTACAATCTGACAAATTTTAGATTTGATATCTGTACTCTTTCTTGAGATATAAGGATTTGGAATTTTGAAAAGTGCGCCATTTTTGAAATGCTCCCCATTTCCCCTCATTACTATTATTTCACCATGTTATATTTTTTTGTATTTTCCTGGTATAGCTTAATATATATTTCAAATTTCAATTACATAGCTTAAAATATAGTTGAGATATTCATTTTTAAGCGTTTTTATTTGCACCCCTCCTGACCCTCCCCGTTACAATAATCAGACAGTCTCTAAGCTGATTCCGGTGGAACTGTATGCCACCTTAATGGTCCCAAAATGTGAATTTTTCACGATAAGTAATTTCGAAGATATAATCATTTGAAAAAACAATTCGGCCAACGATTTGTTTTTAGCCCCCCCTTTTCGGACGCCAATGGATAAAAATTTTAAATTATTTTTAAAGTTTGTCCCACAGCCCTCTCTATATCTCTACTGATTTTCAACTTCCTATCTGCATTCGTGGTGGAGATATTAGCAAGTGTAGTTTTTGACTTTTATCCTCCCCCGCCACCCCCTTCCCCCTAACACCCCCAAAAATTTAGAAAATACAGCTCACTTACCCAATCAACAATCCACCCAAAAACCAACATTCTACCTTTAGCGGTCTCGGAGATATGAGTCCATATGTACGGCGTACGGCGGGACTTTTTTTTTTTACATTTTTAGGCCAATTTAGTCATGAAACGCGAAAAAAAAAATTTCAGGGTAGCAAATTTTTTTTTTTCCTGTGTCGATCACAATACTTTATTATTAGAATAATACAGTAATTGTTAAGAGTTTTTGTTTAAAGAAATTCTGTACAAATTCTAGCTGTTTAAATTTTTCCATAGTAACAATAATTTCGTAATACACATCTCGGCATACTCATCGTCTTACAACGGCATCAGTTCAACTCAATTTTAAGAATTTCATAACTTCTTGCTCACCCTGGCGACATCACAGCTTTAACAGACCGAAATGTACTTCTAGGACTTTGACCAGAGATTGTCGGGTGTGCTAGTCGCTAGTCTGTCGTCTTAGTAAACAAAGCTGAACCCAAGAAGAATCATAAGAAATCGATTGGATTCTCCTGGAGTGGTGGCAACAGACGCAACGTTTTCTGTGCACAAAGAGCATTAAATTGACGCAATCCGTTGAAAACCTTGGAACGGGCTTTAACTGGCAATTGCATATTACTTATTTATTTTACCTGCAAGACACCTGAGATACCTGTTTTTGATGCATCATCACCTTACCTCGTGGCCTTTTAATGGTTTTGTACATCCTTTTTGTGAGACTGCCGCCTATCAGCTGTAGTCTACGAACCCAGCTGATATGATTGAGTGATAGTAGTGGTAAGTACGTTCTTGGTAATATAATATTTTACAGTTTGTGTCTAAAGTATTTGTCCAGGCAAATAAATTTTTTTGTAAAGAAAATCGTATACACAATTTATGACGAAATCCAAAAAATCGTATGCGGGTAAAAGTCCGTGAGATGAAATTATTTGAATTTCTGCTTTTGCGTTTTTTTGTAAATTTATTGTCAAGAATCCTGGATTTACTGATTTGCTTCTATCAAGAATATTTACGCGTCAGGTGTGGCTGTACACAAGATTGAAAAATACCCATGCAATTAATTCAACTCAATGACAAATAACAACTATCCGGTGAACAATATATAAATTACAATATGTATAATTTTGAATTAACGCATAATATTAGGTTGTTGTAGATGAAATGGAGACTTTGAAGTGAAGTTAGTTGCGATTTTCATGTCTCAAACTGCCGCCAAGTGGCGCAAGGCAGGCAACCTAAAACATCAACAGAGCACTTGGAGCTGACACAGTAAGCGAATGATCCACATAGCGATGGTTCGAAAAATTCCTATCAGGAGATAGGACCCTTCAAAATGAGCCATGTAGTCACCCTGGACCATCGATAGACAACGACGAGCTGCGTTTACCAGTGGAGTCTGACTACGCCAAACTGTAAGGGACATTGCAGAGAAACTGGGCGTATGCTATTCAACAATTTCCTGGCAACAGCTTGGAAAAGTCAAAAGGCTTGATAAGTGGGTTCCGCATGAGCTTACTGAGCAAAAAATGGCCTCATGTATCAATAATAACGTTCAAAAAATTAAAGGAGTTACAGTATGAGACTCTTCCTCATCTACCATATTCATCAGACCTCTCGCCAACTAATTACCACTTTTTTCAAAATTTGGATCATTTTTGGCGGAGAAACAATTCAACAATGAAGCAGCCATTAAAACTGCCTTCGAGGAATTTCTTCAGTCTAGAAAGTCGGACTTCTACTAAACTGGCATAAATGCACTTGTATATCGTTGGTTGAAGTGTATTACATCTGTTGGTACCTATTTTGATTAATAAAATTTAGTTTTATAAGAGTTAAAGTTGTTTGAAAAATCACTAGCAAAGTCACCATTTCATTTGCAACAACCTAATACATATAACAAATACTTTTCTGTTTTCGAACTAGCTACCATCTATACGGCCATGTCTTGAATATAATTCGCATGTTTGGGTTGGTGTCCAAAATTACACCTAGCTGTGAACAGTGAAGTTCAGATAGTCCTTCATCCCACAGCGGCATTCATTATCAGGGTTTTTCTTCCCAATGGAATAAAACCTCCAGGAATTTAAGAGTAACGTCCACCGCCACTTTAAACTCTTCCCTTCTGCGTTTCACTATATTCACTTCTTACGCATAACACATCGCGAATTAAAGGGTTGCCCCTAAATTTATTTCGATGTCTTCAAAAAAAGAAAAAAAAAACACTTAACGTTATAAGCGGTAAATGGAATTTTTGATGGAATCCTGGTATACACTGTTGCCAGTAGTGTAGAGAGAGATGTCAATCTTAGAAGTTTTTTTTTTCTTGTGGAGTTACTGTAGGGAACAGAAAAGAATTATTTTTTTCGAACTTTACTCATTTTCAAACCCTTGATAACATTTTAGAGTATTATTAGTTACACTCTAGATGAAATCTGAGAGTATATTGTGTTTGCCTTACCATTTGTAACGCTAAGAAATAATACTCGCACAGAGCCGCCAATGGTACAGACATATTTGTTGTCTCTCAAAAACCTCGATTCCGAGTGACCGTCTGTTAGTTTGTCCGTCTGTCTACAACATAACTCTCGAACACATTGAGCTATCGTTCTGAAATTTGTTGCGTATTATTTTTAGCAAAAAAGTAATTTTAACTTCGTGAACGGGCCATATCCCCCCACTCCTTCTACCCCCTCCCATACAAATTTCATGAAATTTCTAAATTTAAAAAATTGATTTTTTTCCGAAACAGTTTCAGCTATTGACTTGAAAGTTATGTCATAGTATAATCATATAAATATCATTAACCTCAAGAAATATTGATTTGATGTCCTTAATCCTTCTACCACCTCCCATACAAATGGACAATTTTCAAAAATGCATTTATTCGGTTTGCATTACAACTAGCAAAGCTAAATGAACCAATTTTTGTGATAATTAATTTTATTATAATTGCACCTAATTTTGGAAAAACTATCAACTTTACCTCACTCCTTCCACCCCCTTCGATACAAATCTTACGATATTTCGGAATTTCAATTAAATTAGTTTTCTTCAAAACCGAACTTTAAAATTTGAGAAAAGTATACCATTTTAAATATGATTGATGTCAAAAAATTTGGTTTTGATTCGGATATTCGTTCTACCCCCTCCCATACAAATGCAGAATTTTGGTAAATGCATTTAACCGATTTTCATAGAAACTAGAAGAAGTAGGAACTTGAAATTTTGCCAGAATTTGTCCCTTAATAATTGTAATAAATGCTAAAAAATATCGCCTTCACCTCACTCCTTATACCACCTCCCATACAAATTTTTGTATTAAAAGTTCAAGAAAAATTTTTCTCCTTCGAACTTATGAGAGCTATCAACATTAAAATTGTAACAAAGCAACCTGATTAGGATGTTGATAAGCAGATTCAAAATCATCCAAAATCTCCCACTTTCTCTGTCACCTCCCATACAAATACCATAAATTCAGACAAAAATTGTTCAATTTCCTCGAAAATTATGAAAGCAAGAATCTTTAAATTCAACATGAGATATTTTATATTCTACGTTCAATGTTACATACAAAAATTACAAACCTCCCCCTCTGCTTTTACCACCTCCCAAACAAAAGGTGCGTAAGTCATTCTGTTATGTTTTACTATTAAGTTTGCAACGCTTAGAAATAGGACACGGATGAAAATATGAATGGCACAGAAACTTATATAATAGTATGACAGCAAATTTTCAAAATCTGATGTTCATTCATCCTTTTATCCGTCCGTCTGTCCGATCGTTCACTCTCTAACTCGAGAACTCGTTGTACTATAAACAGGGACCTACACAAAAGGGGGAGAATCTGGGGATGCGCAACCCGGAGGCAATTGATCAGCTTCTAAATATTATTGCTGTACGAATCAGCCTAAAAATCTTAAGAGACGTGATCTGAGCAAATACGAACGGGTGGCTTAGAAATATTGAGTAATCATTTGACCTATCATGGTTTGCACACTTTTTGAACACGGCTCCTTTATACTCGACGCATGGATCATATGGCGTTCTAGCATTGACTTTTGCAGGACCCCACTTCTAGTATATTTATAAATGTTAAGGAGACATTTCAAGCTATCAAAGTTTAAATTATAGTGCAGTGGATACGGTATAAAGATTGAGATGACAGAGTCAAAACTGGCTTTGCACGATCCTTCAAAATTAAAGTGTTTTGGAAACGCAGAGTTTAGGAAATGAAACTTAGCGGTGAATTATGCATTCAACCTAAGCTCCTAAATTGTTCATAGACCTGCATGCTTGAGAATGTCGAAAAATGAAGTTATGGCGGGATTTTACATTAAAAATTCATGACCTCATAATAATTCTTGTCCCCAAAAATTATATTAATTGAAAATGCTGCAATGTACTAGACACGACCAGAAATTAAACTACACCAAGAGTAAAAACAATGTTTACCTTTTAAATTAACTTAGGTAAAATATTTGCTTAAGTAAGATTTAGAAGTTAAGAAGTAGCCAAGTGGGTAGCTTGCAGGTCTGCAATGTGAATGTGTTACCATAATTGTAGTCAAATTAATTCATCAATTTCGTTTCCACACAAGAAATTTGCCATAAGAAGAATCTGCCGCCAAATCGGGCGCAAATTCATTATTCTTGGGACAAGTTGAGGATGCGTAGAAAGTCAATATGCAGGGTAGGGTAGATAGTGAAGTGAATGGGGGCTCTAGGGCAGAGCAGTTTTAATTACTTAACGGCTAATTGCCATCAAAATAATCAATAGATCCAGAACATATCACCAATATTTCATTCGTTTATTTATGCAAGTTTGGGTGGACTTATGCTGTGGGTGGTGGAGAGGGGGGGGGGAGATGGAAGTGGTTGATAGATGCTAATAATTTTTTAATTCATTGCTTGATCCACGTTCAAAATTCTCTGTATATAATTTTAGTTTCGTAGACGAAGTAAATTCTATGAAATTCGATGCTATTTACATTCTTGAAACCATGAGTTTGTATGGACGAGCGTGAAGGGCAGTTTTAATTTATTTCTCTTGAATGTTCTTCGTGAAAAATCTCAAGTTCATAACTTTCAATTTGTTCGTTATTAGTTGATTTATACTTTTGTATGTGACGGGATAGAAATGCGGAAGTGATTTCATAACTTTTGATGCAACTTTATTTTGAATATTTTTGAATGTGTTTCTACAAAAATTTATGTTTATAGCTTTTAATGGTTTGGTGATAATTAATTTCTTAAAAATGGTAAAAAAAATACTCCTGTTTGGTAGTTATTTTGAATTTTTCAACGAACATGAAACACTTCGCCCACGTTAGGGCCCCGTTTCGATGCAGAACAGCTTTAGCTCAAATTTTTATTTTTCTTTATGTATCAAATGAATAAATGCAGCTGCAAAATTTGAACTTTGTATCTTTTACCAGAACCCTAAAAAAATTACTAAAATTCGATACTTTGGCTCACCATCTCCTTCCGCTTCTACTCCTCAAAAATTTATGCGAAGTTATAGATCAAATATCTCTACAGTCTGACATAATTTTAACTTAATACCTGTATGCGATTTTGAGATAAAAAGATTTGAAATTTTCATCACTGTACTATTTTTGAAGTGCTCCACCTTTTTCCTCACTAATATTGTTATCAAATATTATAGTTTTCTAATATTCCATTAGTAGAGATCAATATAGCTATATTCTAAATTTCAATTACATCGCTTAAGAGATAGTGATGTAAATTGTGATGTAAATTTTCAAGTGTTGGCATCTTTCAACTCTCTGCAAGGTCGCAGAAGGGAACATTCTAAGTAATGCGGAAGATATGAAACTAAGATGGGCGCAATACTTTGAACACCTTCTTAATCCGAGCCCACGAACAGCAGCATCAGACACAATAGCAGGATCCTTTATCTTGTTTTATGTGGTGCATTACTCACAGGACGGAATTGTCCCACAGTTGTCTTTAGCAAACGGATTGTTTCTGACAACAATCATTAACGCCCCCGAAGGTGGCAGTTTATACCTTCTGCAAGGTCGGTATTCTACTGCTGGATGCGAGACTTATCTAAATCTCTGCCAATCTTTCGTTCATGGCAACAGGTTGTTAATCTAAATAACGCAACTTTACGCCGAGCTATTGCTCTGCCCGCGATGTGGGCACCACAGCCACCTCGTGTATGTCGAAGACATCCTCAACCAGCACTGGGGGTGGAAGTAACCTTCCATGGGCTGCCCAGCTCACGAGGCACCAGAGAACCTCTGGTGAGGCTCCATAACTGAAGCATAGTTATCTTGCGCAATGATCAGTCGTACGTAAGGACGGTAGACCCCAAAAGTAGTTACTGGAATCGCCGAAGCTTTCTGGACCAGCACTTTCTTCCCTACGAGATAGGTTGCGGGGCTGACGGACCATACGGTCTATTCAACTTTATCTCCTCTATCGTTGTAGGTTTCGGAGCCGGTGATTTTAGTATGATTAAATTGATAAATCAATTTAATATACCTAGTCGTGCCATAAGTTCTGTCACACGTATATGGGCAATTTTTGTATAAATGAAAAAGAGTTTTTGACAAAGGAAAATATATTTTATTTTGACATACTAATGGAAGTAAAATAAGCAACAAATTATTCAAAGTGGCCGCCTTTAGCCTTAACACAGCTCTTTAATCTGTTGGGCCAGTCAGCCAGATAGCAGTACGCACTGTTTCTAGCGGAAAATTAGCTACTGCTTCTGTCAAAGATCGCTTAAGGCTCTCGATATTTGGGTGTCGTCTCGTGCACACCATGGACTCTAACTCCGCCCACAGTTTGTAGTCCAGGGGATTCAAATCTGGGCTCCCAGAAGGCCATTCCGTCGCCCTTATAAAGTGTGGAATATTGGTTTCCAACAACGCTTGTGTGGTTCGAGCTTTGTGGGCTGGCGCAGAATCTTGCTGGAAAACCCAATGTCGATTGTTGAATAGCGTAGAGTTCAGCGGTTTCACACATCCCTCCAGGATGTCCGTTTGATAATTTTTCGCTGCAGTTTTTACGCCTTTTTCGCAAAAATGAAGCTCGGTGACCCCTTCGTAGCTGACACCCCACCATACCATGACTGATGCTGGATGATGTCCTCGCTGTACCCTAGTGGCAACTTCTCGGGCTTCTATGGAGCTGTGGGCATACACCTTATCATTTTGGCGGTTGAAATGTTCCTCCACCGTAAAAATTTTTTCATCGGTAAATAAAATTTCTCGATGTTTATTGTTGCCGTACCGCCGAAGGAGCTCTTTCGATCTGGTGCTCCTAATTTGCTTCAACTGCTCAGTCAGCAAATGTCCCGTTGATCGTCGAAAGGCACTCATCCCGAGGTCAGATTTTATGATGCGAGACATACTTCGGGTGGAGATGTTCATCTCTCGAGCCATGATTCGTTGTTTACGAAGCGGATTTCGACGAATTCGACTCTCGACCGCTTTGATGGCAGCAGAAGAACGTACATCACGCGGACGTCCAGAACGAGGTCGATCTTCAATAGTTTGGATCGCGTTATATCTCTGGATCGCACGATACACAAATCTTTGCGTTATTTTTAACGGGCACAACAACTTGAAAATTTCACTCGCGGATTTTCCACACTTATGTAGTGCAATCACTGCAGTTCGGTTTTCTATTACACCCCATTCCATCTTCACACGTTAACGAACACACTTTAAATGACCATCAACTGTCAACAACATTATGACGTTTATAAAACTGGCCGATATTGAAATGTCACTCATAAAATAAAGTTGTTGCCAATGTGAGAAATTATGTGACAGAACTTATGGCAGGACTAGGTACAACATCGACTTAGTCCCCCCTACTTGGGTATGATAGGCGGAGTTGACGGACCATTCAACTTTATCCCCCGCACCTAAATGGATTACGGAGCTGACGGTCCATCAACTTTATCCTCCTATCATTGCAGGATCGGAGCCGGTGCCAATAGTATGATTGTACTAGGTTCAATATACAAGACATCGGTTTTATCCGTCCTACAGTTTGTCGGGTTTCGCAGCCAGTGAACATAGTGTAATAAGCCCTCTTTTAAAAGAAGGCTCAATACACCAAACGCTGACTTGCTCCCCCCAGTTGGAAGGTTTCGGAGCCGACAGCAAGCTGCCGACTTGCTCCCCCATATCCATTGCACTTCAATAGCATCAGTGTGCCGGCTTTACCAACAAGAGTTATTTTCATCTGTTGTTCGGACTTCCACTAATATCAACTTTGCCAATCACCCAACCTTGCTACTTTGCATCAGCGTTTTGCAACTAGTTATCCTCGATTGCCTCCATTTATAACCATTTGTGCTACTATATAATTTCGACATTTGAACGTCAGTAACGTCGTGGCTACTTTGCCATCTGCTCTTCGCACACTTGTTCTTCGATTCATCGATTTAATATCTTCAATCTTCGCACATTTTATGCACACGGTTGGGGATTCCCCTTCATCTATCTATGACAGGTTTCAAAGAGGATACAATGCGTGCAGGCTCACGCTAATATCGACCTTGTTCCCATCATTAGATCTCAACTTTATCAACAAGTGTCAACATCGTGGCTACTTTGCATTCCGCGTTTCGCACACTAGTTGTCTTCAAGTTGCATCAATTTATGTCTCGGTTTTTAACAACCAGCACGTCAGCACGTCAGACAACGTCGTAGCCCGGCCCTGACAGGACGTCACTTCGGACCTTCCGGTTGCTAGTTTCCTCGCATTTTTCAAGCACACTTTTAACACATATTTTAGCTCCATGATTTTGCACATTCTCGCGCATTTATTCCCATTTATTCTTCATTCATACATCCTTTCACAGCCCATTTGCTTTACATCATATCAACACATACACACTCGTTGTGCTCGGATTTTGCTTCCTTTGGTCTTCAGCGACACCTCGCAGAGCCAGTTCAGCCACTGATTGGCATCAGTTTCAGCAATCAATGGGTTGCGGAGCCTGTGCAATATATTGCAATAAATTCAAGTTCAAGATTGAACTCAAGTCAACTACACCGATGGATTCCCCCCCATCTATGATGGATTCCAAAGCCGAAACAATGCCTCAGTATGGCACGCCCACCTAAGTGAGGCCTGAAGCTAGTATGCGACTTTGTCCCCCATCTGTAGACCTCTTAGCGTTACCCAGCCTGCACCGCGTGGAGGTGGGTCTACTTCGCAGGCCCAGACACAATAGCAAGTATAATTGATGTAACAGCTGATGAAGGATCTGCTTTGAGTCCTCCCACATTCGAAGAAGTACAAACCGCCCAAACAATAAAGCGCCGGGCACTGATCAAATTCCAGCCTAGCTTTTGAAAGCATAGCGCATCTCTTACATACATTTGTCACAGTCATATGGACGCGGGAAACACTTCCTGAAGATTGGCGCAAAAGCATCATATGTCCAATTCACAAAAAAGGGGACAAACTCTGCTGCTGTTGTGTACGTTTTATAAGATCTTGACGAAAATTCTAGAAAACAGAATTAAGCCATATGCTGACAAAGTAATTGGTGAATAACAACGCGGATTTACAGCTGCACGATCGACCACGGATCAGATATTCTCAGTTAAACAGGTGCTGGAAATAAAATATTGATGTGCACCAGACATTTATTGAGTTCAAGCAAGCATACGACAGTATTGATAGGCGCGTACTGTATAAAATCATGTTAGAGTTTGGAGTCCCACTGAAACTGGTTCGGCTTAGAAGAATGACAATGACCGAGTATTTGTCGCGAATCAGAGTAGAAAACGATCTGACTTCCAGTTTTAAAACAGACAACTGCCTTAAGCAAGGGGACGACCTCGCACCAATGCTTTTCAACTTGATACTTGAATACGTTGTTCGGAAACTTGGCGTTGGCACCAAGTTGGACTACGTATTAATGAAAACAAAGCAAAAATTATGACACAAACTAGGAAAAAGACGCCAATCAGACAAAATATCACAGTAGGAGACTATAACCTAGAAAACGTAGACAACTTTATATATCTAGGGGCGAACCTATCGAAGGATGAAAGCGAACCCATCGAAATCAAAAGAAGGATAATGATAGCAAACAAGACTTATTATTCGGTGCTTCCAATAATTAAAAACAAGAACATACACAGGAAAACAAAATTTAAGCTATATAAAACGATCATAAGACCTGTGCTATGCTATGGCAGCCAAACATGGACGTTAACTCAGGCGTCCGAAAAATTATTACTTAACGTCTTTGAAAGAAAGGTCCTCAGAAGAATCCTCGGACCTCTGGTTGAAGACTCAATCTGGAGAATACGATACAATAGAGAATTGAATTCCATCTCCGACAATCAGAAGTGTCAACCTTCATAAAATTTAAAAAGTTACAATGGGCTGGTCATGTAGAGCGGAAGAATTTCCAAACACACACTAAAAGGTAAAGTTAATGGACAAAAATCGGTCGCAAAACCACGGAAACGCTGGGAGGATTCGATTGACGCAGACAGCAAATCACTGCTAAGATTTTCTAACTGGAGGACGCAGTCACTAAGCCAAGATGGATGGAGGCAAAGCATTCAGCAGGCCAAGGTCCGATTTGGGCTGTAGTTTTGTTCTCTGTGACGATCACAATACCTTTATACATAATAAAGTAAGATTATTAATTTTTCGTCGTTCCTTCTCCCGTCTCCCACATTTTTGAAACACAAATTGTCCTAAGAACTATGAATATGACAAATTTTTCAACCAGCTCCAGTACTAATAATAACTAAATAAGCTAAGATTGCTAGGATGAAGCCTAGTGGGTAGCATGTTGGTCTTATAATGCGAAGGTCGTGAGTTCAAATTCCGGTCGACGCAGTGTATAATTCCAGCACATTGCCAACTTGGATATACCTTGGTCACCGCAATCTACGAAAATGAAAAATTCGTAGAAAGAGGGTTTTGCGAAGGGCTAAAAACCCTTCCACAATAAGTAATAAAAAAATGTTAGGGAACCTGAATGTCAGGAGGACAAGATCCGATTAGGGCTGTAGCGCCATTGTAGAAGAAGAAGATTAGATTAGAGCTACAAAAGGCAGCATTATGATTTCGTGGTTACAACTTATTACAAGTTATAATTCTCGTATTTATATACATATTTCATACGATAGTAAGAAGAATGTATATAATGTTATTATCTTGCGTATACTTTTCAGTTGTATACCTTGGTATGACCTTAATGTGCAATTAAATAAGTTTTATCGTGAAGATTTCTTCTTAATCTCAAGAACCCTAGGTCGAATAAATTGAAAATAATAAAATTTGTTTACAATGGCAAATAAAATGAAACTTTTAATCGAAAACAAATAAAGTTATATAATTAGAAAAATACCTTTTTTTTAATGAGCAATGGGTACTTACCCGCTAGCATTCTGTTAGTGTTAACCAAACCTGTTAGTACTGATTTGCTAAATTTGGCATACTTGATGAGTTTACTGTAAGTTAACTTTTTGTTGCGATCCCGATATTATGGTCGCAAATACTTAACACCACTTGACCTCAAGCATAATTTGTTGACAGTTTAAAGTATTATAATATACGTATACAGCCTGGAAAATTTTTCTTTCGCTATTCATGAGTAAATTAGCCTAAAATGCGAGAAGAAAAAAAAATCCTGTACTTTTTTTAAATTTCAGATAGTCATATCATCGAAACCCTCAGGAAGATAAATTTTTATACTCTAGATGGAATCTGAGAGTATTATAAGTTTGCTCTAAAGTTTGTAACGCCAAGAAATAAGGCTCGGAGAAAAAAATGAATGATGCAGAAGTTAATGTTATCACTCAAAAATCGCAAAACCGGATGTCCGTCTGTCCGTCCGTCCTTCTGTCCGTCTGCCTGTCTGTTCGCTCTCTAGCTTGAGAACGCGTTGACCTAGATTGTTCAAATTTTGTACACGTCGTTTTTGACAAAAAAGTAAGGTCAAGTTCGTGAACGGGCCAAATCGCTTCACCCCTTCTACCCCCTCCCATACAAAATGACACAATTGCGCAATTTGACAATGAATAGAATTGCTCGAAAAGCATATAAGCTATTAGCCTGAAATTTGGAATATGTTATTTTTATGATAATATAAATCTACCGTATAAAAATTATGCGTGTCCTCCCCATCCTTCTACCACCTCCCATACAAACTGTACTTGTCATGAATTACTCTAAGCCAATTTACTCAGTGCGTATAAAATTTAGCTAGCTGAAATTGTGCACCAAATATTTATTTAAAATTGTTAGTAAGGCCGAAAAAAAATCCCATACAAACATCACTTTTTCATGAAATGCTCTAAGACGATTTTCTCAGAACATATAACATTTATCGAGCTCACATTTTGTGATAAATACTTATTTAGCATTATAACTAAGATAAGAAAAAAATATTTGATTAGCTTTAATGCTTCTACCCCCTCCCATACAATATGACACAGTTTCACAAGTTCACAAAAAATCGATTTTCTTGAAAAGTATGAATGTTACTTATCTCAAATTTAAGAGATGTCAATTTTATGGTATTTTTAGTTATTTCTGAAAAATTCACTAAAATCCCCTCACCCTTTCTACCACCTCCCATACAAACTGCACATTTTCACAAAATCTAACACACTAATTTTCTCAGTTCCCATTCAATTTTTGGAGTAAGCATTTTAAATAAAACATTTTTATTGCGAGTTTAGCATGATGGGGGAAAAATTAGTTCAATGCTATCATCCCTTCTAACACTCCACATACAAAATTTCTTGGGGTCACAAAAAATTCTATTTCATCTAGAGTATCGTAAGATTGCGCATTACGCAATCGTAGCCCTGTTATGTTTCGATTGAAGATTGGGTGGGAAGTTTCATTATCTGAATTTTGGAGATTTCTTTTTTCAAGGGGAACGAGAAGGGAGGACTATCAAAAACTACACTTGCTGATATTTCAACTACGAATGCAGATAGAAAACTGAAACTCCTTATTTAGATATATTAGTTAGTGTGAAGAAAAGTAAAAATATAATTATGTATGTACATATATACTAAAACAACCAAATTTTGTCTGAATATTTTTCCAAGTGATTAAATCTTCTGATTTATTGAAAATAATAATAATAATAACAATTTATGTTGCAAGACCATATAGGCGACGTTTAGCTCTACTGTAACCATTGTAAGGGGAGGGTCAGGGGGATGCACAGAAAAATACTTAAGAACTAGTATCTCGACTATCTCTCAAGCTTTATTATTGAAATTTTGAACATGTATTAAGCTATACTTGCGAAAAAATAGAAAAATATAGCATTTGGACAAAATGGCGCACTTTCCAACATGTTGAACGTTTTAACTTAAAATCAAATACAGATATTAAATTTTGAATTTTTTGCAGATTGTAGGGTTATATGATCCATAAATTTTTAAGTTAGGGGTTGTAGGGGGAGGGAGGTTTTGAGCCAAATTGTCGAAAAATTTTAGTGTATTTCTTAGGGCTCTGATAAAAGACACAATTTTCTTATTATCTAGACGCATACATTCATTTGATATACTATAAATAAAAAACAAAAATATAATTTGAACCAGAACTGCGATGCACCGAAGCGGGATCCTGACTTGCAAGAGGTGTTACATGTGTATTGAAAAAACACAAATGCTTAAAATCTTTGGTTGAAAATTTAATCAAAAATTTGGCATTTTCTGTTTTTTTTCAGCTACAGTTGAAAAAGCTTGTACATATTATGGCTGCATTTCTGTGAGCAGTTTAAATCAATATGCAGAAATTCCAAGTTTGTGTGTGTATAATGTTCACCAAGATTTGCCAATCTGAAAAAAATGTCGCTTAATATCTTTGCCAGTTTCTGAGAGGTAAGTTTGATAAATGCATAGTTTTTTAAATCCACTTCCTTCATCCCATTCCTGCAGGCTATTGTTGCACTTAACTATCATATTTCTTTCTATACCGCTACTATTGCTTAGTGCAATATGAATACCAAGTTTCAGCTTTGAATCTTGAAGGACAGTCGAAATGCACATTTTAATCAATTTAGGTTGGAGAAGGTTTAAATTTCCTTACCTTACCTCTTAAAAATATTTACCCCCAAGCCCCAATTGTGATGAAGCTATATGTCACCAATATAATTAAAAATATGAGCTTTTTTTGTTCAGTAAATTGGCAGAAACAATTAATGGCAACAAATTTTGGCCGACAATTTGTTTCAAAAAAATTTAGTTTATTTTCGCTTTTCTCCTCGTTAGCCAACATGTACGAAAGAAAAGTTTTAGCTTTCTATCTGCATCTAAAGTGAGATATTAGTAGGTATAATTTTTGGTTCTAAGCCCCCCCCCACACCTAATCTGAAGTCACGCCCAAAAAACAAACTTCCTATGTTTAAGCGTTTCGATGAAATGAGCCGTTGAAACTTGGAATACGGCGAAGAGACAGAGGATTTTATTTTTATTGAATTCTTGGCCATAATTAGAAAATAAATGCTTAGTCGATTACAATACTTTATTATTAGAATAATAAAAGTAAAAATATTATTACTGAATAGGGTAGCGGAAATTGATTTCGCTCTCTACAAATAAGTAGAT
The DNA here is from genome assembly GCA_963669355.1 of Chorisops tibialis. Taxonomy (NCBI): domain Eukaryota; kingdom Metazoa; phylum Arthropoda; class Insecta; order Diptera; family Stratiomyidae; genus Chorisops; species Chorisops tibialis. Next base: position 46,582,326 of record OY770264.1, on the reverse strand, counting down.
ACTTATTAACTAATAGTATAATGGCTAACGAGATGCTTACGCATTTCTTATATTGTAGGAACAATGCTAGCGATTCGCACTTATAGCTCTCAAGTATTTCTTTTTATTTTACTTTGCCATGCAGTAAAACTCAAGCAGGCTTACAAGTAAGTGTTTGGCAAAATAAGACAATTTTTTTTTTGCGTATTTATTTTACATGAAATTAAATCTCTTTGATAACTGATTTCTTATAAGCAATTATAACCACTTAACCTTCTGCTTATTGTAAACCTACAATGTGCAATTTTTAAAAATTACCGGTATAAATAGTTGAATCTTCGCGGTTACAAATCATTCGTATTCTTGTATTGAATAAATCAAAACAGCAAATTCAAAATGGTAAAGAACGACACGTTTAAAATTCATACCGGATCTAATCTTTTTCTCATTCGTTCACAGAAAGCCATCTTTGCAATTGTAGCCGTAGCTTTGATCGCCATTGCAGCTGCCCAAGGCGAAGGTCCTTCAAACGAATATTTACCACCATTTACAAACGAACAGGATTTTGGAAGAGTAGCTGCTGGATTTGGGCCACCACGTGAATACTTGACACCAAATCAATCAGACGAACCTGCTCCTGGTCATAGTCTCGGAGCTGATGGATATCGCTACAAATCGCCAACTCGTTTTTAGAATTTAAAATAAAACAAATAGCTATTAATTTGTTATCTGAAGAGATAGGTGTTTTATTCGTCTTATTTCGCACATTATTAAAATTTATAAATCTAAATAGAAAAAAAGGTACTCAACCAAGGAAGGTAGAATTACATATGATGACAAGTATCTCTAAGATTATGGCATCTTGCATCGAAACTACTCTCCTACTGTCCATGGCATCTTGGAGCTCCCCATTAGATGATTTCCTCTACTCTATGACCTAAGAAACTAAAATTTAGTACAATTCTTTCAATTTGGCTCTGGATGAAAAAGCCGATTGAGCCGTTCAGATGCAAAACCAGCCATAAGTGTTTCAATAAACTTGTGGCAAAATGGCAAAAACTGATATTTCATCTTCTAGGCAAGATAACCATAAGCTTAAAAAAATCACAAAAAAGCTTTGATTGCTTGCAAAGGCATTAATATGAGGGCTTAAAAATAAATAAGATGTTCTTCTACAAGGGCGCTACAGCCCAAATCGGACCTTGGCCTCCTGACATTCAGGTTCCTTAACATTTTTCATTATTTATTGTGGAAGGGTTGTTAGCCCTTCACTCAACCCTCTTTCTACGAATTTTTCATTTTCGTAGATTGAGGTGACCAAGGCATATCCAAGCAGGCAATTTGCTGGAATTATATATTGCGCCGACCGCGATTTGAACTCACAGCCTTCGCATTACAAGACCAACACGGTACCCACTTGGCTACACCCTAGCTAAATAAGATGTTATGGTTGTAAATCTATAGATGACAGGTTTTGCACCCTAATTGAAAATGTGGCACGTTTTACAAGTCTAGCGGAGAAATATGGAAGGTTATGGAGCTCTAGCAGTTGCAATTCTTACAATATGCTCAGATTATAATCCGAAGATCTTCTCAAATAGGATGCAAAACCTACCATCTCCATTTCTAACCAAAATAATAATATTTTTGGTTAGAAGTATTTTCTTAGCAATACATAATACCAATCAATAAAAAAATGTTAATAATGTAAGGCTTTGAAAAAAAATATAATTTTGTTTACTATTGTTAACATTTAGCTAATAAACAAGAAACAATGTAGAGTAATGAAATATATGGCATGCCTGAAAGACAAATTAATGCAAAAGACTACCAATAATATAAGATGTCCCAAGCCAATGGAAGAAGTTTTACCCATTGAGATGCGTTGAGATTGATCGAAGATATTTCAAACACTAAAATCGAGGGTCTCCGATTGAATCAATTGACTGACGGATATGGGCGCATGGGCAGCGGTGATCATGAGCTTTAGGTATTTTAAACCTTTTGCATCCATCTCAACGTTTCTCAATGGGTAAAATTTCTTCCACAGACTTGAGATATCTTATATTATTAATAGCTTTTGCTAATGCCTAGGTCTCAACATAAACATAATAAAATAAAATATTCTTCATTGGTGTCGAATGGTGTCTTCATTTACTGTGTCGTTCACCAACTTAAAGTCGAAAGTGTGTTGTGATCGCCTTCACCAGACCCGCCTTCTTGCTCCTCGAAAGCTATAAAATTCAAAACTTTGATTCTTATCCCAGTCTACACTAAAATGTATTTTGAACAGTTTCTTCACGTTCATAATTTTAGTTTCTTTAACTTTAGTAAATTTCGGTCAAGGCTAGGGTGTAGTCTAGTGGGTAGCGTGTTTGGCTTACAATGCGAAGGTCGTGAGTTCAAATCCCGGTCGACGTATAAGTCCAGCACACTACCTGCTTGGATATACCTTAGTTACCTCAATCTACGAAAATGAAAAATTCGTAGATAGAGGGTTGTGCGAAGAGCTAACAACTCTTCCGCAATAAATAATGAAAAATGTTAAGGAACCTGAAGGTCAGGAGGCCAAGGCCCGATTTGGGCTGTAGTGCCATTGAAGAAGAACTTTCGGTCAAGTAGGTGGTAGATATTCTTCCTCTAAAACAATAATTTCAACATTCTCCTATTCCATTTTCACAATCACAAAATATCAGTTCAAACATTTTAAACACAAAATAAATTCGGAATAAACACAAAACCATGCTTGTTTGCGTTTTTATCAGTGTTCAGCTATTCGATTGAATATTCTACTGAAGTGCCAATATTACGAAATATAAAAAAAAAACACTTTTAAATAAACTAAAGCAGTTTTGAATGAGCGTTGTTTCGAATGGATATAAGAAAAAATATCTGCCAACAAGTCGGCCGCTACTTTATTATTATTGGGATAATTTATGGATGCGTGGGAAGTCAATATAGGTACATGTTAGAGTGGATAGAGAAGACTAGGCTTAGGTTTAGCTTGTAGGATGGTGCTTTCATAGAAACAAAATGCACTGGCCCATCTATTTGGGTCCATTGTACTCCTCCTATTTATTATGAGATGGTTTTTACTCCTCCTGTGCTAGCCCCTTGGTTCTATTTGCGAATCGAAGCATGCTCAAATGTTTGACGCCTCTGAGGTCGTCTAAGTCTGAGAAGAATCTAGAGCCTAAACAAAGAAAACGACTGTTGGCGATTTGAGGACAATGACAAAGATAAGAAAGTTCAGTCAGTTCATTATATTGTTTCGAATAAGACGGTTTAACTAAAACAAATTTCGTTTGTTTTATAAAATATTCGGGACGCGAATATAAGTCACGCCATAGCAAATAATTGGTCTGGTAATACTGGTATACATCCAGTGGATGAGTTACGGGAAGACTTAGTGAATGGGAGTACTTGGACAATGCTGTTGTCAATTATTTAACACTTAACTGCGATTACGTTTAATAGCTCCAGTACAAAAAATCAATATTTCATTTGTTTATTTATGCAAGTTTGGGCTTGTGTGGGGCTGGGAGGGGGTATAATAGAAAGAGTGGGAGAATGTTAATAATTGTTTAATTGATTGCTTGAATAATGTTCATTATCCTCTGTACTGAATGGTTTCATAGACGAAGATACAAAGAATTTCTATAAAATTCGGAGTATTTTATACCTACGAAAATAAGCATTTGTTTGGTAGCGGGTGTAGGAGGTGGGGTAATCGAAAAATATGTGATGCAGTTTTATTTTGTTTCTCTTGAGACGTTTCAAGTTCGAAGTATTGAATTTGTTGGTCATTAATTGATTTATAGAGATGTTCTAAATCATATTTTGTGTGGGAGGGAGTAGAAGCGCAAGGAGGATCTCAAAACTTTTGATACAACTTTGTTTGAAATGTTTTTAAATGTGTTTGTACAAAATTTCAAGCTGTTTGCTTTAAACGGCTTAGTGATAATTTATATCATGGACGAAAAAAAACTTTTGTATGGGAGGGGGTAGATGTTTAAAAGGTATTCATTAAAATGAAAGATTTCCGGATTTCACACTGTTTGATTTATTATGTTCGATGTTTCGATCTCTGCTTAGACCTTTATCGAACGGTTTGAGCATTTTTTTTTAATTTGCTTGAAACACCGTGTGCAGGTTAGGGCGCCCAATTAATGCGTAACAGTCTTGGTATTATTATTTAAATCTAATATCATTTGTATGTATGTGCTTGCAACATTTGAACTTTGTACCTTTTACGAGAGCCCTAAAAAATTTAGCCAAAGTTTTCGGCATTTTCGCTCACTACCTCCCTCGCCTTAAGCATATTATTAAAATTATAGGTCATAAAGCTCTACAATCTGACAAAATTTTAACTTAATACCTGCATTGAATTTTTAGATATTACGATGTTAAATTTTGAAAAGTGCACCATTTTACTTTATTATTCTCATCATCATCATCAATGGCGCGACAGCCCAAATCGGGCCCTGGCCTCCTGAAGTCGTCGCCTCCAATCGTCTCGATCCAAAGACCGCGTCCTCCAGCTGCTAATTTTTAGAATGGCTTTTCTGTCTTCATCAACCGAGTCTTCCCATCGCTTGCGTGGTTTGCCTACTGGCCGGTTACCACTCGCTTTGCCTTTAAGAGCACGTTTTGGGATTCTTCTGTCTTCCATCCGCTCTACATGGCCAGCCCACTGCAGTTTACGTAACTTGATGAACGTTGAAGCTTCTGGCTCGTCGTAGAGTTGATACAACTCATGGTTGTATCTTATTCGCCATTCCGTTCCTTCCTTCACAGGTCCCAAAATTCTTCGGAGGACCTTTCTTTCGAATGCGTTAACTGCTTTTTCGGAAGTTCGCGTTAATGTCCACGTCTCGCTGCCATAACAGAGCACAGGTCGTATAATAGTTTTATAAATCCGCAGCTTATTGTTCCTGTGCACTTTCTTGGATTTCATTATTGGAAGTATCGAATAATACGTCTTATTTGCTAGTATTATCCGTCGTTTGATTTCGTCTGTTTCATTACCGTCTTTTGCTATATTAGCCCCAAGATATATGAAGTTGTCCACACTCTCCAAATTATATTCCGCAATTGTTATGTTTTGTCTGATTGGCGTTCTCCTTCTTGTTTGCGTCATTACTTTTGTTTTGCTTTCATTAATGCGCAACCCGACTTCTTTTGCGGCGGAGTCAAGATTGACAAATACCTCCTTAGCACTAGGGAAGGATCTTGCTAGAATGTTAATGTCGTCAGCGTATGCTACTAGTTGGGTGGACTTGAACAGTAGTGTCCCGTTGGTGTCGACTGGGATTTTTCGGACAACATACTCTAGTGCCAAGTTGAAAAGCATAGGGGCTAGACCATCTCCCTGCTTTAAACCACATTCCGTTCGAAAGCTGGTTGTGGAATCGGTTTGTATTCTCACTTGGGATTCAGTGTTCGTCATTGTGAGTCTTGTTAGTCGGACTAGTTTTGGAGGAATTCCAAAGTCAAGCATGATTTGGTACAGTACGCTCCTGTCGATACTGTCGTATGCTTGTTTAAAATCTACGAATATTTGGTGCACGTCTGTGTTATATTCCCAGCATTTCTCAAGCACCTGTTTCACCGAGAATATCTGGTCTGTTGTAGATCGTCCGGTTCTGAATCCGCCTTGGTATTCGCCAATTATTTGATTAGTATAGGGCTTAAGACGACGTTCAATTATTTTTGTCAGTATTTTATAGGACGTACACAACAATGATATACCTCTGTAGTTCTCACAGCAGAGTTTGTCTCCTTTCTTGTAAATTGGACATATAATGCTTTTTCGCCAGTCGTCGGGTATGATTTCCTCTGTCCAAATTTTGCATATCATGCTGTGCAGTATTTCAGCGACACAGTTTCCACCGTTTTTCAGAAGTTCAACTGGTATTTCGTCAATTCCCGGCGCTTTGTTTCGTTTTTGGTCACATAGGGCTGCTTTGATTTCAGGAAGCGTGGGTGGTGTCGATGATGGTTCATCTTCGTCAGTTGAGGCTTGAATTGAAATGTTGTCTGTCGTTATCGGTGCTACTGGGATGGGATTCAAAAGATGTTCGAAGTATGAAGCCCATCTCCTTTTGATTTCTTCTGTGTCGCTGATGATATTGCCCTCTGCGTCTTTGCAGAGACTGGTTTTTGGTTTATTATTTTTATTATTCTAATAATAAAGTATTGTGATCGACACAAGAAAAAAAAAAAATTTTGCTACCCTGAAATTTTTTTTTTCGCGTTTCATGACTAAATTAGCCTAAAAATGCAAAAAAAAAAATCCGTCCCGCCGTACGGTGTACGGCGTACGGCGTACGCCGTACATATGGACTCATTTCTCCGAGACCGCTAAAGGTAGAATGTCCGTTTTAAGGTGGATTGTTGATTGGGTAAATGAGCTCTATTTTCTAAATTTTGGGGGGTATTAGGTGGAAGGGGGAGGGAAAAAGTCGAAAACTACACTTGCTAATATCTCCACCATGAATGCAGATAGAAAGTTGAAAATCAGTACAGATATAGAAAAGGTTGTGGGACAAACTTTAAAAATAATTTAATTTTTTTATCCATTGGCGTCCGAAAAGGGGGGGCTAAAAACAAATTGTCGGCCGAACTATTTTTTCAAATGACTATATCTTCGAAATTACTTATTTTAAAAAATTTATATTTTGGGATCATTAGGTAATATATATAGTTCCATTGGAATCAACTTAGACAGTGGCTAGTTATTGTAAGGGGGGTCAGGGGGGATGCAAAGAAAAACACTTAAACATGAATATCTCAACTATCTCTTAAGCTATGTAATTCAAACTTAAAACATATATTAAGCTAAACTAGGAAAATACAAAAAAGTATAACATGTTGAAATAATAGTAGTGGGGGGAAATGGGGAGCATTTTAAAAATGGCGCATTTTTTAAAATTACAAATCCTTATATCTCAAAAAATAATACAGATATCAAATCGAAAATTTGTCAGATTGTAGAACTATATAATAGTTAATTTTGGTAAAAATTTTAATTTGGGGGGTGTAAGGGGAGGGAGGTGATAAACAAAAATGTCGAAAATTTTGAGTGAGTTTTTTTGGTTTCTGGCAAAAGATACAAAGTTTAAATTTTCGGTGTGGATACATCTACATATTTAATGTACATAGAAAAATAATAACAACTTGATCCATATTTGTTATAAACTGACCTCCCCGGTCTAACGTGCACAAGGTGTTTCATGTGCATTGAAAAAAACACATAAACTGAAAATTTTTGAGTGAAATTTTAAGGTAGAAACTTGACAATTTGCGAAATGCATTTAAAAAAAATCCTTAAATATACGAAATATTAACTGGTCGAAAACCTTTAAGACTTCCACCTCCTCCCATACAAAATTATTTTTTCGACCATTCTTAAGAAATCAATTATCACCTAACTTTTAAAAGATATCAATTTGAAATTTTTCAGAAAAACTTAAAAAAATAGTTGAAATTAAATTACGTTAAAAGTTTTGAAATCGCGATTGCCCTTCTACCCCCTCCCATACAAAAGTTTGATTTCGACCAATTTCATTAAATCAACTAATAACAACAAATTAAAAGCTACGAACTTGAAATTTTGTACGAGCACCTTACAATAGAAAGAAAAGAAAATTGCATCACAAGTTTTACGATTCCCCTACCTCCTCTACCCCCACTCATACAAAATTATTTTTTCGAGCATTTTTAAGAAATCAGTTATCAGCTAACTCTTAAAAGCTATCAACTTCAAATTTTGCATAAAAACTTACAAAAATAATTCAAATGAAGTTGCTTTAAAAGTTTTGAAATCGCGCTTGCCCTTCTACCCCCTCCCGTACAAAACTATTATTTCGAACAATTTCATTAAATCAACTAATAACCAACAAACTAAAAGCTACGAACTTGAAATTTTATACAAGCACCTTACAAGAGAATCGAAATAAAACTACATATCAAATTTTACGATTCCCCTACCTTCTCTACCCCCTCCCATACAAATGTTCAGTTTCGTGAATGTAAAATACACCGAATCCTATGAAAATTCTATGCAACTTCGTCTATGAAACACATTCTATACAGAGAATATTGGACGTGATTCAAGCAATTAATTAAAAAGCTATTAACATCCACCCACCCTTACCCTTCCTCCTCCCCTCATAAAAACCCAAACTTAGCCTTCCCTAACCACTCTAACCTGCATTTTGACTTTCCACTCATCCGCAACTTGTCCCAAGAATAATAAAGTTTCGCCCGACTTTTTGGCAGTTTATTTGTATTGCTCTCTATTTCTCCCGCTACTATAAAGCTCAAGTCTCATATTTTTTCATATTCCGCTAGTATATCTTAAAGATACAATTTCTTTTCCATTACATAGCTTAAGAGATAGTCAAGATATTAATTTTTAAGTGCATTTCTTTGCACCACCTGCCCTCGCCTTACAATTATTGGCCTCCCCCTAAGTTGATTATGGTGGATTTGTATTCCGTCTAATTGGTCCTAAAATGTGAATTTTGTATGGTAGGTAATTCCGAAGAAATATTGATTAAAAAAAAATCGGTCGACAATTTGTTGTTGTCCCTTCCTTTTCATTACCTTTTTAGGCTAATTTGGTCATGATTTTTCAAACAAAATTTTAAGGTAAATTTATTTTTATTATTGTAGTATGCGACGAAACTAGTCCCGTGATACCAAAACGTAATATTCCAAAAAAATACTCTGCCCCCTTACAATTATTGGCCACCCTCTAAGTTGATTATCGTGGATTTGTATGCCGCCTAGTTGGTCCTAAAATATGAATTTTGTATGGTAAGTAATTCCGAAGCAATAATGATTTAAAAAAAAACGACAATTTGTTTTTGGTCCCCTCCTTTTCGGACTCTAATGTATAAAAAAAATTAAGTTATTTGTATAGTTTGTCCCATAAAACCCTTAACATGTGTGTCGATTTTCAGCTTTGTAGTTAGAGCCATGGTTGAGATAATCGAATTAGTATTTTTCGGCTCTAGCACTCCCCACGCCATCCAATTAACCACAGCTCTACCCAAAATTAGTGTCCGCCTGATATCAGCACCCATCTACATCCACAAAAAAATTAACTTTGTATCTCAAAAGGGTGGGTAATGGATCAAAATAAATGCTCTAACCTTATACCATTGACACGTAGCGCAGCTAAATTATATTTAAGGCCTAAATTATCATTAAGCGGCTGTGTGTCATACGCTAATTTATCTAAATTACCAAAATAGTGATCATTTATCAGCTGAATCATCTCATCATGCTCTCAGCTAAATTTATCTCATTTAGCTCCGTCCTCTCATTTTTCTCATAATTTAGGCTATAACGATGAAGAATCTACTTGAGCTGGAGCTTTCATAAAAGCTTATTCGTGCAATAGAGAAGAAAAATAGTCATTTTCTGACAGCTCTGAATTATACAAAACCTTGGAATCGTGATTTAAACGCCTAGCTTTGAAAGATGACTCTAAAACAGGACAAAGGATCTTTCTTCTTTTGTCGCCTTCCTTCTGAAATTATATTGCCTATTGGCTATGCAATTCAACTTTTTAAAAATATGACAGACGAATGAGTGGCTCGTCTTAAAGTGCTCTGTATCACCAATCTACTAACGATGAAGACGAGCTAAATTACGAATTAGCCAAATTATAATTAGGACTGCTATGTGTCAATGGTATTAGTCTACTTTTTACGTAATTATGTTAAAAGGATGATGTACATCGAAAAGGGCCTTAAGGACGTATATTTGATATTTGTGATAGAAATAGAGAAGGATCAGTTCACAAATTTTCAATGTAAAAATTCTTTCAAGATTTCGATTCGAGTTTCTTTTTCATATTTTTATTATCCAGGAAGTCGTAGTAGGTACGTTAATAGGTCGATCGCATATCGAGACCATATAGCGTAAGCCCACTATATAGACCCTTATTATTTTATGACAAAAGACACAAAAAGGATGTGATTTATGATAGTCTACCTGTACACTTTACATGATGAGAAAAAACAAGAAATAACCATTTCTTAATTGGTTTTAGGCATACCTGCGTAATGAAGTATTGGGTTCAACTACAAGAAAACAGGTTCACATAATGGAAGGACATGGTTTTTTCTTATTTTCTGTCCAAGTATTTATTACACTCACTGTATTAAGCGCGGGCGCATCACAGATAATCTCCTCGTATGACAACATTATATGGAGTCGTGTTGAGGAACAAACTGTTGAATTTCTTAGCATCGGAACATCATCGTATCACACATATGTGAAATATGGATAGGGACGGTGGCGGTACGATGACGGGCTCGGAATCAAACGATAACCGATATACCGAGTGAGTGTTTTGTGAAGAAACTTCAATTTCTCGCTCAACATTGCTTTGTTGTTTGTCGTTGAGTTTTGGTGTCTTTGAGGAAAATCTCCAGTGTTCTTTCGGTTTTTTACTCATTCAGTTCAGTTTTTTTCGTTTTCTTAGAGGCTGCTTCTTCGATTACACTTCAATAAGAAATAAAGTGCATGGCACATTATCATACCAATACACGAAACATACATATTTGTGTAAAACGCGTTTCTTTAGCGGACGGCGAGCGGTTTAGTTAAGTTAGTTACTTGTGTCTTATCGAAACGTTAAGACGTTTTTTCGTTGAAGAAGTCAAGAATTCATCGTCGGCGTGACCAAAGAGCCGTTTCGATGCTAGTGAAAGTGAAAACTGTCAATCGTTCGGTTCTAACCAAAAGATGAGATTAGGGTCTAAGGAGATCATAAAATTGTTCTGTGATATGTCGTGCTGTTTTCGTAGTTTAAATCAGTGGAAATTTAAATAAGGCGGAAATTTGTCTTAGTTTGCATTTTTTTTAGTGGATATTTTAGCGGGGTCGAGTTCATAACGTCGCACGAAAATGATGAAAACTACAAAAAAGGTCGCACCGGATGGAGGGTGGGGCTGGGTGGCCACCTTCGGAGTCAGTTTGGTCAATGTAAGTATGCCTGATTTATATATAGAATGGTAGTGCCCTTCGCGTCATTCATTCGCCGTCTAAGAGCCAATTCACCACCCCACGGTATTTTCCATTAGACTTGAATCACATATCGCGAGGACGGGTTCAGTCAAGGGTATCGATTTGTATCTAACATGCTTGCGTGTAGTGTATGAGGACAGCGACATTAGATAATTCGGAAAGCGCTCTTTCCAAGTCAGTCAACTCGAACTGGATCGCAATGAATGGAAATTTTATTCGATATAATTTACGGCACACAAAATTGTGGCTGGGGCTGATTAATTTCGGAAAAAAGATCTCGATTTTCAACAACTTGGATTATTTGGAATGGATCTGAATAATTGCTTTATTCGAGAACGAAAACTTGCGTCTTGTACTCCTCAATGAATAGCGTACGTAACGATAAGATTGCGTGGTTTAAATTTCGATTTGAGTATTTTTAGTCTTGATAATTCGCGGTTGAAATTGTTTGAAAATTTTCGACAATTCTTGCGTACAAGAATTTATAGGCGATAAGATTCTTCGAAGAATTTTGCGATAGTTAATGACAGTTCACTTCCGATCTGGGCAAAATGATGATGAAATCATCGATAGTATTACAAATTAATCTGATAGCGATCTACTAGAGATCAATGAATTCTAATTAGCAGAAGATTCTAATTATATCCACCCATTTACGAAATAAGTGTAATATGCAAGTGAAGATTGGATAAGACTGCTTTGTGGGAGATGATGAAAAGAACATGTAAATAAAACTTAACTCGATGGGGAATCATTTCAATTACACAGCCGATTCTTCAAATTTTAGTGATAAGGGTTGAAGCGCGATTTCTGCCGTTTAGTGGCCGTGGTGGCTAAATGACCACCGAAATTCAAGATTCTTATGCGATGGTTATCTAAATATGCCTTGATATGTTTCATGAAATTATCTTGACGCTTTCTCTGCAAGGGTGAGTGAGCGTTAAAATGGTGTAGTGAGGAGATATAAAAATCGATTCCTGAAACACGTGTTTTAAATTTGTTTGAAATTGTTCTATTTATATTTTCATTTCACAATATCCTTTCGGGTGCTGTGTATGACTCTCCAGTTTTTATTTACATTTTATGATACTTTTTAAATGGAAAGATTTCACTCTGTAGTAGTTCATGTGTCGTGAAGTTTTGGCCTCTGCTGAGACGTCACAAGAAATGAATTGCGATGGTGCGTATTGTCCTATACGGGGTTAATATTTATCTCACTCGTTTTTTAGGCAACATTTCCAAGTAATATCCGATAACGAGGTTTGGGTCTAAAAGTCTAAATTTGCAAGAGACCCTTGGTACACTGAAAAACCTATTTTTGATTAGGGTAAGATATTTTTGTAAAATGGGTCTTTTATTAGGGTAAGATATTTTTGTAAAATGGATTTTTTGAGATATATTTGTGAAATAGTTTAATTGGTATTTCCATATTACGGGGAATCCCACTCCTTTGGTATTAGACATTCAAGTGTCATAAAAAGAATCTTATCCATTTTATTCATCATCATTAATGGCAGCCCAAATCGGGTCCTGGCCTCCTGAAGTCGTCGCCCCAATCGTCGCGATCCAAAGACCGCGTTCTCCAGCTGCTAATTTTACTTTATTATTCTAATAATAAGGTATTGTGATCGACACAGGAAAAAAAAAATTTGCTACCCTGAAATTTTTTTTTTCGCGTTTCATGACTAAATAAGCCAAAAAATGTAAAAAAAAAAAGTCCCGCCGTACGCCGTACATATGGACTCATATCTCCGAGACCGCTAAAGGTAGAATGTTCGTTTTTGGGTGGATTGTTGATTGGGTAAGTGAGCTGTATTTTCTAAATTTTTGGGGGTGTTAGGGGGAAGGGGGTGGCGGGGGAGGGAAAAAGTCAAAAATTACACTTGCTAATATCTCCACCACGAATTCAGAAAGGAAGTTGAAAGTCAGCAGAGATATAGAGAGATTTCTGGGACAAACTTTAAAAATAATTTAATTTTTTTATCCATTGGCGTCCGAAAAGGGGGGGGGCTAAAAACAAATTGTCGGCCGAATTGTTTTTTCAAATGATTGTATCTTCGAAATTATTTATCGTACAAAATTCATATGTTGGGGCCATTAAGGTAGCATATAGTTCCACGGGAATCAGCTTAGAGAGTGGCTAATTATTGTAAGGGAGAGGGTCAGGTGGGGTTCAAGGAAAAACACTTAAAAATGAATATCTGAAGTATCTCTTAAGCTATGAAACTTAAAACATGTATTAAGCTCTACAAGGAAAATACAAAAAAATATAACATGTTAAGATAATAGTAGTGGGGAAAATAGGGAGCATTTCAAAAATGGCGCACTTTTCAAAATTACAAATCCTTATATCTCAAAAAAGAGTACAGATATCAAATCGAAAATTTGTCAGATTATAGAACTACATAGTATTTAATTTTGGTAAAAATATTCAATTGGGAGGTGTAAGGGGAGGGAGGTGATAAGCAGAAATCTCGAAAATTTTGAGTGATTTTTTAGGGCTCTGGTGAAAGATACAAAGTTTAAATTTTGCATGTGGATACATATATTTGATATAGGTATATAGAAAAAAAATAATAACTTGATCAATAATTGTTATAAACCGACCACCCCCCCCCCCCCCCCCCCCCCCCCCCCCCTGTCTAACGTGCACAAGGTGTTCCATGCGCATTCCATCTCATCTAGAGTATCATATGATTGGGCTTTAAGCTCAATCATAATTCTGTTATGTTTTAAATCGGCTTTGCTGTCTTCATTAATCGAGTCTTCCTATCGCTTGCGTGGTTTGCCTACTGGCCGGTTACCACTCTCTTTGCCTTTAAGAGCACGTTTGGTGACTCTTCTGTCGTCCATTTGCTCTACATGGCCAGCCCAATGCAGTTTACGAAGTTTGATGAACGTTGAAGTTTCTGGCTCGTCGTAGAGTTGATACAACTCATGGCTGTATCTTATTCGCCATTCCGTTCCTTTCTTCGCAGGTCCCAAAATTCTTCGACGGATCGCTTTAATGTCCAAGTCTCGCTGCCATAACAGAGCACAGATCGTATAATAGTTTTATACATTGCACTTTGTAATTAAAATTAGTCTAGGAAATGATATATAATTTTTTTTTTTGGTAAGCATGTAGTACTGTCCTTAATTATTATCCCAGTGGTCTGCTAATGTTTGTTTACAGCAGCTGGTTGAATGGGTACACCTCAATAGTCCACGGCGATTTTTACAATAGATAAAAAAATGGAGCAAAAAGTTTGTCTCAAATTTTTCCAACCAAAATTATTGTTTGGAATCGTTGCGTATATTACGGCTTACGGTGATTAAATAATATCAAAAATATGAGTCTTCGTGTAGTTCAATGCCTTTAATGACGGTCGAGAGATCGTTGAAGACATTCCTCCTTCTGGACGACCTCCGACCTATTAAACTGACGACAACATTCAGAACGCGAAGAAAATGGTGCTCGAAAATTTTCCTAGACATTTCTAGACCCTCTAATTACACCAATTGTGAAGCTTACAATAAACTCAGAGGGATCTGCCGAAAATAGATACTTACTGTCGCGGTTGAGAGAACACCGAATTTTTGACAATGTGCGGCTATATCTTGCTTACCTGCATAACAAATCTGACACGACTTGCGTAAATGGTAAAACTAGGACTAGTACTATTCTGTCTATTCAACAAGAAGGACTTCCAACTGACATTAAGAGCTTACGACAAATTTATACACGCTTTCATGAGTAATTTAGCCTTTCTCCTGAGCAGGTTCAGAAAGACCTCGAAGGTTTTGGCTCGCATATTTCTTCAAGGCATATCTCTGATCTTCAAAGAAGTCGTGAAAATCATAACAGATTTTTTCGTGCCTAAAGGTCTTCCTAATTTGAATGTTGATGCGCCTCCGTACTTTTTTATGATTATTGATTCACCTCATGACGTACATTATAGTTTTGGCAGAAATCTCTGTAACCTTAAGCATGTAAGAACTAACCCGGATCTTTTTAATAATGTCAAAGAATTAAGTTTTTATTTCCACAATATGTTAGGGATGGCAGGTTCTCTGCCTCAATTTCGTAATGTTTTGGCTAACTGTCCCTATGACATTGCAATGATTACAGAAACTTGGCTCCTACATTCGTATTTAGATGCGAAAATCATCCCTTCTGGATGGTTTACATATTTTTCGGAAAGATAAATTTGAACCGTCGCACTTGGTTAGTCAGCGAGAAGGTGGTGACTTTATTGCTGTAAACAATAGACCCATTAATGCGTTTTTTGAGATTCGCGCATGTAGAATCCAAATGGTGGATAGAAATCTGGTAATGGTCTGTTTCTACATTCCACCTGATTCTACTGAGCAGCAGTATGCTGATCTTGCGGTATCCATCACACTAATTCATTCATCTATCCTTCCAGTTCTTGTTGTATGGTGATGCAAATCTCAGTGGTGTTAAATGAAAGGCCAGTGAAATTTTCAATTCCGTATTTAACCCACTTAACATAAATGAGCATCATATTTCATTTTTATCTGAAATTCACTCACTTGGTTTGTTCCAAATATGTGATAAAACTAATAAATTCGGAAATGTTTTGGATCTTGTTTTCACCAGTGTTACTTCAAATTTTTCATTAAAAGAAGCAACCTCTACTTTGACTAAAAAGACGAGTGTTTTCCATGCTTAAATTATTTCTCTTCTGTACATAGTTTTCGTAGTGACTCTAACAAAATCATAGCCCATGATTTTACCAACGCTGACTATGAAATGATAAATCTTGAAATTTAAAATTTAAAATCTTCAGTCAATAATAGTGTTGATGTGAATGAAATTGCTGAAAATCTTGTTGCCTCCTTTGATGATTATAATAGATAAACACACCCCTAAGCGTATTAGTACCAAGTTATCTTGTCCTCCGCATATGGATAAAAGCCTTAGAATATTACCGGCTTCTATGAAATTTGGTGATCGCTCATTTTCTGATCCTGAAGAAATTGCAAACTTTTTCGCTAACCACTTTGATTCCAAATTTTCCAAGCCTTTCAAGTTTGATCCTGGTAAGTTTTCCCATATACCTTTTCAGGATCCGAAATTAACTAACGTAATCCTGACTATTGACCAAATAACTTCTGCACTGCTTGATATAAATATTCATAAAGGTACTGGACCTGATCTCATTCTCCCAATTTTTCTGAATAAAACTGCCTCTACTTTACCTCGATTATTGCTTCCTTTGTTTAATGCGTCGTTTCAGCAATCCATTTTTCAAATATGTTTTAAATTGGCGCATATAAAACCTATTTTTAAGTCTGGAGATAGATCTGACATTCGTAATTACAGAGAAATAACCATTTTATCACCTATTGGCAAGATTTTCGAAAAATTGGTTGCGGGAGTACTAATAGAAACCGTAAGTCCTTTTATTCATCCTTGTCAACATGGCTTTCTAAAGGGTAAGTCAATTATTTCCAATCTTTTGGAATATTCTACATTTATTAGACAAAAAATTGGTAAAAGTGAACAGGTAGACTCTGTGTATACAGATTTTTCTAGCGCCTTTGATGTAGTGGATCACGGTCTGCTTCTATTCAAGTTAGAGCGTTATGGAATTATCGGCATTTTCTTGAAGTGGTTGAAGTCTTACTTGGCGGATCGTACACAAAAAGTTAGATTTTTATCGCATCTCGTCTGGCGTTCCGCAAGGTAGTATATTGGGGCCTATTTTATTTATAATTTTTATTAACGACGTGCCATTACTTTTAACCGAATGCAATTTATCCTTTTATGCTGATGACTTAAAAATCTTCAGAACTATCGAATCAAATCGAGATTGCATCATATTACAAAGCAATATTGATATTTTATCAGAATGGTGTTTGAATAACGCTATGCAATTGAACGTTAATAAGTGTGCAGTAATAACCTTTTCTAGAAAAAAGTCTGGCACTTTTCATTTTGTCTATAATATTAGCAATGAACTAACTGAACCATTAAAGAAGTCTTGCTAGGATGTTAATGTCATCAGCGGGTAAGCGCCACTAATTGGTCTTGGTAGAATTTTAAGCGTCATTAGAGACGCAAACTTCTTTTTAGACTGCGAGTATGATTGCATCAACCAACCGCAGGTTAAGAAACGGAAGTTTGATATTAAGTTTCCTGAACGAAACGAATGGACAACAAACGCGATACCCAGCACCTGTACAGGTCCTCATTTTTGCTGCTTGCGAAATCAATAAGACGTTGACCATTGTCGTTGGTTAAGTCATGGAGACTGTGCCCTCCTGTTGTTCCTCTATGAGCCTCCTCATTTCCGACTTTTGTATTAACATCCCCTAAGACAAATTTTAGGTCATCGAGGGCAGTGAATCATAGGTTGTCTCTTTAGTTATATAACTAAAGACGATATCGTCCTTGTCTTCTGTTAGTGCGTGAACGTTGATCAACCATGTGTTGAAAAAATATTCGTATTGCCTACTTCCTGAGACGCATTGATGTTACTGGCCATTCTGGATAGCTCCATGTTCCCTCGTCCTTTCTCAAACGGCCTTGGGACCGACTGTAGCGGAGTTATCCATTTCATTTCCTTTCGTCAAAATTTATTTTTGCTCGTAGAGTATTATTATGTCGTTTTGACTGAATTTGATGTACGGCGTACAGCGAACGGACAGACGGATTTATTTTGCATGTCTAAGATAATTTAGTCATGAAACTCAAAAAAACAAAATTGCAGGGTAGGAAACTTTTTTTTCTGTGTCGATCACTTTATTATTAGAATAGTAAAGTAAAATGAACAACAATATATTCACAAATTCTGCACGATCACATAATATTTTATATGTTCTTCTTTGGTCATTTGCAAGAAAAAAACATTTTTCCCACGCCAACCATTCATCCATTCAATATGTTGAGAAGTACACAAGCTCATATTTTCCTTATCACGTCTCACAAAGGAGACGATCAGCGCAAATTGCATCAGTGTATCGTCACCGTGTCATCCACACCACGTAACTTTCATCAATGAAATTCGACATCCATTTGCAATAACGAAATGAGGGGAAGCAAAATCATTCTGGTCGCCATCTCAAGGCTCGAATTTATCGTAAAAATGGTATAATGTAGATTATCGAATAATGTCGAAGTATATTTAATGAAATGAGATGCCAAACTTATTGAATCAGCTTCTCAAATTCAATTATTTGTTATAATATAATTGTTAAAGAATTCCCAGCAAACAATGAGAAATCACAGTGAACTCATAATGAAATCTTTATATGAATGTGAAATCACTTATTGTTCATTTTAGTTTCTTTTTGAAGTCACGTCGAATCCACTATCGTACTAAAAACTTTACCCCAGACTGAAATCAGTATATGAATTCAGAAAAGCTTACGTAGGTGATGCAGAGCTAAACTCAAAAAACGACATCGGAAAGATGTCACAGAATGGACCCACAACGTTATCAGTAACTGGTTAAGAACTGATATCCATATTATCTATATTCAGAGCGTGAGTTCATTTCATTTTTACTAAGTGACAAAAGAATGAAAGGCTTAAAAGCATGTTCAGTAGTGATTCATACGAAGAAAAGAACCTGATTTATTCACAAGTTAATCAGTTTTTGAAACCGAAGTGAAACGAAATCTCAGCAAATGATTTCATATAGGCTTCATTTATTGAAATTTCACCAAATTGTTCGCTGGGTTACCATAAGCTATAATACTAGTATGTAAACTCGAAAAATAAAATCGTCATAAAATACAATTTTGTAACTTCATATATCATTAACAAAACTTAAGAAAAATAAAAATCAGTTTTAAACGGTACCTCTTCACAAACTTTTTCTATTGATATAGTGAAAAAGGAACATGTAAATATCTTTCAAATTATAGGCGTAAAACTCGTTTGAAAATTGGTATTTTTTGAAATTTTGAAAATCTATGTCTGAATTTATGAAGATAATTCATTTCCTGAAAATAATTTTAAAAATATGTTTTAAAAGAACACTTATAAACATAATAGAGATTAAAATACAATAAACGAAATCGCATTATTTTGAGTGGTTCGTCAGAAAAACTCGTTTGAATATCGTCTTTTCGGTGTACATGGACCCTTGAATATTTTGCAGTCATCTGCAAATAGTAAAAATAAATCAATGAAGATGGAACTAATGTCGTTAATGAACACAAAAGCCATAGGTATGATCCTTGAGGGATGTCAATAATCATTCACATCCCTAAAAAGAGTTACTTGTATAGTTATGTACGTAATGAGGTTGGTTAGTGTTGATCTCGCTACCGAGAAACCATGTTGATTCTTTATGATCACTAATGACAAAAAAGGAGTTAAATACTTCATTAGTAAGCTTTCCAATATTTTGTTTGCAATTGACTATATACAATTAGGACTATAATTATGGATGTTAGATTTATCTCCAGTTTTATGAACAGCCATGAGAAAATTTGTTTTCCAGTTAGTGCGAAAGCAGCCATTATTGAGTGAAATGTAAATGGAACGGTCGATCATATAAATAAAAAAGAACTGCGTTCGCGGGTAAGCCCCAAAATCATGCAATACTCTAGACGAAATAGAAATATGTATATTTTTGATTTTAAGAAATGGTTATATATTGTATGGGAGGTGGTAGAAAGAGTAACGACATTGAATTTTTTTTTTAAATTATACATTTTGATATGTTTAAAAGTACGCATATCTTTAATCTACAAAAAGAACAATGTACCAAAAAACAACTTAAAACTGATTTACATTTCCAAACATTTGTATAGGTATCGTCCTTAGACATAAATTACGTTGAAAACAATTTCATAGCTGTTATAAACTTAATATGAAAACCACCCTGAAGGTCAGATACATAAGCTATGGTGATTTTCATCGTGATACAGAAAAATTATAAAAAATGGCATAAGCGTCGTTGTGGATCTAGGGGAACGAAATGGCAGTGGCCTTAGCGTTGGCACTTTATAATTATAATATGAGATATTCCCCAGCTTAAGTACAACTTAATTATCTGGCTGATTGAAAAAAGAATCTAAGTTCCTTTTGTATTACAAAAATTCAAATTTTTGACTCAGAAACACCAAAATATTCGTTGTCAATAATTTTTTCAAAATATATTTGAAATCTGATTTTATCTTAAAAATTAAAAAAAAAAAGAAGTGTACATTTTAAAATGTCACTATTCAGTATTATAAAAACTTTGAAGCTTATTTTTTAGGGTATTTTACTCAATTCAATTTAGAGAGTATTGCATGTTTGCGCTCAGTTATTCTTCTGTGTTTTTGTTTATTAAGTAAATAAATATGTTTACAGTTTTAAAATATGAAATTTACCGTAACTTATTAACAAATACAAATTAATACAAACACGTTTTGATTAAAATTAACACTTATATGATATTTCTGAAAAATAACTAAAATGGAACGTTTTACTTAAACAAATAAAAACACAGTTTCAGTTGTTTGACGATTATGTTTCACTTTAAGTTCATTCGAATGCCACAGTAAAAAAGATGTAAAAAATAAGGTGTTGTTAGAAGTTGATTGACTATGTTCTTGTAGTTTAACCCGAAATTTTCTTCAAGCTCTGCCCTTAGATTTGTTTTTTTCTTCAATAGCACTATTGCCCAAATCGGACATGTCCTCCTGACCTTCAGGTTCTTTCACATATATTCTAAAAGAGTTCTGAGCCGTTCCCATGATCATCTATCGACGAATTTGCATTTTCGCAGATTGTGGTTGCCAAGTAGTGTACTGAAATTATACGTCTACCATGATTTCGGTCGGGAGTGACATCCTAACTCAGAGTTACAATATTATAATTGCAAGGGAAATCAATGCCGGCTTCTTTTTCTTCTGTGTCTTTAAGCAAGTCTGGGAGAATTTTTATGTTAAGGGGCCGTGTATACCGAAAATGAGTTTACGTTGAAGATGAGGTAATTTTGGAGCGAAAAATTATGCGACTAGCTCAAAACATGTTTAGTAGTGTTATATTGGCTAGAAAGATTAGCTGGCCAGAAGCTGACTGGAAAAAAATTGGCTTTGGAAATTCGGTGGTCATTGAATATAACAAACAATCTTCTATTAGGGACGATCCCCCAGATAAGGAAGAGATAGTTTCCGGCCCGGTTTCATCCGGTCAATGGCGGGAAGGAAAGCCCCAGGTATAAACGGACTACCAAATGAACTCCTCAAAGCGGACCTGGAAATAACAGCCGATATACTCCTCCCACTCTTTACTGAAGTGTGGAATGAAGGAAGATATTCGACTGACTGGAAGGAGGGCGTCATTGTGATAATCCCGAATAAGGGCGACCTTCGGGATTGTGGTAATCGGCATGGTATATGTCTACTTACTGCCGTATCGAAAATCATGGCTAAGGTAATTCTCAATAGGATTAGTGATGTCGTGGAGAGTCATCTTATAATGACCACACAAATACTCTACGCATAATATTGGAGAAGTCCGCCGAAATTGATTCGCCACTACATCTCATGTTTGTGGGCTTCGAGAAGGCTTTCGACAGCGTTGAGCGAGATTACATATGGAATGCTTTGCGTAGGAGAAGTATTGCAGATAAGGTCATAGCTATGATCAAAGAATTCTAAGAAGATGCAAGGTGTCGTATCTTAAATAGAGGAGAGCTGTCCGAGAGCTTTCCTGTGCGAATGGGTGTCAGACAATTTTGCATATTGTCACCAGTCCTGTTTCCGATGGTAATAAATATTATCTTGAAAGCTGCACTGGAAGGTGGGGAAGGTAAAGGTCTTCAATGGAGAATATCTAACAATTCACCTTGATTATGCTGATGACGTGTGTTGCATTCTATATGAAAAGAGGTGGGACTGAAAATAAATGTGCGTATAACTAAGTACATGCACATGGGTTCGAACGCAGGCACACCGAATATTCTTAACGGACAAGATGTGGAAGAGGTGCAAGATTTTTGTTATCTTAGGATATTGAGGCTCGTCTAAATAAAGCTCGTCAGGCCTTTGGTATCCTTTCGCCTTTCTGGAGGCTTCGCACGAAGCTGCGAGTTTCTGACGCATGCGATAAATCCGTGTTGTTATATGGTTGTACTACGTGGAAAGTGACCGTTCGAAATACCAAGAAACTGCAATCTTTCGTGAACCAATGCCTCCGACGCATTTTAGGAATTTTCGGGCCAGAAGTGATCTTCAACGACAAACTTTGGAGTACAAGTGGACAGACCAAAATAGGTATTGAGATTCAAAGGCGGAAGTGGCAGTGGATCGGTCACACTTTGAGGAAACCAGAGCAAAACATCGGCAAACAGGCTCTGGATTATAATCCGCAATGAAGACGTCGGGTTGGTCGACCATGTAGCAGAAAAAAAAGCGAGCAGTTGAGCAGGAGGTCAGAGGAATAAACAAGTATATCATTTGCGTGCAACAAATTTATTATTAAAATGAAGCCTTTTCATTAAAAAAAAGAGCTTTTTCAGAATGTACTATTCTTAATAAAAATTTGAAATTTTGAAAACTTCGTAACCAGTTCCCTTCGCGGAAACTTTCATTTTTCGGTTATGGGGAAAAAATTAGCACTTCTTCATAGAATACATACGTATATAATAATAATGCATTCTTATATATTTTTTACAAACTTTCAGCACGAAAATGTTACTAAACTTCAAAAGCAATCAACGAATTATTTGCCATTAAGCCAGCTCTCTTGTTGTGGGGAATTATTATAATTCTTATCAACAATATTAATTTAACGATTCGAAGAATTATTTTATATTCACAATATTTTTACACTAATATTTATTTAACATTATATTATTATTATTTAAATATCTTTATTTTATTATGTTTATCAATGAATTTTCTTCGAACGACTACTATCATAAAATTTGTTTTTAATTTTTTTACGATATCAAACGTTACTGATTTTTATTTCGAAATTTTCGTTAAGCAAAATTAGAGTGATTTTTTAAATGAAAAAATTCAGTAATGTGCTGGAGCACCACACTCTCATTAATGTTTTGATTTAAAGATATTCGAAAAAAATTTCGATTTTCCAATAGCTGCAGCTTAAGTTTTTGTTTAGAAAATACTACATTTTCAGTTAAATCGTCGAAATTTAAATCATTTCGTAGACAAATATTTTCATGTCGTAATTTTAATTTTAAGAATCGAATTTATTTATTTCTCAAAAATCAAATTACGAGCGACTCAATGAATTAATTGTTCCCTTGGGGTGATAATTACTACTAGAACTCATCTAATACGCTGATACTATACATATATGTATATAAAATTGTAAAAGTCCAAAAGTACTTTCTTTCCTTCTACAATGGCCCTACACCCCAAATTGGAACTTGGCCTTCTGATTTTCAGGTTCCTTAACATTTTTCATTACTTATTGAATGGTTGTTAGCCCTTCGCACAACCGTCTTTCTACAAATTTTTCATTTTCGTAGATTGAGGTATATCCAAGCAGGCAATGTGCTAGAGTTATATATTGCGCCGACCGGGATTCGAACTCACGACCTTCGCAATACAAAAACAACATGATACCCACTAGGCTACACCATAGCTAAAAAGTACTGTGCCCTTTAATTGCAAACGATTCACTTTCCATAATAAATTTTTGGAATAGATTTTTTTAGATTCATTATACATATATTTATTCATGACTAAGATTTTTACCTAACGATTGGAAACTTTGAAAATCGTGTAGTGTACTAAATATTTATTGTACGACGGAAACGAAACACGGTTGGTTTCAATGAGATTAGGTGGTTGGGAGGATAATATGTTAATTAGTGATAATTCGTCAATTGAAAATAAAGAAAACATTTCATATCTCTGGATAGTACTAAAGAAATATTTGTATACTTTGAGTCGGTAACAAGGGAAGTTAGACTCTCTTATTGACGAAAATTAAACGAAAATTTTAAAAGTATTTGGCAAAAAAAAGTGAAATAGCGTCTTCGTGTTTGATGTAAACTGCATTATACATAGATGGAGTACCAAGGCATCAAATAAAATTGCCGAAGAATTTTACAAACGCATAATTATAACTAGTTACTTTATAGATACGATTCAGTTTTTATCTGTTTAATCTTTACGATTTTCTAAACATAACAGTATGATAATGATTGCAATACTTGAAATACTGAATACTACAATAATCTCCGTCATCATGAAATCTCTAATTGACATTCTAGTAACTTTAGATTGTTCGTAATTACAATGATTTAATAAAAGTTTTCATTGCTATTAGGTATTTTCTTTGCTTGAATATCTTTAAGGTCAGTGTAGTGTATTACTTTATTTACGTGATTTTGATGAAAATGTCAGTTATGCCTCTTATGGTAATGATGCCATTAAATGAAACAGCTTATTGTACAGGCATAATATGCAATAAAACTAAAAATTATGAATTTTTTTTTTTGTTTTTAGTTTATTTCAATTTTACACATATTTCTTGCCGTACAGAATGAAAAACATGTAGTTTCAACTGAAATTTTCTTTTTTCGTCTTCAATCAAACAGCACTTATAAAGAAATCTTGCGCGAGTTTGGCAAAGTCGTTACTCTTAAGTCGATACTACAAATTTCTCTTATAATACGGATTGCAGAAATTTCAAAAATCTACTTACTCATGAAAGCGCTGGAGCCTAAATCGGACCCTGATTTCGAAAGAAGTCTGCCTTAGACACGGAGAGTATGACTTGCTGGCAAAGCTGTTTATGTTAAATATCAGTGAGTGTTGTCTCGTTTTTCTTGTAGGGTGATATTTCCCGGGACTACCTGCATTTATCACAGCTCCTTTCTTAAGGCAGGGGTAAATTGAGCCGACATTTACGAAATCAAATTAGCGATAAGCCCCACAACTGCTTTGAACTGTAAATTGAGTTTCCACTTATAGATTACTGATTTAATTGTACAATATCGAAAATTCTATCTAGATTTATTACTTGCCAATTTTCTTCTTCTTCAATGGCACTACAGACAAAATCAAGTTTTGGTATCCTGACCTTCATGGTTCACCCTTCGCACAATCCTCTATCTACAAATTTTTCATTTGTGCAAAATGAGGTCGCTCCGATATACCCACACAAGCAATGTACTAAAGTTATACGTCGACCGAGATTTGAACTCGCGACCTTCTCATTGTAGGCCAACATGATATACACTAGGCTACATCCAAGCTACTTACCAATATTATAAACAAATATCTGTTATTCTCGTTTCGCAATAGTAACTATACGTAGGAAAAATCCGATAAGAGAATTTCTTATAAATCGATTATACGAATATTACGTCAATTAAAAAATGGTCATATGATTCAAATCACGTGCGAAACTATAATGCATATAAACTTTCATATGGTACACATATGGTTGTGATAAAGATTATCTTCAATTTTATAAATATTTCAATTCTAATTAATTTATTGCACTGGTTTACATGATAAATTCCATTAAATCAATCATCAATTGTAACGTGCATATGTGCATGTATGATAATATAAAATATTTATATGGTAACGTTATATGCTTTTCAACAATTATGACTTAAGTGATTTATGTATATCGTTTTTTTGATGTAACTATGCCATAACTCAAAATTTGTTTTTTTCTTTGGTAGGTAATAATAAAAAAAGATTTATTTAAACTTCTTCTTTTGATTTGTATAAAATTATATCCGAATATATTCAGTTTAAAGATAAAAGTTAATTGTTTCATTATTATATCACATAACATAAAATTGCGAACGACTTAAAATTTTCAATCTTGTTTTATGAAGAATTGTGAACTTTGAGCAATAAATAACGTCATAGCAACATATGGTCAATTTATTAATTTTCTTAATATATGGCTCATTAACATTCCTCTATTTAATTCCGCAAAGGTGTAAGAAATCGCTTGAGTTTGTATTGCGGATTGAAATTCAAACATGATGGGAAAAATAATAAAAGTGAAGAAAAAGAGATACGCGGAATGCTAATTGTCTCTCTATCAAATAATTAATGATATTACTTTTCTTTTTCTTAAAATGTTATAGAGTGAATGTTATGTAATTAAAATGAAATTTCAGAGTATGGTGTGACTTCCTCATAGCTCGTTATAGCCTGGCTTGACATTTCGCTTTAATGATTTATTCGGAACTCAATAATAAAAGTTTTGCCTACCGAGTTACTTGACTAAGTAGTAGGAATTGTCCTTACAAAACTCTATTACTTTTCAGTAAATTATTAAAAACCGAAAAATGTGTAATTAATTTTGAATAGTTGCTAAGTGTTCGCCCGACAATCAAAAACATTATCTATTCAATTCTATCAACATACCACATGGATTGATATGATTTACGATATACTATGCGTACGAAAATTTCATTTTTTCCAAAATTCTCATTATCTGATTAGTTTCAACATAATGAAAGTGAAATGAAGTAATTCCATTATATCTGGATAGAATGCGACATAATTATTATGATTGTATTATGCCTGATAATATTTCTAATATTGCTGTTGTGTTATATGTTTCCGTTTTTCATTTAGGTTAAGTATGATGCAATTAACACGTCATAATTTAATGGCTATAAGATATTTATATTTGTTAGTGACATTATGCAAATCGATATGTTTGATGGAAGCTATTGCGTGCTTGTGACATTTTCATGAAGTCTTCGTCTCTAGAATAATTCCATAAAAACATTTGGATATCGATAGCCTGCTGAGAGACTTGTGCCAATGGAATGTTTTATTATTCAATGGTCTGTCAAATGGAAGAAATATGTCAAAAGATAATAGGACGACACTTCTATTTTTTTGGCAAGTTTGAGGATTGGGTCTCTCTCTCCCTCACTTGAAAGGTGCTTAAAAACTTTAGATAAACCCTTAAGCAAGGTTCTTAAGAAGGCTTTAAAAAATATCACAAAAAAAACCGTGACAAATAACCAACAGATTTAAATAGCATCAAAAGTTTTAGACTAGAGTGCAGGCTAGTGGGTAGCGTATTGGTCTACAATGCTAAGATCGTGAGTTCATACCTCGATCAACGTATAATCCTAGCACATCGCCTGCGTGAGCATATCTCAGAAAACTCGATCTTTGCAAGAATGAAAGTTCGAAGATTGAGCGATGGCTGTGGACTAATAATCCTTTAACAACAATAAATAAATGTTAGCGAACTAGAAGGTCAGGAGTGCAATATCCGGGGTGTAGTGTCATTGAAGGAAGACGTGTTTCAGATTAACTTTGTACAGAGGAACTTGAAACTATCACAACCGGAGTAAATTTTTACCACGGAAATAATCGTAATATTTTAAGTCTGCAAGTATACATAGCCGTAGCATGTTTCAGGAAGCTTTTGAATTGTCTCCGATAGTCTATCATATTTTATAAGCATAAAAAATACGATATGTTTACTCACCTAAACTCATCCCCATATCCTTAACTGCATAGAAATGCTGAGTACTTTTTAGCTAAGCTAGTTGCGTACCACCCGCATTTGTATTTCTTCTCAGTATGAGATAGCTGGTAGTGAACCTGCAGATAGTTTAGCGCTAGATCATATACTCGAAAATTTGATAATATGGGACGGTATTTACGGACATTCTATTTTTTCTGAGGTCTCCCTTCAGTCTTGGCTCTGTAATTTATCAACCAAAAGGAGTTACGAAATGATCTGCGCCTTATCTAGAATTATGTCCAATCATTCTGCACTATGCAATCACTGAAACCGGGTTGGCATAGAGTATTTCTCACTTTGCAATACAAAAAAGTGATCACGTTCTGTTTTTTTGATATAATTTACTATGTCTCGGTTTCTCTGCATTTATCATTGGATATATTATTATGCTCACGACGTATTGTGATCTTACTCTACACAATATTTGAAATGGTTCACAAACAATTCCCTCCCCCCGCTTTTAATTGGCTTATTAGTCCAAAAGCCTTATTAAAAAAAAAAAAACAAATATTAGAAAATCAATTCGAATGTATAGACATGATTTTCTTTTGGAAAACCACGACTCTAGCTAAACATTGTCGTGATGGTAAAATGTATATGGTAAATATATTTTTGTCACACTAATTTAAATTTTGTTGTCGGAGGTTTGTTCATAATTTCACGGAAACTGAAAATTTGTCGAATTACTTGAGCTGTAATTTTTTTTGACATATTTTCACAAATGTTTGTAAAGAAAATTAAATTTTTCTGACGCACCTTTACCTCGAATTTGTTTAGCGCCCGATAGGCATTACTTCAGTGCTTTCGAAAGTGATGGAAACTGCTGTAAATCGCAAAATCATTCACTATCCACGATCACCAATACGGTTTCTGTTCTGCAAGGTCGGCGGGAGATCTCTTGGTCTACCTGACGGAACGTTGGAACTCTTGCTTGCACAAATACGGTGAAGGTCAAGCTCTTGCTCTTGATATTGTAAAAGTTTTTCGAAGAGTTTGTCATGAATGTCGCCTTGTTAAGCTCGGTCTCGATGCTACTCTCATTCGATGGATTGCGAGTTTCCTTTCCAATCGCACTCCACGAGTAATATTAGGTGTTACTTTTTCCTCTCTCCCAACTAATTCTGGTGTCCCTCAGGGTTCTCTGCTATCGCCTACTCTGTTCTTAGTACTCATTAACGACCTTTTGCTTTCTACTCTCAATCCAATCCATAGTTTTGCAGATGGCAATACTTTAGGCAACACCTTTGAATTTAACTCTGCTGCGAATTCTCACAAGCAATATGTTGCTTCTAAACGCTGGACTCCGACCTCGACGTAATCCTGGAAACGGGAAAAATAGAGTAGAGTTCAACGCTGCTATAACTCAGATCGGTCATCTTTCCCTTAAACGTCATGTTCCAGCGTTTTTGTCTAATTTAGCCTTTAATGGCGTACCAATTTGCTCTTTAGATGAGTTTATACTATCAGGCGTAAAGTTAAATAGCTATCTTGATTGGAGCAAACATATCTTTGACGTTGCCCTTGATACCTCCAAACGCCTAGGTATTCTTTGCAAAAACTATGTTACGCCTCACGACTTAACAACCATCTACAAGGCTTGCATTCGAATTCGTTGAGAGTACAATTTGCAGTTATGGGCTGGGCCACCCAAAACACATCTTGCGCTGCTCGATCGAATCCAAAAATATGTATTCCGACTGATTGGAGATGACACCATTACGATTTCTATTGATTCCTTCGAGCATTATAGGAACGTTGGAGTACTCAGCATTTACTATCGCTACTTTCTTGGTAAATGTAGTGCGGAACTGACTTTACATTTTTCCCTGAAATACTCGTCAAGCTAAACGCACGCACGAGTTTACCATCAACCCTATTCCTACTCGTACAGTGAAATATATCCAGTTATTCATCTTCCGAACGTCAAGACTTTGGAACGCAATGCCCGCTAGCGTTTTTCCAAGTAAGTATAACCTTCAGTGCTTCAAAAGTAATGTCCATCGCTATTTGTGTCTCTCTCCCCCAAAGTTCCCATAACACTAACAAACTTCATCCTCTTCCTATACCAACATAACTGTGCAATGCATTGAAATCGATTTCATGTACAATATTTTGTAGCTAGGGTGTAGCCTAGTGGGTAGCGTGTTGGTATTGTAATGCGGAGGTCGTGAGTTCAAATCCCGGTCGGCACAATATATAATTCCAGCACATTGCCTGCTTGGATATACCTTGATCACCTCAATCTACGAAAATGAAAAACTCGTAGAAAGAGGGTTATGCGAAGGGCTAACAACCCTTCCACAATAAGTAATGAAAAAAAATGTTAAGGAACCTGAATGTCAGGAGGCCAAGGTCCGATTTGGGCTGTAGCGCCATTTTAGTAGTAGTACTAGTACAATATTTTGTGCATTTGTGCGAGAATTTAATGAAGCTAGTGGTATCCATTGATAAAATTTTTAAATTGTTAGCTTTGATAGAATGGAAGAATTTTTCTTTCTCGAAAATTTTGTAAAATTGTTTGATAAGGGTAGAAAGATAGAGAGTTCACTGGTCCTCGACATTAAAATTAAAAAAAAATATATTTCTAGTTTTGTCACGTCTATTATGTTTATTTATTTTATTTAAATTTTATCTTAATTAAATCTCAAAGTAGAGTTATTTTGATTATTTATTGCAGTTAATTTAATCACAACGTTCGAATTACCTAAATTTCCTAATAACCAGAATTTAGCGATATTAAAAGAAGTGCCGATACGACCATTAATTTATAAAAGCTACCAGATGGGCTAAATTTCCATCGAATCGTATCATGTGACTTTCAAATTAAGACTTTGATCGTCTCTACCATATGCTGTATCCGGACGAAATAATCTGCGTCTTTTTTTTTATTAAATTTTGAATGAATATCATGTGACTTTAAAATTTATGAATTTTCAAAATAACTCATTCAATTCAATTTGATTTTTTAGTGTTTTATGGCAGTTTTTTCGCACTTGATTCAATTGGAAAAAATTCTGCAGAATTGTTATTTGCGTCTTTTTATTTGATTTTTATTGAAAATCATAATCATAATATTGCGTTGTCCACAACACACAATCATTTTTTATGACGATAAAGTCTTTGCCTGAGTCATCAAGAAAAAGGGTGGTAGAAAACTTCTGAATAACAAATCACTCTAAAAGAAATCGATAAATTCAATTGATGGTAGTCATCGGTCAACTTTGTTCTTTTAGTCAGTGTTGGCCTATAATAAGATTAAGGTGTATTTTATAAATAGATTCTAATTTTCTTTCAATCACACGTAGATAATTATAGTCAATGCGTGCTTACATAGGAGTGTGATGTCCCCATTTTAATTGTATATACTTTAATTCAATTGCAGATTAGTTGAACTTATAAGTATGTTTAAGTTGTATAGAGGTAGGCCATTGGTTCGATATAGCTTAGGGCGGAATAGATTTTATATATTGTTTAATGAATTGGAAGGAAATTAATTAGTTCATTTCTTTTTCATTGACGTCGATAGTAAAAATCTGTACTGTGTGTCAACGTTTTCACAACGCATATTTTACATTTCGACCTTTCAATATTTATTATACTCTAGATGAAATCTGAGAGTATTGTAAGTTTGCCACAAAGTTGGTAACACTAAGAAATAATTCTCGGAGAAAATATGAATGGTACAGAAGTTCATTTAGTTACTCAAAAATATCAAAATCTGATGTCCGTCCGTGTCCTGTCTAGCTTGAGAACGCGTTGACCTAAAAAGTTCAAATTTTGTAAACGTTGTTTTTATCAAAAAAGTAAGGTTCAGTTCGTGAACGGGCCAAATAACTCCACCCCTTCTACCCCTTTCCGTAAAAAATGACACAATTTCGCAATTTGACAATAAACCGATTTGCTCGAAACGTATAAAAGCTATTGATCTGAAATTTGGAATGTATTACTTTTACGACTATGATTTCAATCTACTTTATGAAAATTATTTGTGTCCTCTCCCTCCTTCCACCACCTCCCATATAAAACAGCATTTTTTCATGAAATGCTTTAGACCAATTTATTCTGTGCGTATAAAATTTATCGAGCTGAAATTGTGCGCTCAATATTTATTTAGAATTATTAGTAAGACCAAAAAAATTAGACGATTAGTTTTACCCCTTCTACCCCCTTCCTATACAAAATGACACAATTTCGCAATTTGACAAAAATCGGATTTGTTCGAAAAGCATAAAAGCTATTGATCTGAAATTTGGAATATATTAATTTTAGAAAAAAAAGCAAAAATTTAACCAAGGGCTTTACGCCCAATCGTAGTCCTATTATGTTTTGTTCGTTGTTTCTATCTCCGATGCAAAAATCTTATGTAAGGGATGGACTGGTAGGTAGTTGATGGAATAATAAATGTGAACGTTCATCGGGAATTAACGTTTATGACTTTTTTGGGAGAGAATTTTATTCCAAAAAAAAAAAAAAAATAAACAGAATTATGATTCTTCGAGAAATGAATAAAGGGTTTTGTATGGAAGGTGGTAGATGCAGAGGGTGGACGCTTGTCGTATTTTATATGACATCGATTGTGGTTTGCAAAATTTTTCGTTCTAAATTTCAAGTTTGTAGCTTTCATAATTTTCGAGGATACTGAACAATTTTTGTCAGTCTCATTTGCATGGGAGGTGGTGGAAGAAGTGGAAGGTTTTGAATGATTTCGAAACTGATTATCAACATCCTAATCACATTGCAATGTTTTAATTTTAAAGTCGATAGCCGTTATATGTTCAAAGAAAAAATATTTTTCTTGAATTTCCAATACAAAACTTTGTATCGGAGGGGGTAGTAGGATTGAAGCGAAGTTGAATTTTTATTTTTAACATTTATTGTAATTATTAAGAGACAAATTGTGGCAAAATTTTAAGTTTCGACTTTTTTTTTAGTTTCAATGAAAATCGATTAAATGCTTTTACCAAAATTGTGTATTCGTATGGGAGGGGTAGAGGGAGTATTCGAATCAAAACGAAATTTTTTGACATCAATTGCAATAATATACTTTTCTCAAAATTTAAAGTTGATAGTTTTGATCGTTTTGATTGAAATTTCGTGAAATTTGTATGGGAAGAGGTAGAAAGAGTGAGGTGAAGTTGATAGTTTTTTGGAAAATTGGCTGCAAATGTACTAAAATGAATTCTGGCAAAAATTTGTTTTTTTAGCTGTGCTACTTGAAATGAAAGCCGAGTAAATGCATTTTTGAAAATTGTCGATTTGAATGGGGAGGTAGAAGGAGAGTAGGGATCGGATCAATATTTTTTATCCTTAATGATATTTATCACTATACTGTAACCTAATTTTCAAGTTGATAGATGAAATGTTTTCAAAAAGAAATAAATTTCTTTAAATTTCGAAATTTTATGAAATTTGTATGGGAGGGAGTAGAAGGAGTAGGGGATGTGGCCCATTCACGAACTTAAAGTTGCTTTTTTACTTAAAATTACATATTGCAATAGCTCAAAGCGTGAAGAGTTATGTTGCAGACAGACAGACAAAGGGACAGAAGTTCACTCGGAATCGAAGTTTTTGAGCGACAACAAATATTTTTACACCTTCGGCGACTCTGTGCGAGCATTATTTCTTGGCGTGACAAGCGGTAAGCCAAACACAATATCCTCTCAGATATCATCTAGAGTATTAAAATTAATTTACAATGCATGTAGTAGTATCTGACTAAAGTTTTGTTCAGTTTAGGTTGTTGATCAGTTTTTTAAAGCAATCTAGAACAGAATCATTACGAATATTGGAATTTTAGTTTTTGTCAAATCTTTACTTGTGTCACAACAAGTTTTTTATTTCATTCTTATGTCATACTAGTAAAATAAGGTGAAGGGAGACTAAGTGAAACCCCCTTTAGGGCAGGGCTGCTGTCAATTTAACACTCAATATTTCATTCGTTTATACAAGTTTGAGTTTTCTTGAGGGCAGGAGTAGGAGGATAGTAAGGGTGGGTGAATATTAATAATTTTTTAATTGATTGCTGACGTGATTCAGTCCAATATTCTATGTATAGAATGTCAGTTTTATAGGCGAAATTACATAGAATTTTCATAAGATTTGGCGCATTTTACATTCACGAAACCAAACATTTGTATGGAGGTAAGGAGGTAAGGGAATCGTAATGTGATGCATTTTTATTAAATTTCTATTGTACGGTGCTCGTACAATTGAAATTGGTTAAAATCATACTTTTGTATGGGCAGGGGCTAGAAGAGTAGGCACGCTCTCAAAACTTTTGACGCAATTTCATTTCAACTATTTTTAAAAGATCTTGTGCAAAATTTCAAATTGATGGTATTAAATAGTTAGGTGATAATTGATTTCTTAAAAATGTTCGAAAAAATAATTTTGTATAGGAGGGAGTAGAAGTTTTGAAGGTATTCAATAAGTTAATATTTCATACTTGTAGGCATTTTTTTTAAATGCATTTTGCAAATTTTCAAGTTTCTAACTTAAAATTTCATTCAAAAATTTTCTGCTTATATATTTTCTCATTGCACATAAAACACCTTGTGCACGTTAGACTCCCAACTTCGGTGCATAACAATTGTGGAACAAATTATTATTTTTTCTATGTATATCAAATAGTTGTATCCACATGCAAAATTTAAACTTTGTATCTTTCACCAGAGCCCTAAAAAAGTCAGTAAAAATTTTCGAAATTTTTGCTTACCACGTCCCTCCCCTTATACCCCCCAATTTAAATTTTTTACTAAAATAAAAATTACATAGCTCTATAATCTGACAAAATTTCAATTTGATAGCTGTACTGAGTTTTGAGATAAAACGATTTGAAATTTTGGAATGTGCACCATTTTTGAAATGCCATTTTCCCCACTACTATTGTATATTTTACTACTATTTTATACTATTTATATTTTTTTCATAATTCCCTAGTATAGTTTTAAAGTTGTGCGAAGGGCTAACAAACCTTCCAGCATAAGTAATGAAAAATGTTAAGGAACCTGAATGTTAGGAGGCCAAGGTCCGATTTGGGCTGAAGTGCCATTGTAGCAGAAGCTTTAAATATAATCCAAGTCTCAATAGCGTAGCTTAAGAGATAGCCAAGATATTAATTTTTACGTGTTG
The DNA here is from genome assembly GCA_963669355.1 of Chorisops tibialis. Taxonomy (NCBI): domain Eukaryota; kingdom Metazoa; phylum Arthropoda; class Insecta; order Diptera; family Stratiomyidae; genus Chorisops; species Chorisops tibialis. The sequence goes on along the minus strand of OY770264.1, from coordinate 46,547,720 downwards.
TTTTTTGCACCCCCCTGACCTTTTCCCTTACAACAATTAGCCTCCTTTTGATTCTGGTCGGCCTGTATACCACCTTAATGGTCCCGAAATATGAATGTTCTATGGTAAGTAATTTCGAAGATATAATCATTTGAAAAAAAAAAAATCGGCGGACAATTTGTTTTTAGCCCCATCTTTTTGGACCCCAATGAATAAAAAAATTAAATTATTTTTAAAGTTCGTTCCACAAACTCTTCTGTACGCATGTTGATTTTCAGCTTCCTAGCTGGAACTGTGGTTGCGATATTTGAATTCTTAGTTAGCTCCCCCGGCCTCCCCTTAACCCTTACAGTACCCGTACAGACAGACATTTTTAGGCTATTTTAGTCATGAAACGCGAAAAAAAAAAAATTACAGGGTAGCTTTCAAAGTCGATCACAATACTTTATTATTAAAATGATGAAATAAAATGGAGAGCGATTATTAGTCTTTTCTGTCTACTCTCTAGTGATTGACTTAACTCGTGAATTATTTGTCTTTATTACAGTTTGTAACGCAAATCAAGCAGCTTTACCGACAAAATTCTTAACATTATATTTTTAATTACATATAGTCATCATTCTAATTAATTTGATCAAATTAGACAACAGCAAACATCTAACATCAATAAACTATATTATTACGAAAAAAAACCTGTTTACATTTATGACACAAAAACAATGCATTATTATTATGAGTCACAAGTAAACAAATATGAGGCTATTGTTCTAATACAAGATGAATTAAGGCTACACGAACTATCTTCGTGTTATCACCCTACAATGATTACGACCGAACTGCCCCATTTGAGTTTTCAGGATCAATTAAGCACACATTAAGTGTGACCTTAACGCTCTTATAGATAAATTAATGAAACTGGCAAAGAACGTAAAATGTATATGACACAAACATCCCGGTGTCCAAATAAGCAATGCTATCTAGGGGGTAAATATACTTGTTATACTTACTACTATACTACACGTTCGATGATAATTATTTTTTTCCATCAATACTATATGTTGACCTTGTATTTTTGTATTTGTCATATCGCAGTTAAAGTGTACATTCTACGCGGTATTAATTTATTGAAGCATATTGATGACGTTTCTAATGATAGCGACTGTTTCAATGATTCAAAAAAAAAAAAAAATAATAAAACATTATTAACTCGATGCTTCTTTCGTAAATAATGATAAACATTCTATTAAAGTTTTATCAAACTAAATTTTGTGATTAAATGAAAAATATTAAATCCACCTTTGATTTGATAAATCGCAAAATAATTCCCTGATTTAATGGTATTATTATAAAATTGTTGTTTGTTGTTGAGCTAGATAATAATTAAATTCTTAAATTGACATTAATGTAGACTGAAAACGTAAAATAGTGCGCTATTTTGAGCACAAGCCCTAGAATGTGGATATATTTTACTGACGTCTTCAATTTAGATCTATCACCGTTCTCGACGATAACCTTGGCAACTATCGCTTGAGTTATGCTCCAGTTTCGAAGAGGTGTCCTAACTTCCTGGAGTCGAGATTCTGTCATTACGTATCGTTCGAACCAGTGTGTTGTATGTTAAAGTTAGTTCTTGACTGACGTAAAAAGTGATAAACTGGTCTTTTTTTAGGGCAAGAAAGCGAAGAGACAAGCTATTTACAGGGAAAAAATATGGCAAGAACACCGAAAGTAAAAGGAGTGGGATTCCAATATTTCTAATAATACTTTTACCCGGTGCCTTCGGAGACAAGTGAATTCAGCAAGTCTAGAAAGATGTACGAGTAGTCACTATCAAATAACTTATGTAAAATATCATTCGCAAAAAAATTATTCCCTCCTCGAAATCTATGGAGTAAGGAACTGTATTTCCTCTCTGCTTTCCAAGAAGAAAACTCGCAAGCAGGTCGGCAGGAAACTTAAGTTTCGTAATTACGATAATGTCCATCAATATGTTGTTGAGAATTATGAGTGATGTGGTTACTTTTCCGATTTTACTTGCGTGGGAAGACCTCAAGTTATTGATTCTGAAATTAGATTAACTTTGAAGTTTATTTCATATGGCAATACTTCAAACATACTTCTGTGGTAGAGGCAAAGTAGCTTCTCGTGATTACATGCTAATTTTTTCGATCCTGAATGATAGCCCCACACAGGTTAGCTGTGCACCTGAAAATGGAATGAAACACGATATAAAATATTTCAGGATCTCGGCTTCGGCTGACTTGGACGACATATGCTCAACATTACGTATTTCGATTGCATCAAAAAATATTTGTATCGAATGGAAGCCTCGGGGTCTGCGAGGAGTGTTGAAGTATATACTGCTCGTCTAGCGCATTTACTTGCTTTATTGAAGGGTGCTGATATCTGTAAAAGTAACACTTGTAGGTAGTAATTTGGTGATGTCGAAAGAGAATGTCAATGCAAGGCACAGTAACTTCCGTCCTGATGTCGAACGAAACGGAAAAGATCAAAATATCACTGTAATTAAAAAAAAATGCCAAACTAGAACTTGTTTCGAAGGATTTCACTTTAATGTCATACTTGTGCTGCTATTTAGCTGCTTTCTGGTGGCATCTCCCGTCCAACTCAATAATCTTTACTTGGTCTGTATTATTGTGGGTTCTTAGCTAGTTAACTTTTTTTTTATTTATGTTGCTTTTCGTAGACACTTGCAGTGTGGAACTATGTGCACTCATTCCTCCACTATATACTTTTCCACGGGTTACTCGTCAAGCTGAATGGGCAGACGAGTTCACAATTAAACCCTTTCTTTCGCATACAGTGAAATATAGGCAGTCATTTAGAATCTTACGAAGATGCAAGGTGTCGCGTGTAACATAGAAGAGAGCTGTCCGTGAGCTTATCTGAGCAAACGGATGTCAGACAAGGTTGCTTTACTATCACCAGCCCTGTTTCTGGCGGTAATAAACGACATCTTGAAAGCTGTACTGGAAGGTGGGGAAGATAAAGGTCTTCAATGGAGACTATTTAACATCTTAAGTTACCTTGATTATGCTGATAACGTGTGTTTGCTTCCACATAACAGTTCGGACTTAAGTCAAATGTTTGCTCGTTGCATGCTAAATGCAAAGAGGTGGGATTGAAAATAAATGTGAGTAAAACCAACTATATGCACATGGGTTCGAACACAAGCACACCGATTGTTCTTAACGGACAAGATATGGAAGAGGTGCAAGATTTTTGTTATCTCGGAAGCAGTGTCAGCATGGGTGGCGTTGCGAAAAGAATATTAAGGCTCGTCTAAATTAAGCTCGTCAAGCCTTCGGTATCCTTTCTCTCTTTCTAGAGGTTAAGAGAGATCTGCATTCGCACGAAGCTGCAAGTATTTGACGTATGCGTCAAATCCGTGTTGTTATATGGTTGTACTACGTGGAAAGTGACCGTTCGACTTACCAAGAAACTGCAAACTTTCGTGAACTAAAGCCCCTGACGCATTTTAGGAATATTCCGGCCAGAAGTGATCTCCAATAACGAACTGTGGAGTACATCTGGACAGACTAAAACAGGCACTGAGATTCAAAGACGCAAGTAGCTGTAAATCGGTCATACTTCGAGGAAACCAGAGCGAAACATCGCCGAACAGGCTTTGGATTATAATCCTCAACGTCGGGTTGGTCGACCATGCAGCATGGAAGCGAGCAGTTGAGCAGGAGGCCAGAGGAATAAATAAGTCCTGGCAACAGCTAAATGCCCATGCTCAGTATTGTGCCTTGTGAAAAAAAGTTGTTTCTATCCTATGCTCCTATAGGTCTTAACAGTAATTTGACGCTACATTTCCCGAACGTCCTTTGGAACACATTACCAGCCAAAGTGTTTCCCAACGAACACAGCCTCCAGTGGTTCGGTCACTTTAGTCTCTCTCCATTCAAGTTAACCCAACTTTAATTATTTTCTTCAATCACTATACAGACATAACTGCGTACAGCATGAAGGTTGACCACCTAAACTATACACGGTGCCGCAAAAAAAATTACCCTCATTTGGATTCCTGGACGCAGTGGTTTTGAGGAAAATGAAATTTGGTCAGAAAGTAATCCAAATCTAATTTTGTAGGAACGGTACCTTTTTGTGCAATAACGCTCAGTACTGCAATAATTAATGATAAAATCTGGCTAAAATCGCAGAGTGCTCCTCGTTAGGACTCGACACCAGATAAAAACAATCGACGATTTTTTTGCCAAAACATTCAGAACTTCTGACTATCTACAACTAAATAGAAATCTCTCGGTGAGTATTCTAACTGGCCACTGAAATATGAAAAAACGTCATCAAGGAATTGGGCTTTCAGAGGATAATCTCTGCAGTGAGGAGAAGGAAACACCAGAGCACGTCTTAAGCCATTGTGGACCACTTGTAAAAAAAACTTGACTCTTGGTCAAAAATTCATAAACTCAAGTTTAATTCAGATCGTTTCTTATCGAGATACATATCCTGAGCATTACCAGAGAGTTGCAATTTTTTTCTATCTGGTATGTTTTCTATCTGGAGCTGGGAAGAACTTTTGAATGGAAGATCTAAACTAAGATTTGAGTTTTTATCTGGTATGTAACAGATCGAAAGTTTAGAAAGGAAAACTAAATTCTGCATGGTAGGCGATTTTTTTTACTGAATCGCCCATACCGCCGAAATTATCTTGGCGAAACTTAGGCTCTTACTTCACCTGACTTCAAATATATGCATACTTTTTCATTATTACATAGACTACTTCTTCTACAGTGGCGCTACAGCCCAAATCGGACCTTGGCCTCCTGACATTCAGGTTCCTTAACATTGTTCATTACTTATTGTGGAAAGGTTTTTAAACCTTTGCACAACCCTCTATCTACGAATTTTTTCATTTTTCGTAGATTGAGGTGATCAAGATATATCTAAGCAGGCAATGTGCTGGAATTATAAATTGTGTCGACCGGGATTTGAACTCACGACCTTCGCATTATAAGACCAACACGCTACCCATTAGGCTACACCCTAGCTATTACATAGACTAGGTATTTCTTAAAACTACTACTTCCATAGCTTATTTCAATGACCTACTAAAATGTACACCCAGTAGTGGTACTAACTGAAAAGTATATCTATCACCCCAAATATAATCAATCCGTATTTTGAATTTTTATAGCTAATATTGGATTTCGTCTAATGCACTGATTTAAACCAAGCCAAACTGTTCAAAATTTGTTATTCCTTTTATTTAGATAGAATTTATATTTGTATCCCACGTGCTATGCTGTGGTACCTACTGTTTTCATTGTCATGTATTATAATTTTAATCACTAAGAAACAGTTATTAATTTCCAGAGATATCAAGTGTAAGAAATAAGTCAGTACAGACATATCCGGTATTTCATTTTATAAACTTGTTTATCAAAAAAACAGGCTTAGAATTTAGAATTACGGAAACCTACGCATGAAAATCAAATTGCATAATAAAATAGAATGAAAAGACGCAACATAGTCATCCTGTAATGCCAAAAGCAAGAAACCGGTTAGCTAAAGAATCACGCAGGTAAAATTATGCATCAAGTCTGGACGAAAAGAATGTCCAGGTAAGGAAATATATATAGGCGTTGTAGGTGCCTAAGAAAGGGATATGTCCATCAAAATGCAATGGAATATTCCGCTGCCGACAAGATATGTCCGAATTCTATGATATCTATAACGTAACCCAGTTTCTTACTTTCGAACTTAACTATCACTCCTAACTGTGTTTTGATTTAATATGCTACCTTGTGATTTATAGGCTATCGCGGTTTTATTTTTATCGTCTTTACCTTAATTCTTTTCACAAGATATCATTTTTGATTAGATAGTAATCGGAGAATACTTACAATACGAGCTGACACATGACTTGAGATTTAATTTTTCTATACTTTACACAATGATAAATTGACGAGATAAATTGCACAAATTAATAGGTAAAATTGTTCGACAATAATCCAAGCGAATATAAATAGGTTTATCGAGTGACATGTTCATAAAAAGGTGATTTTCTTTTATTAAAAAAAAAAAATTTAAGTAAGAAAAAAACATTTTGATTATTGTCATTGCAATGTATAGAGGTCAAAACTTAGAAAACATTCTGCATTGGTAATTAAAATCACATTAATGAGCAAGTACAAGTAGCCAGCAATTGTGAATCAGAAATAATTTCAGTGGATGTCATGAGACATTATTCATGCGACCTACCATCAAGAGAATGACGGAATGTCAGTCTATGAACATTAATGGTTTCTATGATTTGAGTATAACCTAGATATAGCTGGTTTGAATATTTTACAACGATACCAAGATTGAGAGTTCAAATCATGATCAACAGATTGCAGAACTGAGTCTGGTGGTATAATTTTAGATTTTCCTTGGCACCACTAAAAAATGTTGAAACCGAGAGTTCGTTATTGTGCTCATCTAACTGGCTGTCCGGTCTCTAACTTGCAACATCTTAAAGTTTGGAATTTCAAAGTTCCCGAACACGTTTACTATTATAGAACAAGTATGCATATAGGCACATCCCTTCTACCATCTCCCATAAAATTAAATTGAGGCGTTCAGTTCCAAAACTCGCGATCTGTACTTCGTACAATTTAACTTTTTTATGGTAAATAAAATTGACAGTACGAAAACAGATCAAGAGATCATGTTTTTTTTATTGTTTTGAAGAAATCAGTATATAGTATATAATCATAATTTCAACACGCTACTTGCGTTGCTATATCTTGACCATCTCAATCTGCGAAAATGAAAACTCGTAGATAGAGAGTTGTGCGAAGTGCTGAAAAACCTTTCTTAATAACAAATAAAATGTTAATTAACTTGAAGGCTTTGACCTCCTGCAAAGCCCGATTTGAGGTGTTGTCCAGTTGAAAAAGTAAAACACTTGCTTAACTTCCTGAAATTCAAATGTTTACGAAAAATTTTATGTTTTTTTTCATCACACTGCTGAATGGTGTTTTGTTTCAGATATGTCACATATCGATCCTTCTCTTTATTTCACGTAGAACAACAGATTTAAAATGACGCACTTAATCAAATTCGTCACTATGACTATGAGTGAGTTCCGTAAATTAATTGTAAATTGTTGCATTGGATTGTGCTTTATTCGCAAAATTTGAAGCCGCTCAATACATTGTTTTTGCGGAACGATTGATAGATATCCATCTATGCAGCAGCCACAGTATACCCAGTAATATAACTCAGCCAAATATGCGGCTTGGTTTCGAAAACACACGTTCGTTTCCTCTCCCAGACACGTGTGTTTCCTATCCCAGACACGTGTATTGCCTGTCCCTCAAGCTTACAGTGAACATTTAATCTGATCTTTTTATTTCATTTTCGCAAAGATTTTTTTTATTAGACAAGAGCAAACGAAATTGTAAGAACCGCCGACCATGACCCACGCACCCGCCGTCCAAGTTGAATACGACGCGAGAAAAAGGTTTAAGAACGCCATATATAAGAATGAGAGATAAGAAGTGTCGTGGACTCGGCAGGATACGTCGCGAACGAGTCTGTCAGTACTTTTCTCTCTTTTTTTCGGAGGTAATGACGTCAAATTGCAGATGTCTCTCATGAAAAACCTGTTAACCCTGGCAATATACAGAGTTATTTTACTTGGTGGACTTACTGTGGCAGCAAAATCGATCGGCGAATGTTGTTAGCAGCCCAACACGCACTGGAAAGGGAAATCGGTTGAAACGGTCCTACGCACTTTAGTGTGCCATATTTAAAAATCTCTAAGTATTAAAGATTACACTATGGTAGCTTTTATCTATACCGAGGGACTTTTTACAACGTAAGACCAGAAGCGATTACGCACGCACTTTCAATTTTGAAAGTAAACGCTTCGCTTGGCGTGCTGATTAATTTGATGTTAACATCTAGGATTATCAGCACAAAGCTGGGCGACACATCCGTTAAAAAGTTTGTTAGTAGAGATACTCCGCAAGGCGGGGTCCTCTCTCCACTTCTTTGGAACGTGGCGGTCAATGGACTACTGCTAAAACTTTAAGAGGCAGGCTGTAAAGTGATTGTTTATGCGGACGACGTTGCTATATCCATCTCTGGTAAGCACGCAAGTACTTTGGGCGAGGTTATGCAAAATGGCCTCTCAATACTCTCTAAATGGACTCATGAATGTGGTTTGGGAGTTAGCCCACACAAAACTGAGCTAGTTCTCTTCACAAGGAAACCCAAAATTCCCCATGTGGACCCTCCTAACCTGGCTGGTACCAGTCTTGTTTGTCATCAGACCCATCTTGCCTTATGGTGTGATTATGTAATAGACTGCCCTAAAGACAGAGGCAAACTGTAATTCCCTCAGCAAGGTGCAGAGAACAGCATTAGATGTACTGTTTTATCTGCTGTCTATCGATATTATTGGTAAATAGATGGCTGCAAGTGCAGCCGCGCGCAGTAAAGAAACTCGGCAGTGCATTAAAACTGGTCACTCTTTAATTCTGGAAGATTTCGAGAATTTAACCGAAATCACGGACTACACTCTTTCAAGTTTTGGTTTTGATAGTAATTTCGTCATCCCCTCGAGACAAGAGTTGGACGCAGATGAAATACGGGAGGAAGAGTCCATATTCTTTTATATTGATGGCTCAATGCTTGAAGTGGGGTCGGAGGAGGTGTTTTCTCCGCAATGCTTAACTTAAGCATATCTTTTCGTCTTCCGGATCATTGTAGTGTGTTCCAAGCAGATGTGATGGCGATAAGAGAAGCCTTGGACTGGCTGAAGTGTAATATATTAGATTGTTGCAGACGAAATAGCGACTTTCGCGATGTAGTGAAGTTAGTTACGATTTTCATGTCTCACACTGCCTCCAGGTGGCTCTGGTAGTAATGAATATTGAAGTATAAATACTTCTACATTTGGTAATTCATCATTTCAGTTTTGGACTTCATTGAGATCGGAGAGAAAAAAAAAATAAAAAAACATGGAATCGATTCAAAAACGGTTACTTTTTCTTTACGAGTTCAAACTTGGCCACAACGCAAGGGAGGCAACCAAAAACATCAACAGGGCATTTGGAGCTGACACAGTAAGCGAACGAACTACACAGCGAAAAATTCCAATTAAGAGATATGACCCTTCAAAGTGAGCCAGGACCATCGATGACAACGACGAGCTGCGCTTACTAGTGGAGTCTGACTCACGCCAAACTGTAAGGGACATTGCAGAGAAACTAGGCGTATACTATTCGACAGTTTCCCGGCACTTGCAACAGCTTGGAAAAGTCAGAAGGCTTTACAAGTACCTCATGTGTCAAAAATAACGATCAAAAGATGCCTCATTTATCAAGAACAACGGTCAAAAAATTAAACGAGTTGCAGTTTGAGACTCTTCCTCATCCACCATATTCACCAGACCTCTCGCCAATTGATTACCACTTTTTTAAAAATTTGGATCATTTTTTAGCGAAGAAACAATTTAACAATGAAGCAGCCATCAAAAATGCCTTCGAGGAATTTCTTCAGTCTAGAAAGTCGGACTTCTACGAAACTGGCATAAATGCACTTGTGTCTCGTTGGTTGAAGTGTATTGCATCTGCTGGTACCTATTTTGATTAATAAAATTAAGTTTTATAAGAGTTAAAGTCGTTTGGAATTTCACTAGCAAAGTCGCCATTTCATCTGCAACAACCTAATAGTATATACTAAAGATATTGGCATTTTCACCGATAGCTTGGCAGATATTTAATCCCTGGAATCAGTCATGTCTACGTCCAAGATTGTTCTTGATTGTCGCCCGTCTCTGAGGGAGATGGCTATACAATTCAACATTCGCCTGTGCTGGATACCAGGGCATAAGGCCATTCTGGAAATCTAAAGGATCGACGAACTTGCTCGGCCCAGAACTACCTTGCAGATTTAATCTGAGAAAGAGAAGCTGGGGATGTCTCTCGCAACTTATAAGTTACAGCTTAAGTTGGATGTGATTAGCAAAGCCAACGACAGATGAGCAAACAGTGTTACTTGAAATGCCTGATAGATTTGGCTTGCGCTGGATCTAGAACGCTCTAGTAGACTGATCTCGCTAAGCAGGCAGATGATTAGCTCCATCGTAGAAGTCGTTACAGGACTCTGTCTGATAAGGAGACATGCTCAGAGGTTTGGCCTTCCGCCTAATGATTTTTACAGGAGCTGCACGGATGGAGAAGAGGAAAAGACGATTCTTCATCTGTTATGTACTTGGCCTGCTCTCTTTAAAAAAAGGAGACGCCACCTATGCGCATACTTCTTCGAAAGTCTCGGCAGTCTGGCAAATGCATAAGCCAGGAGCCTTCAACGCTCCATAGAAAGTTTCGGTTGGTTCACCGAGTTGGAGTCTCTTCTGAGATCCTGGGGCAACTCAACGGACCTGCCTGGATTTGTATCAGGGCAGCCATCCTCCTCTACCTACCTACTTAGGCCACATTTAAAATTATAAAAAATCAACCAATCTTCACACAAAGTTTTCATTTTTTAATGAAATTTTATTAAACGTTGTAAAATCAAAATCACTTGAATACCGCTTGGAAAATTTTAGGATTTTTTAATTTTCGTATCGTTGGCTACACTTGAAATACTCAATTCCAAATTTTTGCAGTGCCCCTCGTAAAGCTTTTTTATATTAAGGAAAATCTTTTATAATGGCTGCAATTACAGATCGCTGGCAACACAAGAAATACACAATTCTAAAACTATTGCTGGCATCACTAGAAGTACCAAACTTGAAAAAGTTTTGCAGGGGGTAGTATTGATACACACATTAGAATATCTCATTTTGGAAGTAGTTGTTATCGTACATACAAAATGCTAAATATCACGGCATATAAGAAACCAATTTTTACACTAATTAAACTGATGAAATAAATCTAGAAAAAATCAATTCTCCAAAAAAAAAACTATGATAGAAATTCTTTACTTCTTCTACCACCTCCCATACAAATTGTCATTTTGTTATAGTAAACCTCTTTTCTTAAAATGTGAAATACAATATTTTGGTGAGAATTTTCAATGACGAGAATCGGTTTGTTAATCTACCTCTCCCATATAATTTGCCCATATATACGTTATATCTATTTCCGCAATGAACCAGTATCTAAGATATCGTGTCCTAGTTTGGTGGACTTGACTCTTTTAATATCATGTTGAAGAGGAGGTTAGGAGTACGGGACGGCAAAGGAAATCAGTTCAAGATGAGCTCAAACATAAAATAAAAGAAAATCTAAAATTATTCTCAATAACATGAAATTTTCCATTTTTTGCAGTTGGCAACCCGATCGATAGAACCATCTTTTGGACTTTTATTCGGTGATTTACTTACGTCATTAGAAGTTGGAACGACAGGTGCTGCAATCATCATGAGTACATTGGATGTCTCAATGAATTTCTCCGGACTATTTGTCGGGCCGCTTCTCAAGGAATTTTCCTATAGGAAAGTGGCAATTGCCGGCTCTTTACTATGTGCCCTAGGCTTGGCACTAACTTCGCCGGCATCTAGCATGGCACATATTTTAGCTACTTATAGTGTAATTAATGGTAAGTGTCTTTTAATGTTTTTTTTTATTTTTATTAAATACCTTCAAGCAGGCCAAATTAAATTAAAAAAGAAAAAAAAAAATCCAAAGAATAATTTATCTGGCACTATGCCCAAACCATAAACCAATCTTTAAGATCTCATTAAATACGACTCAATTTAAATGTCTTCGTTTATTTTCAGGAATTGGCGTCGGACTGGCAACGTCAGCTGCTTTTGTCGCCTTAAATCACTACTTTAGGAATAAACGTGGTCAGGCCGTGGGACTCTCGATGGCTGGAACTGCCATGGGCATGTTAATAATGCCACAACTTGTACGAATACTTCTCGAAGACTATGGCTTCCGTGGAGCTGTTTTAATGCTATCTGGAATAGCATTACACTCAATGCTCGGGTCGGTTCTATTGCAACCGGCCAAATGGCATATGAAGGACGAGCAAGTAGACGTCGAGCTGATGCCGATTCCGGAGATGAACACCATCAAAGAAGACGACGAGGATTCACTGCCCGAAATGAATACACTCCTATTCAACAAGCAGAACAATATGCGGAAAAACTTTTCCGAAGTAGCAATGAGCACTATGAATGGTACAAAAAATGGTGGTATGCCCAAGAGGCCTACTTTTCCAAGGATTATGTCCAACAATGTTATGTTGGGTATGCCAGAGTTTGCAGCACTTTCCAATAGCGAGCTGAACAATTCCATCCGACAGAGAAAGATGTCGGTCTTGTCAAACTTATCGCATCTGGATTTCACTGGAAGTACATTACATGTTCATATGAATGTCGGCGATGAGGAGCTCGAGAAACATGACCAGGCTATCCGACGAGTTAATACTCATCTGGGAATGAGCAATATGCATCGCGATTCGTTCATAAAAATGACGCCAGCATTTGGCAGATCGGAGAGCATTATTGGCCCACCGGAAGAGCCCACAGCTAAGCCAAGCTTCTGGAAGCGATTTGCCGATTTGATGGACGTAGGACTGCTCAAGGATATGGCATTTTTGAATTTGCTGTTTGGACTGTCGATCTTTTACGTGGCTGAAATGAACTTCAAGATGGTCACACCATTCTTTTTTGCGGATCTGGGCTATAGTAAGGCTGAGGTCGCTTTCTGCTTGTCCGTAACAGCTGTTACCGATATTGCTGCTCGAGTTATCTTTCCGCCGATTTTCGATCGATTCAATATCAGAAAAAGGAGCGTGTTTTTGGTCTCGATCATTTTCGTAGCAATCACCAGATCCAGTAAGTATTTAGCACAGTTTTGATCTGAAGGAATCCTCTCTGACGATTTGCCTTTTCTTTTTTAGTCATGGCTGAGCAAACGGATTGGACGCAACTTATGATTTGGCTTTCGATCTGTGGTTTCTTCCGCGGATCAGCATTGAGTAATTTCACTTTAACCGTGTCGGAGTATTGCTCACTAGAGCAGTTGCCGTCGGCGTTCGGTTGGCATTTAGTTGGAAAAGCTCTTTTCGTTATTGCCTTTGGACCTTTGATTGGTAGGTGTCTTGGCTTCAAATTATTTCTAGAACTTTTCTAATTTTCTTATATTCCAGGTGCTGTTCGCGATCTTACCAACAGTTATCCGATTTGTATTCATACACAAAGTGTTTGTATTTTCATATGTGCCATAGCATGGGGAATTGAGTACCTGTTACAGTATTTACGCAGTAGAAAGCCTGTCGTAGATACTGCTTAGAATTATTGCTACCACCTAAATACTTTACTGTGTGATAATTAACTAGAAACAAAAGAAGACAAAATAATTAACTAGCCTATTTGTAACAAATATTTACTGTAAGTAATCTTATCGACTGAAAGACTACCGCATATGAACCGGATAATTGAAGAAGGACCTGCATTTAGTTCTTCTGGAATCCGGTTGCCTTCCTTGTATTTAACGAATAAAATTTGAAGACAAAAAAAAAGTCAAAGTGCTTTACGATGGTCTCAAACTGGACAGACATCCTGAACAGAGTCAGACAACAAAACATAAATAGTATTTTCTAGAAATATATATATGTATTTACGAAAGTTTTTATTATTATTTTAATTACATATATCTATTACCTATACATATATATAAATGTAGTTATTTTTGCAGATATATTTGTAAATAATTGAGTACGATGTAGGAGTAATGTTGTTTGAAATATTAACGCGACTTACTAGACAACAATTTTTTTTTTATGAAATTCCCATCAATATTTTACTAGTTTGCAAGTTTTTGTATGAAAGTATTTTTATATAATATATGGAACGTTGTTGTAGATTGTTATTTAGGTAAAAAAAAATTATGATAATTTTTAGGACAAAAATGTGTCAAATTAAGAAAGTTCATGTAGATGGAAAGATTATGTCAATAAATTGAATGAAATTTTCAAAATGGAAATTGAATTGTTTTTCCTTCAGCCTTACCTGTACGAAAAACTTGCTTACTCGTTCAGAAACAAACAGCTATAATCCAAAGAATCAACTCTAGATCTTGTAATTAATAATGGAACATTCTACAACCCACTGCACGTTGTCTTTTTTTTCCTTTATTGGATTTCACGACCGCAGGGCTGAAGTATTTTGTTTTAAAAGATATATTACTTTTAAAGTTTATCAGCAATTTATGGAGAGCTGTACTACATAGTATCGCAAAGAACATCAAATATAGTCATCAATCAATAAATCAATTTCCTGTGGCCCTACAGTGGCATAAGACAGAAACAGTTCTCTTCTACAAGACGTGATCTTAAGCATCGGCATTTAATTGTCGTCGGGCTAATCGGACCATATTTTACAGTACCGCAAATAAGCAAATCCAAAATGCCCCAAAAATCATTTATAATAAAGGGGTTTACTCTTATAAGGGAATCAGATAAATTATATATTTTTATCATCCAATTTATAGTTTATTGGAAATAGTTCATATCCAATGCGCGACATTTATAAAGTTAAATAAATAACAAAACAAATTCAGAAAAAAATTTATAAAATGTACTTGAAGTCAATATACGTATTTTTTTAACTAACGTTTTCAAAGACATTGTATAAAAATATGCTCTAGGTCCTTAAAATTGTGTATAGTGCGCTGTTGTGCACCAAATATTGCTGTAGAGTTGCTAAAGCTTGTAAAGTTTCTATTCTGGCCTGTGTAGCAATTTAATTAGACAATTGATTACCATCATCTTCTTCGGACAATTCACACTGTTCGACGATGTCTTCAGACTCAACGATTAACATCACAGCCTACATACTTCTCCAAAACGTCTTCAGCAATAGGAAGGTCCAGAAATTCGAGTGTTTCGTCAATATCTACGCTACTCTTCTTTGAAATTGTCTACTACAATGGCGCTACAGCCCAAATCGGACCTTGGTCTCCTGATATTCAGGTTCCTTAACATTTTTCATTACTTATTGTGGAAGGGCTGTTAGCCCTTCGCACAACCCTCTTTCTACGAATTTTTTCATTTTCGTAGATTGAGGTGACCAAGGTATATCCAAGCAGGCAATGTGCTGGAATTATGTATTGTGTACTATGTATACTCACGACCTTCGCATTACAAGACCAACACGCTACCTACTAGGCTACACCCTAGCTTTGAAAATTTGCCCTTTCTTAAACAGTTTCTTATGGTCTACTCTGAAACATTTCTCCATGCATGTTAAGCTAATTTCCCGGTATCCAGGAAGTTGAAATTTTTCACAAAGTCCGTCGTTGATAAACTTGCTTCGAGAGCAAGCAAATTATGTCTTAAAATATTCGTTCTTGTCTGCTTTGAAAATTCTTATGATTCCCATATCTAACGGTTGGATAATACTGGTTGTATTTGGAGGTAGCAAATTTTTTATGTTTATCAAATCAGTGCCAGAATTTAATTTGTAGCACGCTATATTATTCACGAATAATAAATTTTTCCGGTTTCATTTTTCTGCCCAGCTCTACGAATATTTCCGTCCAAATTTCTCTGATCATCCTTGCTTTATTTTGACTTTAGTAAGGAAGAGGCTTGGATTTCCCACAAACACAGGGAGGATTCTTCGATTTGCAGATGACACACGAACATTTTTATACTCTAGATGGAATCTGAGAGTATTATAAGTTCGCTCCAAGGTTTGTAACGCCAAGAAATAAGGCTCGGAGAAAAAAATGAATGATACAGAAGTTAATATTATCACTCAAAAATCTCAAAACTGGATGTCCGTCCGTCCGTCCGTCCGTGCGCTCTCTAGCTTGAGAACGCGTTGAGCTAGATAGTTCAAATTTTGTACACGTCGTTTTTGGCAAAAAAGTAAGGTCAAGTTCGTGAACGGGCCAAATCGCTCCATCCCTTCTACCCCCTCCCATACAAAATGACACAATTGCGCAATTTGACAATGAAGAGATTTGCTCGAAAAGTATAAAAGCTATTAACCTGAAATTTAGAATATATTACTATTATGATAATATCAATCTACCGTATAAAAATTATGTGTGTCCTACCCCTCCTTCTACCACCTCCCATACAAAGTGTACTTTTCATGAATTATTCTAAGCCAATTTACTCAGTGCGTATAAAATTTAGCTAGCTGAAATTTTGTACCAAGTATTTATTAAAAATTGTTAGTAAGGCCAAAAAAAAATTAGACGATTAGCTTTACCCCGTCTACCCCCTCCCATACAAAATGACACAATTTTGCAATTTAACAATAAATGGATTTACTCGAAAAGTGTAAAAGCTATTAATCTGAATTTTTGGATATATCACTTTCATAATAATATAAATCTACAGTAGAAAAATTATTGGAGTCCTCTCTCTCCTTCCACCCCCTCCCATACGAACATCACTTTTTCGTGAAATGCTTTAAGACGATTTTCTCAGAACATATAACATTTATCGAGCTCATATTTTGTAATAAATTCTTAATTAGTATTATCACTAAGATCAGAAAAAAATATTTGATTAGCTTCACTGCTTCTACCCCCTCCCACACAACTTCACAAAAAATTGATTTTCTTGAAAAGTATGAATGGCACTAGTCTGAAATTTAAGGGATGTCAATTTTATAATATTCCTAGTTATTTCTGAAAAGATCACTAAAATCCCCCCTTTCCTTGTACCACCTCCCATACAAACTGCACATTTACATTAAATCTAACTCAATAATTTTCTCAGTTCCCATTCAATTTTTTGAGTAAGCATTTTGAATGAAACATTTTTATAGCTACTTAAGCATGATGGGGAAAAAACTAGTTCAATGCTATCATCCCTTCTAACACTCCACATACAAAATTTCTTGGGGTCACAAAAAAATTCTATTTCATCTAGAGTATCGTAAGATTGCGAATTACGCGCAATCGTAGCCCTGTTATGTTTCTATTCCATTTATTTTACAAATAATCAAAAGTGTCACACGATCCTTTTCTTAATTTTTCAACCATCACTTTTTCTCCTTTTCTCGCCATTGTCCTCTAAAAAGAGCCAATTTCTTCAGAATTGAGAACATTCGATACCGAGAAGCCCCTTGAAATAGATGGCAAAATAATAGTTGACCATTTGCTGGCAGTTTTTCTCTCTATGAATTTTCTGAAAACTAACATTTTCTTTGTACCAAAGGCATCCATTACTAGCATCGAAGCTACTGATATATAGCACATTGGCATATTTCACCGCTTGTTCCCGAATCAAGGATCCATTTATTCTAGCATTGCTGGCTCTTATTTCATTGAACCATCGAGTATCTGTTTGATCACCGTGTTCATTATTGACTGCACGGAAACGCTTTCGCTGGGAATTTTTGTTATTCAGAGAAATATGTCTTCCTTTTTGAAAATGCGCGCTAAAATTGAAGAATCGTAGTTAAATGCGTTGGATAATATCCCACTTTTGTTCGACTGTTAGAGTGGTACGCTTTCGACCCAACATTATGGCAATAGCTAGAAAATGATCAATACACAATTTCAAGCTAATAACACTATATTTCTAAAATTTCGAATCTAGAAAAACTTTACAATTTACAGTTTGCTTATCGACTATGTAATTTGAATGAAATTCCACGAGCCGTTCGATGGTATAGTTTGGCAGGTTTGACTGTAAATTAAAACGATTGGAATTTCCAAAACCCCACGTAGTCGTCTGAACAGCTTTCGGTGTTGCAAAACTGAAATTTATCGAGACTAGCAAAGATAAAATGAAATCTCTAGATATACCACGTAAAAAATTGTAAGTGCTCTGGAGAAAAATTGGGAATGGCCCCAGTATATAACCTTCACCACGACAGTAACCCAAAACATAAACATAGAGCACATGTAGTTAAAGAGTGCTTGTCAACCTCATCCCAGTCTCTGATCTCAACCCAATACAATATTTGTGGCATAAACTCAAGTTCTGGTTGCGAAATTGTAATGCTGCCACTAAAAACCAACTAAAAGAAAATCCCATTAGGATTTAAAAAAATCTGCCAAAGGGTCGAGCACAACTTTATTATTCTTGGAACAAGTTGAGATAGGGTGTAACATAGTGGGAAGCGTGTTGGCCTACAATGCGAAGATCGTGAGTTCAAATCCCGGTCGACGCATAATTCCAGCACACTACCTGCTTGGGTATGTACACCTTAGTTATCTCAATCTACGAAAATTAAAATTCGTAGACAGAGGGTTGTGCAAAGGTCCAACAACCTTTTCATAAAAAGTAATGGAAATGTTAAGGAACCTGAATGTCAGGACGCCAAGGCCCGATTTGGGCTTTAGTGTGATTGTAGAAATAGAAAGTTGAGGATGCGTGGAAAGTCAATATGTAGGTTAGGGTGCATAGAGAAGACTAAGTGAAATGGGGCTCTAGAGCATGGCTACTGCCAATTAATTTACACTCGTGGTTCTTCCTTGGTCTTTATACAATATTTCAAATTTGATAGCATTTATTAATTTCTTCAATGGCGCTACAGCCCAAATCGGGCCTTGGCCTCCTGACCTTCAGGTCCCTTAACATTTTCATTATTTATTGCGGAAGAGTTGTTAGCTCTTCGCACAACCCTCTATCTACGAATTTTTCATTTTCGTGGATTGAGGTAACCAAGGTATATTCAAGCAGGTAGTGTGCTGAAATTACGCGTCGACCGGGATTTGAACTCATGACCTTCGCATTGTAAACCAAACACGCTACCGACTAGACTACACCCTAGCTTATTTTAATTTGGTGATAATTGATTTGGAAGAAAAGATTTCCGGATTCGACACTGATACGCTTTATTATTCGTGACGTTTCGGTCTCTGCTGAGACCTTTATCAAGCTGTTTGATAAAGGACTCAGCAGAGATCGAAACGTCACGAATAATAAAGCGTAGCAGTGTAGAATCTGAAAATCTTTTCTTTCAATTTAAAATGCTCTTTGAAAACATTTACCAAACGATAATTGATTTCTTAAAAATGCTTGAAAAAATATACGACCAGTTAATTTTTAAAACTTTATGCATTTTTATTAAAATGAATTTCGCAAGTTTTGAAGTTTCTAGCTTAAAATTTTAATAAGAAAATTTGAAATTTTCTGTTTTTTCATTACACACGTAACAATTTGTGCAGGTTATAGTCCAATCGGATTAGATAAAAAAGGGTGTATTTGGCGAAATGTTGCGATCTCGATGTTTTTTTTAACCTCATTGTTTTTGTCAGGATGTCTACAATACAACTTGACTACAGAGGTCAGTCAGAGATTTGACTTACACATTCTTTTTTTGAAAAAGCTATTCAGAACAAGATTTACTCGAAAAGATATTTTGCAATAACTTCATCAGAAGAAATTTCTATGAAACCGGCTTTATATGGGCTGAATTATGATTTATGTATATTACTTTAAGTGTAGTTATTAGAAGGCAATGGCGCATGGTTTAGTAGAATATCTTTTTTATAGTTTGTGAGATAATTATCTCATTCTAAAACACAAATTCTTTGAAAATTGCCTAAAACGTCTTCAAAAGCGAAAATTTTTCCTTTTTCCTAAAAATGACATAAAAAATTCAACACGGTATCTCAAAGCGTTCGAAAGTTATGTTGCAGACAGACGAAGAGACGTTTACTCGGAATCGGGGTCTCAAATTTCATCTAGAGTATAAAAACTTACTGGTTGGTTCTTAGCCCCTCCCCTCCTCCTTTTTGTACCCCACTGGATAGCAAAATTAGTTAATTTTTACTATTCTCCCTATAAAGCGATAGAACCGAATGCCGAATTTCAGCTTTCAATATGTATTCCTAGTAAGCTCAATTTCGAACTTAACCCTTCCAACCCAATCTGCAAATCGCCCAAAAATGAATTTTTTATCTAAAGTGGGTATCAACAAGATGCTGGTGGTCCACCGGCTACAGTTCTTGAGTCAATTGGACTTTGTATGCATGCAGAGTCAAGCCTTTCGTCAATATTCACAGCAGTGTTGACGTGAGGAGGTTGAATTGAGAACGTGACGAATGGAGTTTTTGAAGTGATTTTCAACACTGTCCCTCACTGCGTCGATATTTTCGGTCGAACGTCCGGGGCCAAGTTGTTTCGGAGTCCTTACATCTTGCACTGAGCCAGTCTCTTGGAATTTTTTGAGTGCATACACAGGTCTCAGATGGAATATGATTACGATGAAAATTTGCTCGAATTTTGCGCATCTTAAGCCGACCAGATGTCAAATAATAAACCTTTCCAACCCGCTCAAACACCCTATATAAGTCGTTAAAAGTCGTTTGAGCGTATACGTACGGAAGAAGTTTTTTTTTGCATTTTCAGGTTAGTTTCGTCGTGAAATACAAAAAAAAAAAAAATGCAGGGTAGACAATTTTTTTGTGTCGATCGCAATATTTTATTATTAGAAAAATAAAGTAAAATTAGTGGAATCGATGCCTCAATGCCAAGTTATAAGACTTAAAATATTAACTAAATCTTCGTAATTATTAGGTTTTTGAATTAAATAAAATGTACGCTTAAATTTGTGCGAAAATATTAAAATAATTTTTAATAAAACGAAAAGGCAACTTGAATTATTTAGCTATTAGATGTTCTTACGCTCAATTCTGTGAACAACTAACTGTATATCACTTTTATGGGAAGAATCTGATCATAACAATAAAATGCAATTTTCGATAATATTGCTTTCAAATTCAACAAAATAAAAATGAACCAACTAACTTTTGCCTAACTCAAGGAGAAAACTATTTTTCATGCATATAGTATCTCTCAAACTGAACATAATAGAAAAGTGTCCACAGTTTGATTGTTGTCTTAACTTTAAATTTAAAGGTGCTAAGAGCGTGGGTTTGTATATGTGCTAGATCGATTTTGAATTGAATTGGTGAATTGGTTGAATACAGAGCTGAATTAAATATACATATATATGTACATACAAAAGTAAAATATTATATTACAATTAAGATGGTTTTTCTAAGCGGAATTTTGGCGCGAAGAGTTTTTGACAGAATTTGCAACGAAGGAATTTAAGATGGCTTTTGTAAGCGGAAAGAGTGTTGGGAAGTTTACAAAGTTTGAATATGACACTGAACTTGGTGTGCAAATCTTTCGTACTGAATTTAATGTTTGTAGCTTCCATAATTTTCATGGAAATTGAAATATTTTTGATATTTTGACAATTGTATGGGCGGTGAAGGTTTTGGATGATTTTGAAACTGCTAATCAACATGTTTACCATTATGCTTTGCTCCAATATTTAAGTCGATAGCTCTCATATGTGCGAAGGAGAAATGCTTTTCTTGAATTCTTAAAATTGAAATTCGTATTGCAGAGAGTGAATGGAATGAAGACAAATTGATAATTTACTCAGCTGAAACAAAAATTGTGACCAATTTGAAGTTTCTACCTTTTCTAGTTCTAGGGGAAATCGCTGTAATGTATTGTATTTTCGACATAATGGAATTTTGCGATGTTAATGATAAATAATATACATTTTATACTTTGGTCAGTTTTTTAAGACGACAGCTTTGATAGTTTCTTATACCTTTATCAAATTTTCGAAATTTAATTTTTTTCAATTACCAGTACCTATAAATTTTTTGAATCTTAAATTAAAAAAAATTAAGTTTAATCTAGAGTATCGCACGGTTGGGCTTTACGCCCAATCATAGTCCTGTTATGTTTTTTAAGATGGCTTTGCTGCCTTTATCGCTTGCCTGGTTTGTCTACTGGCCGATTGTCTTTAAGAGTACGTTTGGGGATTCTTCTGTCTTCTATTCACTCTACATGGCCAGCCCACTGCAGTTTACGTAGCTTGATGAACGATGAAGCTTCTGGCTCGTCGTAGTTGTATCTAATTCATCTTTCCGTTCCTTCCTTCACAGGTCTCAAAATTCTTCGGAGGACCTGTCTGTCGAATGCTTTAACTGCCTTTTCAGAAGTTCGTGCTAATGTCCACGTCTCGCTCCCATAACAGAGCACAGGTCGTATAATAGTTTCATATATTCGCAGCTTATTGATCCTATGGACTTTCCTGTATTTTATTACTAGAAGTAACAAATAATAAGTTTTATTTTCTGGTATTATCCGTCGATTGATTTCGTCCGTTTCATTGCCATCCTTTGCTAGCTTAGCTCCAAGATAGCAGGCGTTCTTTTATAAAAATAAAATAAATATGAAGTTATTATTAAATTCCAAACGTTGATATTAAGTTATTTTTTTCCATAAATACATTAATGACTATTTTTTCTCGATTTTAACTCCCAAGGTTCTTTTGCATTAAGCTAGCATGTAGCTTAGTGGATAGCGTGTTGGTCTACAATCGAAGGTCGTGAGTTCAAATCCCGGCCGATGCATAGTTCCTGCACACTGTTTGCTTGGGTATACCTTGGTCATTTCAATCTACGAAAATATAAAAATCGAAGATAGAGGGTTGTGCGAAGATCTAACAACCATTCCACAATAAATAATGAAAAATGTTAAGGAACCTGAAGGTCAGGAGGCCACAGACCGATTTGGGCTATAGTGCCATTATAGATGGTAGGTTCTTTTGCATTAAATAATAACTACTGTTCCGAATGCCAAGACCCGACCCAACGTGAAGAAAAGGACTCTATTGTATATAGTGTATGTAACTACGTCACCCATATTAAATACGTTGGACGTAGAACAACTGAAATAACTTCCTTATGCTTTGGAATAACAATTATTCCAAAGCCAGGAAAAGCACCAACAGAAGTAACATCGTACCGGCTTATATCACACCAAAAATTTTCGAAAATTTAATTTTAGAAATATTAATTCGTATCATTGAAAATATAAGTCTAATCCGAAACCACCAATTTGAGCTTAGACACAAAAATTTTACGATAGATCAAGTTCATTGTATTACGAACATATATGAGAAAGCTTTTGAAGAGGTTTCTTCGACAATATTCTTGGATGATGCGCAAGCATTTGATAAAGTATGGCATGAAGGATTACAGTACAAGCTACATAGAGACAGACATAGATAATACTAAGAGATCCTGAAATTGTACTTAGAAGACAGACATTTTTGAGTACGCTACGGGAAAAAATATTCAGAACTGAAGGTAATTCTTGTTGGGGTCCCTCAATGTAGTGTACTCGGTTCAATACTCTCTCTTCTATACACGAGAGATATTCCACCACATGACAGCACATACCTAGCTATATTTGCGGATGACATTGCAATCTTTGCAGGCGACAATGCTACAGAAAAATTAAAAAGGATGGTAGAATGTAACAAACTGGATACAACGGTGGCGCATTAAATTAAATGGAACGAAATTAACACACATAGCTTTGCTTACAAAAACATCACTAATCTTCTACTATTAATCACCCACTCGGATACAGCTAGGTATTTAGGTATGAATTTAGATGCTCAATTAAAATTGGAATAGCACATAAAAAGAAAAAGTAGAGATAAATATAAAATATAGAAAACTATACTGGCTACTAGGACGAAAATCTGAACTGTCAATACAGAACAAAATTTTGATATTTAAGCAAATATTAAAACCTGACTGGGCCCACGGCATTCAAATATGGGAATGTACAAAGAAAACCAATGCTCAAACAATGCAAAAACTTTCAGAATAATGTTCAACGTGGAATATCTAATGCTCCATGGTATGTACGAAACAAGGACTTATACCGCTACTTGCGAATTGAATTTGTTACAGAGGAAATTAAGAAATATGCAGTAAGGTACAACCAAGGTCTGCAAACACATGCAAATTCGAAGATGCAAGCTGTACTAAACACCGACAACAACTTCCAATGACTTGGTGGCATAACTTCTACGGGAATTTGTTATTAATATAACAATCATTCAGTTAGGCAACTAGCCTTCTAATAGGCATTAATTTAGGAAAAAATAAAACTCTAAAAATTATCATGATCCATAAATCATCTGGTCATAGTCTAAGCATTTACAATGCGGAAATGAACTAGTTAGAATTAAAGTGAAAAGTATTATTTTAGTAGATATTAAATTTGATATAAGAACGTTATCAGGAGAAAATAATAGTGATTACATGTTTTTGTTACATCATTATGGGCAGGTCCTGATAGAGTGGGCCTAAAAGGATCATGTAGCCCAGCCCCCTTGTCGGAAGGGGCCCCGGATTCGAAACGACGACAGGTTCTGAAAAACTTTGTTATCACTTTATCATTCAATTCCACAATGAAACCTAACGAAGGAATAAGTTTTGCAATTATTGTTTCTAAATAAGAGATCATATTTATCATGAATTGATGAACTTTATGTTTAATAGTTCGGATGAGCAATAAATTGCTAGTTTTAACATTAAAAAAAAATATAATCTAGACAGAAACCGTTATTCTCATACTAAATAAATATAATTTAAAATTCAGTAGTAAAGAATCGTACACCGCGCCTTATAAACGACTTTATTTAGATCTTTGATTGCAGAAACCATATGAGCTACATTTTTTTTTTAAATTGCTTTTTTAATGTTTTCACATTCTAAAAGGATTCTTACATAATGTGTGCAGAAATGACATGAGTTTGATTGTTCATCATCATCAATGGCGCGACAGCCCAAATCGGACCCTGGCCTCCTGAAGTCATCGCCTCCAATCGTCTCGATCCAAGGACCGCGTCCTCCAGCTGCTAATGTTTAATATGGCTTCGCTGTCTTCATCAACCGAGTCTTCCCATCGCTTGCGTGGTTTGCCTACTGGCCGGTTACCACTCGCTTTGCCTTTCAGAGCACGTTTGGGGATTCTTCTGTATTCCTTTTGCTCTACATGGCCAGCCCACTGCAGTTTACGTAGCTTGATGAACGTTGAAGCTTCTGGCTCGTCGTAGAGTTGATACAACTCATGGTTGTATCTTATTCGCCATTCCGTTCCTTCCTTCACAGGTCCGAAAATTCTTCGGAGGACCTTTCCTTCGAATGCGTTAACTGCTTTTTCGGAAGTTAGCGTTAATGTCCACGTCTCGCTGCCATAACAGAGCACAGGTCGTATAATAGTTTTATAAATCCGCAGCTCATTATTCATGTGCACTTTCTTGGATTTCATTATTGGAAATACCGAATAATACGTCTTATTTGCAAGTATTATCCGTCGTTTGATTTCGCCTGTTTCATTACCGTCCTTTGCTAGATTGGCCCCAAGATATATGAAGTTCTCCACACTCTCCAAATTATATTCCGCAATTGTTATGTTTTGCCTGATTGGCGTTCTCCTTCTTGTTTGCGTCATTACTTTTGTTTTGCTTTCGTTAATGCTCAACCCGACTTCTTTTGTGGCGGAGTTAAGATTGACGAATATCTCTTTAGCACTAGGGAAGGATCTTGATAGGATGTTAATGTCGTCAGCGTATGCAACTAGTTGGGTGGACTTGAATAGTAGTGTCCCGTTGGTGTCGACTGGGATTTTTCGGACTACATACTCTAGTGCCAAGTTGAAAAGCATAGGGGCTAGACCATCTCCCTGCTTTAAACCACATTCCGTTCGAAAGCTGGTTGTGGAATCGGTTTGTATTCTCACTTGGGATTCAGTGTTCGTCATTGTGAGTCTTGTTAGTCGGACTAGTTTTGGAGGAGTTCCAAAGTCAAGCATGATTTGGTACGCTCTTGTCGATACTGTCGAATGCTTGTTTAAAATCTACGAAGATTTGGTGCACGTCTGTGTTATATTCCCAGCATTTCTCAAGCACCTGTTTCACCGAGAATATCTGGTCTGTTGTAGATCGTCCGGTTCTGAATCCACCTTGGTATTCGCCAATTATTTCATTAGTAAAGGGCTGAAGACGACGTTCAATTATTTTTGTCAGTATTTTATAGGACGTACACAACAATGATATACCTCTGTAATTTTCACAGCAGAGTTTGTCTCCTTTCTTGTAAATTGGACATATAATACTTTTTCGCCAATCGTCGGGTATGATTTCCTCTGTCCAAATTTTGCATATCATGTTGTGCAGTATTTCATCGACACAATTTTCGCCGTTTTTTAGAAGTTCAACTGGTATTTCGTCAATTCCCGGCGCTTTGTTTCGTTTTTGGTCACATAGGGTTGCTTTGATTTCAGCGAGCGTGGGTGGAGTCGATGATTGTTCTTCTTCGTCAGTTGAGGCCTCAATTGAAATGTTGTCTGGCGTGATGGGTGCTAATGGGGTGGGATTGAGAAGATGTTCAAAGTAGGAAACCCATCTCCTTTTAATTTCTTGTGCCTCGCTGATAATGTTGCCCTCTGCTTGCAGAGACTGGTTTTTGGTTTATATCCTTTTTTTTTAGTCTTTTACTATTGCGTATGCGTCCCGCGTTTTATTTTGTCTAATATCGTCGTCCATTTTTTGTAACTTGTCGTTATGGTACTTCCTTTGTTTTCGCCTGCAGGTCTTTTTCGCATATCGCTTAAGCTCGTCATATCTTTCTTTTTTGGCTCGTGTTGGTCGTTCAGTAAAAATTTTTTAATCCTCGTTCTTTCTGTCTATTGCATTGCTGCATTCTTGGTCGAACCAATCATTATTTTTTCGCCGTGCTTAATATCCTAACAGTTTGATTGTTATAAACCTCCAAATGCAGCGTGCAAGGACTAGAATTAGTGTAGAAACCACATGCAAATAATCATTTTTTTTTTTTAATTTCCCAGCAATTTGAAATTAATGACTCATGTGGTTTCTGCAATCAACTATTCACTTGTATTTTGTTGATTTAAAGAGTTGATTGGCTTTAAGAAATTTTTTTAATAAACGTCAAGGGGTTAGACAAAAATTAAAAGGTTGTATTCAAGTGGAGAAGCAAAAAGGCAAAAGAGGCCACAGCGCAATAAGCATGTAGAGCGTAAACTAAATATTTTGCAATGAATGAAATGAAGTAATGAAATTATTTGCTCTTCCATTCCTACATATGACGTCAATCAAAAAAGTTCTAGTAATGGACAGCCTGTTCTTGAAGACGCTGAATTTTTATCAATATCGTCACAGTCCGATAATATGTTAACTCCCAATCATATGGACGACATTGGACTCTCCAAAAATATAGTAGCTAGGGCGTAACCAATTGGGTAGCGTGTTGGTCTCTAATACGAAGGTTGTGAGTTCAGATCCCAGTCGACGTATAATTCCAGCACACTACTTGTTTGGGTATATCTTGGTGACCTCCACTTAAGAAAATGAAAAATTCGTAGATAGAGGGTTGTGCGAAGGTCTAACAACCCTTCCACAATAAATAATGAAAAAAAAAAGTTAAGAAACCTGAAGGTCAGGAGGCCAAGGCCCGATTTGGGCTGTAGCGCCATTGTAGAAGAAGAAAAATATAGTACAACGCAAGTTAATGAATTTTTTTAAATCGAAAAATTTGTGACGCATTTCATTTCAGTTTTCCATATCATATTTTCCGAAAAACGATATCTAATAGAGAATCAGGCAACAGAAATTAGTTTTGCTGGAGCCAATGGATGGAATCGTTATTTTATGGAAGAATGTTTTCGTTATTGTACAATATCGACAATATTTTCAAAATGCTGTGTAAAATTGATGAGTACGCCGAAGAGCAAATCAAACTTGCAGCATAAACCCTGCCAAATAGCTATAAAAAGGAAATTTCTAATTTCAGTGTCGATCTGATTTTCTTAAAAAGCATTTACAGGACAAATTTTTGTTCAGATCTCACTTCAAAATAAGTTTTCAGAATCATATGTATTTGAATTCGAATTAATTTAAATTTTATCGATAATGGTTAGAATATTTTTGAGCTCACAGATAGAAAGAGGAGCCAAACGGCTTGTCATTACTTAGCAATAATTTTGATTAAGCACGTAATTTAAACTTCTTAAATCTGATGTAAAACTTCGCCAAATTCAAAAGCTCGTAAGGCTGCACTAAAGCGGAATTTTGTTTTCTATTGATTAAAAAAAAGGGAATGTCCAAAATGTAGTGCAAAAGTCGTTACCGAATTTCATTATTTTATTAATTAAAACTCACTGATTTTGATATTTATTAATTTATTATTTATTTTCTATTAAGTAAAAAAAAATGAATTACCAAAACGTGTTACAAGCTCATACTACTGATGTTTATTACTTTTTTTTTTATTTTTATTTATTTTTTTTTAAATGAAAATAAAGAAGAATTGCTAATATGCATTACAAACTAGTAAGGTTTTATTGTATTTTTTATTTAGTATGCCGATTCCGGTATGTCCCTATTCCAAACCTTCAACGATAGATTACAAAAATTTCTTTTCAAGCGGAGGATTTTACAACAGATATCATGGTATGAGAGCAAAAGTGGCCTAGTCCCAATACTCAATGGGATTAGGCCGCAGAATTCCATTCGGTTTTTTTTAATTATCATATCATCACCTATAGATTTATTTTATTTAGCAACAATTAAATTTATATTAATTAATAATTATATCTAAGAAAAAAAGATCAAAAGTTTCAGTTTACGTCACTCCCGATTACCTAAACTTCATACATATAATTGTTTATTCACTAAATAAAAGTTTTTAAACTATATTAAGTACACAATTGAAACAGACTTAGGTGCCTGCAACTGTTAAACTTTTGTATTCAAAGGCTGTAAACAATCTGTCACCGTAAAGTAACATTTGAAGCCCGAGATAAAAACATCACACCTATCATGATAAGAAAGTGAGAAGATGTAAATTTATTAAAGAATCTGAAAAAAGTACTCTTCAGTAACAACTGCGATTCCGTTGCATTCACTTGAAACACGTGATTAGTGAAAGTGTCTAAGAATGACTGAAAAATCGAAAAGGATACCGAAATATCGACTTGAAGCACCTGAAGGTGGTTGGGGTTATTTAATCTGTATCGGAATGGCTTTGCCATTTGTAAGTGTCCTATGAAGATTAGTGGCATCGAAATCGGGTCCTTAGAGTATAAATTTTTATTTTTTTAATTTCCCAGATCAGTGCGCTATCGTCCATGCCATGTTTCGGATTGTTGTTCAAAGAGTTTCTGGAGGACTTGGGAGAAGGAACTAGTGCAGTGGCGCTTATAACCAGTTCGTTTTTTAGTGCATTGAGCTTTGCTGGACTGTTTTCGAGTACATTGTTTAATAAGTACACGATGAGAAATGTGGGATTAGCCGGTGGAATAATGTATTTCGTAGGATGTGTTATGCAAATTTTTGTGCAATCATCAGTGCAATTATTCGTAGCTTTTAGTTTGCTTCAAGGTTTGGTCCGATTACGTTGAAAATCCAAGATTGTTACATTTTGAATTTCAGGAGCTGCCTTTGGATTAATAGTTCCCTGTGCGTACACGCTATTTAATCATTACTTTATAGAGCGACGTGTTATGATGATGAGTGCTGCACAGACCTTGATTGGAATAGGCACAATGATTTATCCGGTCTTAATTCAAAAATTAATGGAAGCGTATGGATTCAGAGGTGCCCTAGCCATACTGGCAGCAATTAATGGCCACGCAATATTCGGCATGTTGGTGATGCATCCGGCCGAATGGCATATGCGAAAAGTTCTCATAACTGAAGAAGAACTCGAGGATATGGCAAAAAGCGAGGAGCCAATTGAAGTGAAATTAAATGGGAAAGCGGAAGTTGAAGTGCAGCATTTAGAGCCTCTCATGAAAGCAACCAGCCATGCTAGATTGAACAAAAAGTCGTTCGAAACGCTGCCCAATTCCAAATTTGCTAGTGCTGTAACGTCGCGGAGAGGGTCGAGTATTGCCAGTATGGGAAATTGGACTGGAGCTGTCGTTCTGAATGAAGCGATGGATTATGGGGCTAAGCCGGCTGGAAAATGGTATGATGGCGATTAACCGATAGGAGTGGTGTTCTAACTAAGTGTACTTTTCAGGCAATTGCTGGTTGATTTCTTGGATCTGACACTTCTGAAAAGTCCGGTCTATGTTAACATTGTCTTAGGGATTTCTTTTGCCCTCTATTCCGACATTGCATTCTTCACGCTACAACCGATGTATCTCTTTGAATTGGGTTTCACAAGCGTAAGAAGTAGTTAATTTATGTGCTGATCGATAATTATCTCTATTTCTAGGCTGAAACTGCTAATCTTATTGCTATTGGTGCTGCTGCTGATCTTGCATCTCGAGTTTTTCTGGCAATAAGTAGTGCATTTCTTACTGTTCCTTCGCGTTACGTTTATTTGGCTGGAGCACTATTTTCTATAGTTGCACGAACTGGTAAGCTTTAAATTAAACTATTTATTTTCGACACTCAAGTGTGTGTACTAGTTGTTTCCATTTTTTTTTATCTTCAATTCAAGCGAAGTAGCATAAAAATAAATTTATGTATAAGCTACTAAATTCCAAAAATTCTCTTTCATAAAATGACGACGTAACATGTATAGCATAATGTTTATTTTTTAATTAAAATAAAATTCGTTGTGAATCACAGTCTGGAAGTAATTATGGGAAAACACCATGTACACAATTAGAAAAAAAATTGAGAAGTTACGTAGTGATAGTCACGACAGAAACACGATTTTTAGTCCTATAATTTATTATTCTCTCTTAAAAGTGTTCTCTCCTAAGACAGTATTTCTTCATAAAATACGGTAGCTGAATATCGAATTTAAATTAATGTTTTGATAATTTTTGAGTGGTTTTAATTACATCTAATATTTCAGTTCTTCTTACTTGGCCTTGCTTTGCTAAAATTTTATATGCTTTTATTTGCAGTGAAAGAAATTTATGTGTCTGTCATACTTTTGTTTAGATGAAAGTGTTTTCAGTCTTATTATATATGATCGTATCTTAGTTTCTATGGCGCATTAATCTAACTTAATAATCGCTTAATAATTTCACTACTAATTTATGACAGAACTCGAGTTACTAAAAAATAAATAAATATAAAAAAACATACGCATATCGGAAAATATGATAATAGTTTAAGAGAAGCTTACGTGATTATGAGTAAAGGAGATAATAGAAGTGCAAAGGCAAAAGATAAATTTGTGAGAATAATAACAATGAAAAAGTACTTAATTTTTTTTCATTTCATAACCTGTACATAGGGTATATCCCTATGAACATGTAAATAAAGGGACTAATTATTTTTAAAGAATTTACTGAGAAATGAATTAATTATTTGGAATTTTTAAATATCCGATTTCCGCAAAATCCTATTTCCGCAATATCTTTATAAAAAATATTGACAAATAATTATATTTTTATTTGTAATCAATAGGCTTGTCAGCACTTTACTTTAATTTTTTATTATTCTAATAATAAAGTATTGTTATCGACTCCGAAAAATAAAAAACCTTTCCTAAAATTTGGGTTTCCGCGTTTCATAACTAAAGCCTAGTAGCTGTTCAAAGGAAATGAACGTTTTTTTTAATGAAAAATCATATTTGGCTTAAAGTTACGCAAACAATTTCATTGCCAATTTCGCTGTGCGTTACGCTGTTTCACGTGAAAATGTGAGCTTTGTTTTTCGTAACCATAGCATGCTGCAAACACCCATGATGTTTTTCAAATGTGCAGCATGTACTAAAAATTTTACTTTTCTTTCACAAATAAAAACATTATTTACATGAAATTCACTAAGTAGTTAATCATCTTAATTCATTGTAACTTTTTGACTTAAGTTTGCCAAAAAATAAAGAAAAAACTTTTTTTTAACTTATGTACCTTTACACACCGGC
Source organism: Chorisops tibialis (assembly GCA_963669355.1). NCBI lineage: Eukaryota > Metazoa > Arthropoda > Insecta > Diptera > Stratiomyidae > Chorisops > Chorisops tibialis. The sequence goes on along the minus strand of OY770264.1, from coordinate 46,516,083 downwards.
CAAAGTATTATAACAAGAAAAAGATTGATATTTTGTGGAATTATTTGAATCAAACTCTATCCTGTTAAGGGTGCTGTTTAGGGGCTTAGTACAGTAACATAAGCTGCGATCCTGAGCATCAGTCTTAAGTTTTTCCAGGACTGGTTATCATAGTTCGAAAAAAAAACTTTAAAAAATGATTAAAGTTGATACAGGATAGTTAATATTAAAGTTAGAGCTCCTCAATTTTAGCTTAGTTAGATTAGAGTACATCTTGATTGCAGAGGTTAATTTCAAGAAATTTAGCAGTAGGTAGGTGGAGGTAGCTACACAGACACAAGTCAAGCGCACATAGACCACAGCCTGGTCCGCTGAGATGCCACAAGATCTCAGAAGGGATTCCTACTCGGTGAACTAACTGGAACTTCCCATGAAGCTTTGAGGGCTCCTGGATTCCGCATCTGCCAGATTACCCAGACTCTTGAAGAAGTATGCACCTAGGTGGCGTACCCTCCTTCTACAGAGAACTGGGCAAATGTATAACGTTTGAAGAATCGACTCTTTCTCTTTCTCATCTTTGCATCTGCTGCAAAACTCATTAAACGAAATGCCAAGCCTCCAAGTATGTATCCCTATGTAGTAGTACTCTGAAACGACGCCTACTACGGAGCTGATCATCTGCCTGCTTAGCAAGTTTAGTCTAACAAAGCGTTTTAGATTCAGCAGAGGCCATATCTGTCTGGTAGTATTAAATGTATGTTACACCGTTTGCCCATATATTGTTAGCTTTGCTAATCGCATCCAACTTAAGTTGCAGCTTATAAATGGCGCGAGAAATGCACAACTTCTCTTTTACAAATTGATTCTGCGAGGTTATTCTATGCCGAGCGAGTTCGTCGGCCATATAGATCTCCGGAATGACTCTTTGCACTGGTACCCAGCATAGGCGAATTGTTTAGCCATCTTTCTCAGAGACGCGCAACAATCAAGAACAGTGATAGATGTAGACACGACTGATTCCTGGAACTGAATAGCATCCTGGATATCAGTGAAGATTCCAATATTCTTAATAGATACTACATTAAACTTTAGCCAGGACAAGGTTTCATTATCTCAATCACCTCTGCTTGGAACACACTGCTATGTTTCCTAATACGGAAAGACATGCTTACACTCTACTATTGATATTGTCATCTATAACACATCTAATCTCAGCCAACCTCTCGTACTACAAGAACTTTAATCACTACACATACCTGTTATGTTTTGTATAAATGAACGGTTCGATCTTGATATTCATTCCACTAAATTCCCATGCTCTAGCAAAACCAACTGGATCAAGTTCCAAAGATTACTCAGCAACTTTATAGATCCCACCAATCACAATAATACACAAGTAACTACCAGTGATATAGATAGAACAGTAGAATCCTTCAGAACAAACAAATAGCCGTTAGATGTACATCTAAAATCAAAGTAAAAGGAAACTCTATTACTTTGAACGAATTTGCCAAATCTCTTGTAACTGCAATAAATTTTTGCAGAAGAAAGTGGTAAAGAACGGGTATTAGATAATTAAAAACTCAAGGTAATAGACCACAAAAATTGATCACCGCTAAAATCACTTCGATAAGAAACTCAAGCTGAAATAATTGGCTCTTCAACCTTAAAAAAATCTTCTAGAAAACAATGGCAACTGAGTAAAATTCGTAAAAGGAGTGGCGGTAGCATAATTTACCTTCGCGATGAATTCAAGAACCTGTACCAGCCTACTGAACAATCATAACTCATTGCTGATAAATTTCACTCTGTCCATGTTATCTCTAGAGACTTGGCAATCGTATCACGGAAGAATCGGTAAAACAGAAAGTTTCTGAGCTTAATGCTCTGGCAGACTTGGGCTAAGTCAGGAGATCTTACAAAAAGGAGATCTTACAAAAAGCGCAGGTATAGATAACATTCACCATATTCTTCTCAAAAAGTCTTATTTTACTGAGTGCTATATACAACTGCTCCCTAATATTTGGCTACTTTCCTATCAAATGAAAATTGGCACTAGTAATTCGTATCCTCAAGCCAGGAGGGGTTTCTTCTGATGCAGTGAGCTATCGACCAATAAGTTTGCTATCTTCAATAAGTAAAATTTTCCAGCGAATTCGCAACTACTTTGAAGCCAATTATATAATACCTGACCACCAGTTCGGATTTCCACCGGATTACTCAACGAAGCATCTGTTATTCAGAGTATCTAGCTTTATAAAAGATTATTTGAACAAGAAAAAATCGGTGGGAATGGACGATGAGGAAATTAGTATCAAAACCAAAACTTGGAGAGTGTAATCCGTGTTTTCGGTTTTATTCTCGAAATCTTCTAGAATTAAGGACCAGTTTTAATGCAGGTTCACTGGCGAGTTCCTTCAAGGCGTGCGGCTGCTCTTGCAGCCACCTGTTTGCCACAAATATCGAGAGGTAGCAGAGGAAATAGTATTTCTAATGCTACAGAGAGGGTTAGTGCCCCGCTTATGCGTAAACATGCTGTTCTCCACACCTTGCCAAGGAGAGTGCTGCTTGTCGCTGTCCTTAGAAAAATCCGCCACACAATCACAGCATACAGCAAGATAAATGGGTCTGATGACAGCAACGTACAGCTAATGCAGCTGTAGAAATGTTAAACTCTCAATCAATCAATAAAATTCCTCTTAAGACCCCCTATAGGGGCATAGGATACAAACAATTCTCTTCCACAAGGCGTGATCCTGAGCATCGGTCTTAAGCTGTTGCCAGGACTTGTTTATTCCTCTAAGCTCCTTCTCAATTGCTCGCTTCCATGTGCTACACGGTCGACCAACTCGACGTCTTCCTTGAGGATTATAATTCACAGCCTATTTGGCAATCCTCGACGTGCGACCGATCCACTGCCACATTCGCCTTTGAATCTTAATTCCTATTTTAGTTTGTCCAGTTGTACTCCAAAGTTCGTCGTAAGAGATCACTTCAGGCCAGAATATTCCTAAAATGCGTCGGAGATATTGGTTCACTAAAGTTTACAGTTTCTTGGTAAGTCGAACGGTCACTTTCCATGTAGTACAACCATATAACAACAAATCACAGCTTCGTGCGAAGGGAGATCTCTCTGAACCTTAATGTTAAACTTTCATAAATTTCTATTAAACCGAGAAACTTTTGACTAGATTCTGGTCGCAAGTTTTATGTAGCATCTCGTAGATCGTATTTAAGTTTTGGTAAGAAATATTTTGCATAGTTTACCGATTTTAAGAAATCAATTTTTAAAAAACTGCAGAAAACGAATTGAAATTTAGTTTTGTCTTAGAAATTTGTCAAAATACTACTAAAACGGACTAAAATTGGTAGATTTTGCATTTTTTCGGATCTATCCTAGAGTTTTCAAGTTGTCGGAATTTTTGTACCATAATTTAAAAATAGATAATTCGCAGCATTTTATGTATTCGCTCTAATGCGATTCGACTGATAGAATGTTTCCTTCATTTATAATTACTTTTTTTTATTAGTGAGAAAAAATAAAAATTAGGAATATTTGGCAAATCAATTTTATTTGTAAGAGAAATACGAAATTATGATTAAAAATATTTATATAAAATTTGGGACGTGTTCAGATTGGCGCTAGGTCACTCGTCGCCCTATGCAAGTGCAGTTCAGTCCGCCGCCTTAATCCTATCTATTCTAAGGTCTTGAGTTTGGTTCTATGAATAGTTCACATAATTGATGAACTATCTTTTCTGTCGATCTCATCGAACTTGCCTGACCGAGATATAATACTTCCTGAAGAGGATGGAGCATTCTAAATGAAGAAATGATACCATTTTTGTCTGATATTTTTACGAAAGGGAGCTGAATCTCAATTATTCAACAATCGGAAGATTCTCTCCTAGTATGTAGTGCTCACAGATTAAAGCACATTTATTTAGGACATGTTGAATGGTTATCGAAAATATCGATGAAGCATTGGACTGTCAAACAAGGGATCCAAAAATTCATTGCAATCTATAATGCCGTACTTGCCAAACCCAGCATTTGCCAATATTTCATTACAGTCTACCGACTAGGATAATGTGTAGCCTAGTGGGTATCATATTGGTCTTCAATGTAAAGGTCGGAAGTTCAAATCCCTGTTGATGTATAATTTCAGCACACTACTAGCGTGGGTATATCTTGGCCACCTCAATCTGTAAAAATGCACTTAACATTTTTGCCACAAACTTTTACTTACGAATTTAAATTTTCGCAAATTGAGGTGGCCAAGAGATATTATGTTATTATATTTTTATATTTTAATTTATTTTGTTTTTTATATTTGTATTTAAAATTTCATTTCAAAGTCTAAATTTTGAAGCAGTGTGATTTTGTGTTTAAATTAATTAATTTTATTTATGTGCGCATCGGCATTGGTTCTATAATTGAAGGCTAGGTATGCTTGGAGACGTAATTTGCTTTTGGTTTTATTTCAATTCAATCCTTTCACCCCTTCTACTCCTCCCATACAAAATGACTCGTTTTCAAAAATTTAAAATTAAAAGAGCGAGTAATTTTAAATTTAGAATATATTATTTTTGTCATAAATGTAATTTATGGTATAGCAATTATTTGAATCCCTCCACTCCTTTCACTACCTCCCACACAAACTGTACTTTTTCAAGAAATACTTTAACTCAATTTGCTCAGTACGTATAAGAATTATCGAGCTCAAATTCTGTACTAGATCCTTAATTAGCATTATAATTATACATGTGGGAAAAATAAACCTGTTAGCTTCTCCACTTTTACCCCCTCTCATATAAAGTGAGTCGATAATAATAATAGTCTACATATAAGTATTACTAAATGTAAGCAAATCTCGTTCTCCCGTTCTAAAATTCTTACACCTTCCAATTACTCATTTGGCCACATTCCAATTTCCAAAACTGATAAAATCCGTGATCTTGGTGTGCTCTTAAATTCTAAGTTTACTTTTAATGATCATGTTGAAAACATTTTAAATATCTCGCGTCGTAGCCTTGGACTTATCATCAGAAATACAAAGAATTTCACTAATATAAGTGCCATAAAATTACTTTATATTTCTTTAGTCAGAAGTACATTGGAATATGCATCAGTAATATGGTACCCTTATTACAACGTTCATATTTTAGCAAAGTATTCAGAAAAAATTCTTGCGATATGTCGCTTACAAACTTGTTATTCCACGGGAATTAATTGACTACAATATGATCCTGTCATTTATGAACTTATGTACCCTTGAAGTGAGAAGAACTTTTTTTGATGCAGTAACTCTGATTAAAGTATTAAACAACTTGACTGCCCTAGTATTCTACATGTTTTCTCAATTAAGGTACCATCACGTAGTACTAGATCTAAAGAAATTTTCCTTCTTAATTTTCATCGTAAAATTATGGTTTTTATTCCCCCATTGAGCGTCTTCAGCGTCTTGGTAACGAGCTCTATAACTTTACTGATATCTTTAATACTTCCCCATTTGTCATGAGAAATTTAATTTTAGGAGAAATCCCTATACCATCATTACAGTCGCTCAGGTAAATTTTCTTTAATCATGTAAAGCAAATCACTTATTTCAACTATTATTTACTATTATTACTTTTATTTTTTGTTCCCCACAATTTCATCTATATTTTTATTTAATACAATTTTTTTTTCTTTTTATTATTTTCTACAGTTGTTATTATTTCATTATATTATTATTTTTTTTTGTATTCTCTTTTTTTTATATCTATAAAATATTTTTATTAAGTGTGTTATTTTCTTTTTTGTAAAGGATTATTTCCGTAAATTGAATAAATAAATAAATAAATAAATATCACAACTTTCCAAAAATTCGATTTTCTTGAAAAGTTGAAACATTACTTATTTGCCATTTAAAATATATGAATTACATTATCCTTATAGTTGTTTCTCAAACCCCCACTCCTTCTACCGCCCCTCACACACGAGCAATTTTGTACGGGGAGTGGTAAAAGGGGTGACAGCACTAAACTAATTTGTTTCACACCATGCTAGAGCAGCTATAAAAATGTTTTGTACCAAATTCAAGCTTCAAAAATTGAGTAGGCACTGAGAAACTTAGTTCATTGAATTTAATGAAATTGTGCAATTTGTATGGGAGGTGGTAGAAGAAGTGGGGGGTTTTTGGTGATTTTTCGAGAAACAACTATACTTATCATGCAATTGATACTTTATATTTCAGATCTGTATCATTCACTTTTTTCAAGAAAATTGAATTATATGGTCATGGAATGTATCTCATTGTATGGGAGGGGGTAGAAGGAGTGAAGCTACTCGGTTAATTTTGTTCCCGATATTAATAATAATGCTAATTAAGGATTAAGTACAAAATTTTAACTGTACTGTGTACTGAGAAAATTGGTTTAGAGTATTTCATGAAAAAGTGCGGTTTATATGGGAGGTGGTGGAAGGAGAATAGGGTTTTTGGTGATTTTTTGAGAATCAACTATATTTATCATGCGATTGATATATTTTAAGTTTCAGATCAGTAATATTAACACTTTTTAAGAAAATCGAATCCTTGCGAAGTCGTGGAACTTTGTCACATTGTATGGGAGGGGGTAGAAGGAGTGAAGTTAATATGTTAATTTTTTCCGATATCAATAATAATAGTAATTAAGGATTCAGTACAACATTTTAGCTCAATGGAAGTTACAGGTACTGAGGAAATTGGTGTAAAGTGGTTCATGAAAAAGTGTAGTTTGTATGGGAGGTGGTGGAAGGAGTGAGGAAACTCAGATAATATGTACACTGAAAGACTGCATTTGTAATGAAAATAATATATTCCAAATTTCAAATTAATAGCTTTTATAGCTTCCAAGAAAGTTTGATTAACATATATTTTTGAAAATGAGTCACTTTGTATGGGAGGGGGTAGAAGGCGTGAGGGGAGTGAAATAAAACCAAAAGCAGATTACATTCCGATGAACACCTAACAAATTGTGCAAGTGTCATTACAATCGGTTTAGCCGTTTGTGCGTGAAAAGTGACCGGACAGACAGACAGACAGACAAAAATTTCAAAAATGTGTTTTTATACTTAGTTATTGCCAAAATAACGTAAAAACTAACTTATAACCATTTATAAGCAAATCACAGACAGACACTGCAATTATATTAATATGTATAACTTAACACAAGCTACAACTATTTACATTTCCTTAACGTTCTTCAATATGTTCATCTCAAATCACGAGGATGATTTGATCACGGGCCTGTCCCATATAAATGCGAGTCTCATGGTTTCATTGTTAATAATTTATGATTCTGATTCCAACAAAATACAAAACATTGTGTTCGAAGAGCAATCAAACTAAGCAGATTATATATTCCACATTATGTATTACTACCTACATTCTCCAAAATTGGTTATTATTTTGATTCTTACGGACAAAGTCGCGGGGATCGCTAGTTAATAAATAAATGTTTAAATTTCAGAGAGGTATTCTTTTTTTTTTTTTTTCATTTTTTGGTATGAACCCATCTCAGTTTTTCATTTTGAAAATAATAAAAATTTATTTACTTATGCGGTGTTGCTTTCACTTAAATTTTGTTCATTTCCATGTTGTGTTGTGAAGTGTTGATTTATACGACTACAGCTGGAAACTTTGTACTAAAAATTTATAATCAGGCATCATCTAGTTTCTAGTTAAAAGTTTCTTTGCATTATGTAATAAAAAGGATTATATACTACACAGGAAATTTACGTTCTGAATTTTATAGCCAGACTTCTGTTTATTTATTTGCTAGCAAAATTTTTCTGAAACTTGTCACTTTCTTAGTTTTGTCGTCAGTTTCCTACCTCACCTAACAGTAATTCCAGGACTCTTTATAGGCATATGATAAGTTTAGAAGATAAATTGTTTGTATAAATAAAGCTTAGAAAGTATTTCTTCTACTTCTACAATGACGCTACAACCCAAATCGGACCTTGGCCTTCTGATATTCAGGTTTCTTAACATTTTTCATTACTTATTGTGGAAGGGTTGTTAGCCCTTCGCACAACCCTCTTTCTGCGAATTTTTCATTTTCTTAGATTGAAGTGACGAAGGTATACCCAAGCAGGCAATGTTGCGCCGGCCGGGATTTGAACTCACGACTTTGACATTACAAGACCAACACACTACCTAATAGGCTATACTCCAGCTTACCCTTAGAAAGTATTTGCTTTATTTTAATTTAAAAAGATATTATTCAAATTACATTTAATGAATGAGATTTTAATGAAGAAATGTAGTTCTTGTTAAATACTTTTTAAATGTTACTGTTGAGCTATTCAATAGTATTGTTTTATTTTTAGTGATATTTCATAGATTTTTTTTTATTAATTTCGGACTTTTTGACGACTAAATCATAACCAAAACTAATAATTACGTTGGGTCTAAAAGCATAGAGATTTGATATATGTACAATAATGTGCAAGTCTTGTTAGAAATGCACATTTTACCATATAAGAAAAAAATAATTAATTATTAACTAAAATTATTAATAATGCCTTAAAAAGGAACAAAATAGTTGTTTCAATCTTTCAATCAATCACATTTTTTTTTCTCTTTACTTTAACTTTTTCCAGCATCAAACTCGTTTGAAATTCCCATTCCCATCATAAATCACATCCAAATCTGTAACAACAAAAAAGAAACCATCATAAACATAATGTCGTCAATCATTCAATAAATTCATTCGCTTTACTTTACAGCATTCCTATCGGTCTTCGATTTTCGCGGTATTGCAATAATGACGGCCATAATGGGATTCCTTAAAACATGGGTGCATGTACCGCTTCCGCTGGTATTCGCCGAGCATTTGTCCAAGGAGCGGTAAGTACTCCTGCGTTCGCATTAAAACACTTGAAATTTTTGAAAATCTTCGCTAATGTTTTACTTTGCTGTAGGTTCCCATCCGGCTACGGACTCTTCATGTTCCTCCAGGGCAACATAATGTTCATTGTCGGTCCGATTGTGGGCTATATTCGTGATGCAACGAAAAGCTACGAAATAACTTTCCATTGCTTGAATTTCTTTATGGCGGCCTGTGCATTTCCCTGGCTAATTGAAATTGTATATTTGAAATGTAAGAATCGTTATAAAAGTCGACAAGGATCACAAGTTATACCGAATAAGGCTTAGAAGGATGGAAGATTGTTGAACTGCGTTGGTACAAAGAGGGTGGAAGTAAAGAATGGAGAAGCGTTTTTGGAAATTGTCGTTTGTAATTGTTTTGCGTTATCTAATGAAATAATAATACTCTAATCAAAACTTAAGTGTGTTTTTTTTTTGGTTCTAAAGCCTTGAACTGATTAAAGTCGGCAGTCCAATTAAAATGAAGGATTTTTAGAAAAAAGTAGCAGATGTTTTAGTTATTGCTTTTCTATCACTAAAATACTACGCAAAATTCGATGTGGGTTTCGCTAGTAATGAATTTATTTTGTTTTAACAGAATTTCGACTTGACTACAGGAGTCTACCGTGCTATGCATTAAAAAACGCTTTGACAAACTTGTTATTATTATTATTTTTACCTTAGACATAAACTATTTTGAAAGTTCAATGCAGGGCTGTGTTCAGAGAAATTCTGATAAATTCTCAGAAAATCGGAAATAAACTGAAGCGCAATTGATATACAAAAAAATCTAATATGAGTATTAAATATACCAGCTAAATAGAACTACTTTCTTCCTTTTCGTAAACTAAAAAATAATAGCTAATAAATTTAATTATCAAAAATCTGTATTATATACAGATTGGGAAGCACTCGTAGAATGTTAAGAAAATAAGATTTTGTCATTTATTTTTGAATTGAATTATGGAACTTATTTAAATAGCATTTCTGGTATATTTAGATGATCAAATTCTTAAAGTGTAGAGTAACTAACTATAAACTGTAAACAAAACAACTACAGAGAAATGAATCATTCAAGAGTTTACTTTTCAAAATGAGTAAGCCATTTGAATTTTGTCACCAAACTATTTAAATATTCATTCATTAAAAGTCCGAGCTGAACTAACTCATTTGACGAGGAAATCTAGCGGACATTACTTGCAGTTTTCTATGTCAAACATAATAATTTATTTAGCAAATTCATTTAAACAAACTGATTATGCTTTCTGTATTTGTCTGTTTTTTCCCATAAAACGCCAAATCCAGATATAGTTAATATAAATAAGATATGAATTGTATTTGTAAAAGATTCGTCTCAAGATGATCCGTTTTGTCTAATAAGTTCCTAAAGAGTTAGTTGAACAGATTGAATTAAGTAGTTCAGAAGTAAAATCTTTTAAATTTTACTGGGAGAAAATTATTTCAAAAAAATTACAATTTTTTTTACATAAAAATTAAAAATGAAAGCAATTGCTAAAATACAACGATATCGGCTAGAAACTCCGGAAGGAGGCTGGGGATATCTAATTTGTTTGGGAAAAATTTTAATTTTTGTGAGTTTAATTTTTTTTTAATTAGTTATAATCTTATTCAATAAAATATATTATTTTATTAAAGGGGCTGTCCAGTTCCGGAACAGCCGGCCTCATTTTTAATGATTTCTTTAAAAGTATTGGAGCAGGAACAACAGCCTTTGCAATTTTAACAAGCTGTACATTTGGATCTATGAGTTTAGCAGGTTAAAATTGAAACTTATTCGTAACATAAATTAAAAAATGCTTATGTGAAATTTTAAAAGTATTTTGGGTAAAGCAAATTTTTTTTTTTTAATTTTTATTGAAAGTTTTTTCCAAAGTCCTTGACAGCTAGTATGTTGTCCCGGAATTTGGATAACATTTTAATTTCATAAAAATTTTCTTATTTTAGTTTTTGGAAATTACGCCCAACTTTCAAATGAATTTAAAAAACATATCACAAATAAAATAATTTCCAGACAATAGTTTTCGATAGCGATATTAAAAAAAAAAAAGATTTTTTCTAAAGATCGAAACCAAAATTAAGCATCCTTTCCACTAGCATTTATTGAAAGAATGATTTTTTTATTAATTTTCATTAAAAAAAAAACTTTTACAGGACTATTATCGAACACATTCATTAAACGATTCGGTATGCGAAAGGTTGGTGTTAGTGGCGCATTAATCTATTTTCTTGGCGGCTCAGTTCAAATCTTTGCACAACGAGTTTTACATTTAGTTATAGCTTCTGTGGTGCACGGTAAATTACTTACTGAAATTTGAAAATTATAATTTTAAAGTTGATATTTAAAACCATTTTAGGCGTTGCATTTGGCTTGATAATTCCAATTATTTTCGCATCTTTTAATCACTATTTCGTCAAGCGTCGCATATTAATGACTGGCATAACTCAGTGCTTCATAGGCCTAGCACATATGGGATATCCAATTCTTGTGCAATTCATTTTCGATCGTTATGGATTCCGAGGATGTCTAGCAATTCTGACGGCACTGCATTTACATACAGTTTTTGCAATGTTAGTAATGCATCCTGTTGAATGGCATATGAAAAAGGTTCCAATTACCGAGGAAGAATGGAGAGCTGAAAATAATCTGGAAGATATCGAGGAAGAGAATACTGAAGAACTGGAACAAATCAAGCCGCTTATGTCCGAAATGAAAGGAGTAGTACACCATAAATCAGTAGATACGTTAAGACACAGAAAATCAATAAGTTCGTTGAAACATTTGAAATTGTCGGAAAGTGCTGCTGCATCGCGACGTGCATCGAGCATTGCCAGCTTGGGTAATTGGACTAGTGCGATAGTTGTAAGTGAACCACTGGATCCGGATGTTAAGCCTACTGGCAAATGGTATGATTTATATTGGTAAAAATATATTTTCTGGAGTATGATTTTTTTCTTGTAACAGGAAGCTTGTAGTCGACTTTCTCGATCTAACTCTACTCAAGAAACCTACTTATGTGAATATTGTTCTGGGCACAACATTTGCATTTTATGCAGATATATCATTCTTCAGTCTTCAGCCATTGTATTTATTGGACCTGAAATATACCAAGGTAATTTCTAATCTTATGCTAATTTTAAAAATACAAATTTCAGTGATCCAGCAAAAGAAATACAAAATAAGGATATCGATTGAATCCTTAAACTGCGGTTGGGATCACTCAATAGTTGTCGACATCACATTGCAATACAATGCAGCGAAACGTTAAATTATATTTGTTACTAGCGATCGCCCGCGGCTTTGTCCACGGAAGAATCGCAAAATTAGCAGTTTTTGAGAATGTAGTTAGTAACACGTACATATTGTGAGATATAGAATCTGTTTAGTTTAATGACTCTTTAAACACAATGGTTTGTATTTTGTTGGAATTAGAAACATAAATTTTTAAAAATGAAACCACGATACTCGCATTTGTATGGGACAGGTTCGTGATCAAATCAATCCCGTGATTTGAGATCATATAAGTGTGGAAGAGCATTAAAGACATGTGAATGGTTGTAGCTTGTATTAATTAAAAAAAAGGACCAAATAAAATAACGTGAAGCTTAAAACCATAAAAGGACTACAATTGTGCGTAAAACCCAATCATACGATACTATAGATGAAATTAAAATTTTTGTCATCTTAAGAAATTTTGAATGGGGAGTGGTAGAACGAGTGACAGTACTGAACTAATTTATTTCACATCATGCAAGAGTAGCTATAAAAAAGTTTTGTACTAAATGTAAGCTTGAAAAATTTAATAGGTACTGAGAAACTTAGTGCATTGGATTTAATGAAATTGTACAATTTGTATGGGAGGTGGTAGAAGGAGGGGGGGGGGGGTTTGGCGATTTTTCGGCAAACAACTATAATCATAATTAAATTGATATATATTAAATATTAGATCAGTTACGTTCACACTTTTGAAGAAAATCGAAGTTTTGAAAAGTTGTGGAATTGTATCACATTGTATGGGAGGGGGTAGAAGAAGTGAAGTTAATCGGTTAATTTTTTCCCGATATTAATAATGATGCTAATTAAAGATTGAATACAACATTTAAGCTCGATGAAAGTTACACGTACTGAGAAAATTGGTGTATAGTATTTCATGAAAAAGTGCAGTTTGTATGAGAGGTGGTGAAAACAGTGGGGAAATTTAAATAATTTGTATACGAAAAGATTGCGTTTGTAATGGAAATAATATATTCTAAGTTTCAATTTAAAAGCTCTTATAGTTTCGAGAAAAAATCGATTATTACATATTTTTGAAAATGTGTCACTTTGTATGGGAGGGGGTACAAGGCGTAAGAGGAGTGACATAAAACTAAAAGCAGATTACATCCCAGAGCATACTTAATAAACTGTGAAACTTTCGTTACAATCGGTTCTGCCGGTTTTACGCGAAAGCCGGACAGACAGACAGACAGAGAAGAATTTTAAAAATGCCTGTTTCTGCTTAGTTATTGCTAAAATAAAGCAAAAAATTTATTTATAGCCATTTATAAACAAATAACAGACAGACACTACAATTATATTTATATGTATAGATATATAGATTAATCATTTTATTAAAATTATCTTCTCGATAACTGGCGACCATTCTCAAATTCATTTTTGAGCGGAATTGGGTGAAAATCAATCGATCGACTTATTCTTAAGACCACTAAAGACTCATAGGATAATAACTATTCTCTTCCATAAGGACCGATTCTGAGTATCTCATTTAGCTATCTCCAGGATGTATTTATTCCTCTGGCCACCTGCGCAACTGCTCGTTTGCATGTGCTAGATGGTCGACCAGTCTGACGTCCGCCTTGAGGATTATAATTAACGGTTAAGTGTAAGCAAACACAAGTCATCATCAATGTATCTTAAGATGTTGAACAGTCGCCACTGATGACTTGGGTGGAAAGAGTTGTCTTAAATAATGCGAGTTTTTTGTTTTATTTTTTAAATTAAAATTTTTTTGTTTTTCAATAACCAATAACTCCAAACATTAAAATATGGAAGATGCGAACCGAATCTGAGCCGAAGACCCGCTTTAGAATAATCAATTTTATGAACTCGAAACGTAGTACACATAGTTCAGCACTTATTTTTTGATTTCGTCTGACTTTTGTGTTATGCCCTCAACAACTCTCTTCCACAAAAATTATGGATCTTGATCTTATTGTGAATGGAAATTTAATGAGTAATTGTTCACTACTTTCCGTCCCGTTGCCCATGACTCGAAATAATTATAGCAGTGTTATTGTGTACACATATACAAATTTTAGGGAATCCCTTGTTTCAATTTTCAATCAATCAATCAATGAAATACGTGTTGAGAGACCCTATAGGGGCATAGGACAGAAACAATTCTCTTCCACAATGCGCGATCCTGATCATCGGCCTTAAGCTTTTGCCAGGACTTGTTTATTCCTCTGGCTTCCTGCTCAACTGCTCGTTTCCATTTGCTACATAGTCGACATCTTCCTTGAGGATTAAAATCCAGAACATGTTTGGCGATATTTCACCTGGTTCCCTCAAAGTGTGACCGATCCACTGCCACTTCCGCCTTTGAGTCTCAATGGCTATTTTAGTCTGTCCAGTTTTGCTCAAAGTTTGTCTTTGGAGATCACTTCTGGCCGGAATATTCCTAAAATGCATCGGAGGCATTGGTTCACGAAAGTTAGTTTGCAGTTACTTGGTAAGTCGAACGGTCAATTTCCACGTAGTAAAATCATATAACAACACTGATTTGACGCATGTTTAGTGCGAAGGGAGATCCTTCTTAACCTCCAAAAAAGGAGAAGGAATACCTAAGGCCTGACGATCGTTAATTAGCCTCAATATCTTTTTCGGGTCCGCCATCTTCTTTAATCATAGCTATGACCTTATCTAGAGTACCTCTCCTACGCAAAGCATTCCATATGTAATCTCGCTTAACACGGTCGAAAGCCTTCTCGAAGTCCACAAACATGAGATGCAGTGGCAAACTTATTTTGGCGTAGTGCTCCAATATTATTCGTAGGGTATGTGTGTGGTTGGTACAAGACGACCCTTTATGGAATCCGGCCTGACACCATTAATCCTGTTGAGAGTTACCATTACCAAGATTTTCGATACGGCAGTAAGTAGACATATATCACGCCAATTGCCACAATCCCGAAAGTCACCCTTCTTCAAAATTTTTCTTTCAATTTTAGGCACTTTTAATTATTATGGTAACAAATGCGAAAAGGAAAACCATATAAGAATTGAAAGGAGAGATTTCTGGATTTCACACTGTTATGCTTTATTTATTTGTCAGTATGCTTTGCTGAGATCAATTAATAAAGATTTCAGCACAGACTGAAACCTCACTTTAAATAAAGCATAACAATTCGAAATTCGCAAATCTTTCCTTTTAATTCGAAATGCACTGTCAAAATCTTAACTATTTTATGCTTTTTTATAAATCTGATAAACATAAGTGATAGTTTTAAGTGCTATTATGATGTTGTTCAATATCTACTTTGGTACAATTTTGAAATTAATTGCTCTCTAGTTTTTAAATATTTCGCGAAATTTTTATTGGAGACGGTACTAGGAGGTATGTAATGTGTTGCGCTCGTCCTGTATTATACAGACATTCATACTGAACAGGATGTAAAATCTACTTACAATAGCAAGCAATTTTATATCCCGGCTCTCAAAAAATAAAATTTTAATTTGAAAAATGAGTTGAAAGAATTTTTTGGAAACTATTCCAACCATTTCTTTCAAAAGCATACGAATTACTAGATATAAAAAATTGTTGCAAAAAAAAACAATTGTTAAAAGATTAAATAATTTTTACATTATTGAATCAAAGGGTTAAAGTTTTTCAATAAAACCCCTCAACGGAATAGAGTCCTTTTAGCTCCATATAGCACAGCATTCGAGATTTATTCAGTAGACAGAGGCATAGATGGCTACTTGAATTTGATGTTTTGAAGTGAGAGCAAATATTTCTATACCCTTCATAGCTATATATGAGCGTTATTTTCTAGCGTTGCACTAGAATAAAAATAATTTCAATCCTACAACAATGCGCAATTAAAAAAAGAGAAAAAAAACTTTTTTTGAAAACTTGAGAATTAGACAGTCAAAAATCATGGAATTCTACTGAGAAATTTGTTAATGAATAATTTCAATTTTCAGGCTGACGTTGCCAACATAATTGCAATTGGTGCAACTGCTGATCTTGCTTCTCGATGTGTGTTTTCTCTTAGCAGCCTTTGTTGTAAAATTTCGCCTCGATTTGTTTTTCTCGGAGGAGCTATTTTATCTCTGTTTGCACGTTATGGTAGGTTGAAAAAAAGTTTTTTTTTTTTTAATTAACAACTACCGCAGCCATTACATTTGCTATTTTACTTTTGTTTATTCCATATCTGTCTTGGTTTGGTGAATGTTTTCACAGTGCATTTCGAATTGAAAGAAAATATTTCCGAATTATACACTGTTATGTTTTTTATTCGTGACGTTTCGGTCTCTGCTTTAATTATTTATTTTATTTCTTTCATGTTTTTGCTAACTTTTACACTTTTAAATATTAAATTTGCAGCTTCGGATAGTATGTGTTCTTACATTAGTTACTAATTTTTTGTAATTTTATTCTTCACAATTAAGCTGGATCAACTGCATCGTAATTTGGGCAGTGGCGGCTCATAACTTGTTTCATAGGAAGGAAGCTGTGTTCAGAAATTATTGGAGGCGAGAGGTATTCATCATTATAGAATATCTGCCGTCAAGTAGGGCGCAACTTTATTGCGCTTGAGATATACAAAAGTACGATTTCAGCCACTGAATTTTTTTAAGCACGAATTTTTCAATTGCTACTGGTAATGAAAAGTTATTCGAAATAAAATGGGCAAACGGTGTAAAAGTGAAACAGTTCCACTTCAAGAAGGCCTAGATACTCAGTAGATGGATTCTGTTCGCTTTCTATCATTCTCTCCTTTTTCTACAATGGCGCTACAGCCCTAATCGGACCTTGGCCTCCTGATATTCAGGTTCTTTAACATTTTTTATTACTTATTGTGGAAGGGTTGTTAGCCCTTCGCACAACTCTCTTTCTACGAATTTTTCATTTTCTTAGATTGAGGTGACCAAGGTATATCCAAGCAGGCAATGGGCCGGAATTATATATTGCGCCGACCGGGATTTGAACTCACGACCTTCGCATTACAAGACCAACACAGTCCCTACTAGGCTATACCCTAGCTTTTTATCATTCAGTCCCCCATAACATCTGCAAATATTTGTCAGTAGCAGCCAGTACAACTGGAAAATATATATCAGCTTCTCCACTCGTTACGGTCGTTCTCACTTCTCTTCCTCTACCTTGCTAATCTCATTCCTTCCCTCCATGACTGTATTTGTGCATTGCACATAACGGCCGAAATTGCCTACAACACGGGTCATTCTGGAAAAAAAAAATTGTGCGTGGAAGTGGTTAGAAGATTTGGTGGAGTCGTAAACTTTGTGATGCAGTTTTATTTCGTTTCTCTTGAAAGGTGTTCGTACAAAATTGTCAGTTTGTACCTTTTAATTTCTTAGTTTTTAGTTCATTTATTTAAATGGATTCAAATCAACTTTTTTGTATGTCTCAAGCATAATAAAATGGCGCCCGACTTTTTGGCATCCTAATTTTCCTAAACACAGCTTCCCACCTATCAAATAAGTGACGAGCCGCCACGAAATTTGGGTTCGATCTCTAATTTTTAAAAACGAGGATATATCTGCTTTCGCGATAATTCAAACTACTAAAAATAGAGTGTAGTCTAGTGGGTAGCGTGTTGGTCTACAATGGGAATGTCGTGAGTTCAAATCGCGATCGACGCAAAATTCAAGCACACTGCTTGCATGGATATATCGAGAGAATGAAAAATTCGTAGATAAATAATGAAAATGTTAAGACCCAATTTGAGCGCCGTTGAAGAAGAAAACTTGGTTCCTAATTAAAAAAGGCGTAGAACCAACCAAAAGTATAAATTTAAACACTAGAAGTGTAATATTTAGTGAAAAACAAGACAGATATAACAAAGCCTTAACTGTTGGTCTTAGTAAAACTTAACTTAACTTTAAACGAACTTAACTGTACTAACTCATTTCCGAATTCTATAAGTAAAATATAAAAAAGTTAAATTTTTTACTTTCTTCTACAGCTTTCTTATATGCTTACGATTTTTGGACAATGGCAATTGCAACTGCAGTCATCTGTTTCCTTAAAACATGGCTTCACGTGCCATTGGGTTTGGTGTTTGCCGAATACTTGCCAAAAGAAAGGTACGCATGAAACTATTCTGACAATTGAAATTACTTTATTAAGAAATACATTTTGTTTAAGATTTTCTTCAGGCTACGGGCTTTTCATGTTTCTCCAGGGCAACATAATGTTTGTTGTTGGTCCAGTTATGGGAATGGTTCGCGATAAGACAAAAAGTTATCCGATAACTTTCAATTTCTTGAATCTTTTCTTAATTGCTTGCATAGTTCCGTGGGTTATTGAAATTATAATTCAGCAGTGCCGAAAGAAAAAACTCGCACGAATTGCGGAAACTATAAATGTAAAAATCGAAGCTGTCTGAATTGATTTATGGAATATCTTTTTAATATATAACTTCATGTTGTGCTTAAATTTAAGTTCTATGCTGTTGATAATTTTTTTTATTCAAATAGATGTGAATATTTTATTTTTTGTATTATTTTCTTATTTGTTTTAATTTGGAAAACTGATTTCTTTTTTGTGTCATATTGTTGTCTATTTGCATTATTGACAAAATACTAATGTCCTTAAGATATTGCAAAAAATTCTACACAATAGGAATAAAAAATAAACAAGCACATGTTAAGACATAACAAGAGTACGATTGGGCTTAAAGCCCAATCAAAAGATACTCTAGATAAAATAGAAATTTTTGAGATCTTGAAAAATTTTGAATGGGGAGTTGTAGAAGGGGCGACAGCATTGAGATAACTTTTTTCACATCGTGCTACACTTTAAGCTTCAAAAATAGAATATGTACTAAGAGAATTATTGTATTTTTATCAATCAATCAAATTCCTGTTAAGACCCCCTATAGGGGCATAGGACAGAAACAACTCTCTTCCACAAGGCGCGATCCTGCGCATCGGCTTTAAGCTGTTGCCAGGACTTGTTTATTCCTCTGGCCTCCTGCTCAACTGCTCGCTTCCATGTGTTACATGGTCGACCAACCCGACGTCTTCCTTGGGGGTTATAATCCAGAGCCTGTTTTGCGATGTTTTGCTCTGGTTTCCTCAAAGTATGACCGATCCACTGCCACTTTCGCCGTTGAATCTCAATACCTATTTTAGTCTGGCGAGTTGTACTCCAAAGTTCGTCGTTGGAGATCACTTCTGGCCAGAATATTCCTAAAATGCGTCGGAGGCATTGGTTTACGAAAGTCTGTAGTTTCTTGGTAAGTCGAACGGTCACTTTCCACGTAGTACAACCATATAACAACACGGATTTGACGCATGCGTCAAAAACTCGCAGCTTCGTGCGAAGGGAGATCTCTCTTAACCTCCAGAAAGGGGAAAGGATACCGAAGACCTGACGAGCTTTATTTAGCCGAGCCTCAACATCCTTTTCGGCTCCGCCGTCCATGCTAACAATGCTTCCGAGATAGCAAAAATCGTGCACTTCTTCCACATCCTGTCCATTAAGAACAATCGGTGTGCTTGCGTTCGAACCCATGTGCATGTACTTGGTTTTACGCACATTTATTTTCAGTCCCGCCTCTTTGCATTTAGAATGCAACGAGCGAACATTTGACTCTAAGTCCGAACGGGTATGTGCAAGCAAACACACGTCATCAGCATAATCAAGGTGACTTAAGATGTTAAATAGTCTCCATTGAAGACCTTTACCTTCCCCACCTTCCAGTGCAGCTTTCAAGATGTCATTTATTACCACCAGAAACAGGGCTGGTGATAATATGCAGCCTTGTCTGACACCCGTTCGCACAGGAAAGCTCTCGGACAGCTCTCCTCTATGAAAGACGCGACACCTTGCATCTTCGTAGGATTCTTTAATCATAGCTATGACCTTATTTGGAATACCTCTCCTACGCAAAGCATTCCATATGTAATCTCACTTAACGCTGTCGAAAGCCTTCTCGAAGTCCACAAACATGAGATGTAGTGGCGAACCCATTTCGGCTGACTGCTCTAATGTTATCCGTAGGGTATTTGTGTGGTCGGTACAAGACGACCCTTTACGGAATCCAGCCTGATAAACTTCGAGAGTGCTCTCGACGACATCACTAATCCTATTGAGAATTACCTTAGCCATAATTGTATTTTTATATTTACTGAAATTGCGCAGTTTGTATGGGAGGTGATAGAAGGAGTAAGGGGTTTTCAGTGATTTTTTTCAGTAATAACTATAAACATTATGGAATTGACATCGCCCGAATTTTAGACCAAGAACATTAATACTTTACACGAAAATCGATTTTTTGTAAAGTTGTGATATTGTGTTACATCGTTTAGGAGGGGGTGGAAGGAGTGAATCTAATCACTTATTTTTTTTCAATCTTAATAATAATAATGCTAATTAAGTGTTTGGTATAAGATTTGAGCTCGATCAATGTCTTAACTGCTGTGAAAATTGGTGTATTTTATTGCACTAAAACGTGCACTTTGTATGGGAGGTTGAGGAAGGAGTAGCGGGATTCGAATAAATTGTATACCGTAGATTACATTCATGATAGAAATAATATATAGTTAATTATTGTATTATAAATTATTGAAATTGAGACATTTTGTCTGGGAGGTTGGCTCCACCTCCTTGGCTCGTTCATGTACTCATGCTTTACTTTTTTTTCAAAATCTATGTGTACAAAATTTGAAATTTCTAACTCAATGGTCCTCAAGCTAGAGAGCGAATGGATGGAATTCAATTCCGATGTTTTTGAGCCTTTGGCGATTTCCTTGACGTTACAAACATTACAAACAAATCATACGATATTGTAAATGAAATAGGAAAGATTTAGTGCGCTAGACAATATTTTATTTTAAATTCTTCAAAATACTGAAGAGTGACATTTGTATAAGAGGTGGAAGAAGGGGTAAATTGTTTTATTGATTTCGGAACATCTAATAGACAGGTCGGTATTTATATAAAATGCTGTAGTTTGATTCGATTTTTGCTTTGTGCTGGTCAATTCCTAAGACAATTTACATATGGTTTCACAATTTCAAAATTTAGAATTAATCGAATGGAATGTAAGATGTATGTTTTCAAATTTTTGTTGCAGTCCAAGTAAAACTATGGCATTATTATGGTCAGCGGAGCGTGGAATATGCCTCAGTAAATTTTTGAGATTTTTAAGAATACTATGGAAAAAGCGATCGAGAATTATTTAGTGGAGAGACAGGAAGATGGTCAACTAAACTCGAGGTTGATAAGCGTTAACAGATATTCTGGTATCGTTTTATCTTCTTCGCGTCACTCATATTCGACATTAATTTCGTAATTTTACTTGTTGTGGTGCTTTTCCTCCTGGCTTCGGCTTGATTTCTTATCAGCGCGTCTATAGATTCTTTGACGATATTTATGGGCAGTGGTAAGCTTTCTGCGGAATCTAGTTCAAGGATAGAACCTCTTTTTGCCAGCTTATCCCTGCAAATCTCGACTTTTCTTTTGACACGGAGATTTTGTAGTGCACGATAACGGCTGAATAATCTCTTAGACTTCATAGTACATGATTTCAGTGCTTTCAAGGCAGCCTTACTATCTACATAGACATTAAATTTTCCGCTATCGGTCCGCGGCTTATTGGCGATTTCGACTGCCTTATGTATTGCCAAAAATTCCGCCTGAAAATGCTGCAATCATTCAGCAACCTGAAGAACGAGCCGGTTGGAAGGCCAGTTAAGCACAATGCTGTTGCTACTCCTCCGTGCGTTGTAGATCCATCACTGAAAACATTTATTGTTCCTATAGGGCCCCCCGGTTTTTGTTTCCCAATGTTTCCTATTTGGTACACGTATTGAGAATCTCCTATCAAACTCAGACTTTGTGACCATAGAATCTATGGTAATTGCAGGTATGCTAATGTTGTCCGTGCTTGCGTGTTTTTAGTTGCATGGCCTCCTTGAGCCGAAGAGCGCACTTGTATGCTACGCTTTTCGCGAACAGTTCGATTGGCAACAAAGCGAGTAAGACATTCAGCGAATCTGAGGATGTGGTCTTAAGAGCCCCAGTAATTTCCAGACATGCCTGTCTTTGAGTTTTTTTTTCCAATCTTTGACGGTATGTTACTTTAATCAGTACTGGCCATCATGTCAGTATGCCGTGTGGCAGAATTGGCCTTACTATAGCCACGTAGATCCAGTGTTTTATTTTTGGACTCAGACCCATCTTTCTACCGAACATCCTCTTGTACGAATAGAACGCGATGCTCGCCTTTATTCACCGCTCTTCAAAATTTTGTTTCCAGGTTAGCTTACTATCTAGGATTATTCCCAGATACTTTGCATGGTTGGACGGAGTTAGTGTCATGCTTCATATTTTCGGTATCCTATAGTTTAGGTTTTCCTAGTAAAGAGCACAAGTTTCGTGTTTCGCGGGCTTACGTTAAGCTTTTTGCCTAGTCATGTAGTTTTTTGAGGGCTCAGTTTGTTAGTTCGGATATTGTGCTTGTGTACTTACTTGGGTAACACTACGTCATCAGCATAAGCTTCGTACCATGAAACTTAAAATTTTTTTCAAAATGGCTGAGTGGAATAAAATAATTAATTAAATAATTTCAATCCAAAAGGACGTAAAAATGCTTAAATCCTGCTAAAGTAATGTGAAAGAGATAAACGCCAATCAGTCGTATAATTTTTCCTTTCCAGTGTGGCAATTATGTAACACTTAAATGCAATTGCTATCAACAGCTCCAGTGTATAATCAATATTTCTTTTGTATCACAATTGATAGGTATGAACTGACTAGAAGCGTTTTGAAAATGGTACAGCAGGCAAAAACTGTTTAATAATTAAATAATTGAAAGTAAGAATGAATACTTTCCAGTCAATATTTGGCATAGATTTAGCAATGAAAAGCTAAAAACGGCAAGCCGAGCTGATTGAATTTTCTCGTGCTTCAAAAGCGCTTTTACTACTACGAAAAATGGTAAGGAATCGTTTAAATTTTTTTAGAAATATTTTATGCAATAATTGTGCTTTTGAAGGATATAAAAGACCTGTGGAACTACTGCATAGAAATTATTAATGCTTTCAAAGTGTTTTCAGAGCAGTGACAAATTAGTCATTAACTGTGATGTTTTTTTTATAGCATTGCCAGAAAAATGCTAATGACAAGCATTAAAAATAAATTTGCACAAATAATTCAGACCAATGAAATGTACTTGAGAAACTGCTAAAATATTTAATATAATATATAATTTGTGCATTTAATGCTTCCAAGCTGTGCTATATTATTTGGGTACACGCATTCAATAGCTACCTCACAAAAAAAAATAATAATCTCGATCTTATGATTTCATATTTAATACATCCATCTTTTACAGCACAAACTACGACACTATTTAATTTACTAGGCGCAATAAAATAATTAACAAATTTAACTGAATATACACAGATTATTCTTGTTGATTTTTTCTATTTAATTTAAAGAACAAAATATCACGAAATCCAGCAGATAAGACAAAATAATAAGATACTCATCTATTATAATTATCATTGTGATAAGACATTGCACAATATCCAACTCGAAATAATCTCAATCCGGTTTTTTGGAAAAAAAAACTTACGAAAGTGTATCCTAGTAGGGAAAATTAACTTTTAAGGTAAAGAAGAGAAATTTTGTGAGTGATCGCAGTTAATTAAGTTCCAATCATTTTGAAGCAAGATGAAAAAAAGTGCTGTGAAACAACGATATCGATATGAAACCCCCGAAGGTGGCTGGGGCTATCTTGTTTGTTTAGGGATGATTTTGATTTTTGTGAGTACTTTTTAATTTATTTTAAATCCATAATTTTAAAACATTTTACACGAATTTTTCTTTATTATGGTTTTTTTTTTTTATAGGCTGCAGCTGGTTCAGGAATAACATGCTTTGGATTGATTTTCAATGATTTTTTGAAAAGTATTGGTCAAGCAACTACAGCGGTTGCAATTATATCGAGTTCATCGTTTGGCGCTATGAGCTTTGCAGGTTGGTTACTGTATTAGATAGAAACATAACAGGACTACGATCGGGTGTAAAGCCCAATCGTGCGGTACTCTAGATGAAAGAGAAACTTTTTGATTTTAAGAAATTTTGTAGGGGAAGTGTTAGTGGGGATGAAGATATTGAACTTATTTTTTCACATCGTGCTAGAGTTGTCATAAAAACGTTTTATACCAAATTTAGGATTCCAAAATTTAATAGTATTCGATTTAGTGAAATTGTGCAGTTTGTATGGGAGGTGGTAGGTAGAGGGGCGATTTCTTAAAGACTTTTTCAGAAATAATTATAAACATTGGAATGCTTTAAATTTCAGATCAATAGCTATCATACTTTTCAGGATAATCGACTTTATGTAGAAATTGTATCAGATTGTATAGGAGGGGGTAGAAGGAGTGAAACTAATCGTCCACTTGTTTTTGATCTTACTAATAATTCCAAATTAATATTTAGTGCACAATTTCAGCTCGATCAATTTTATACGTACTGAGTAAATTTTTTTCAAGTATTTCATGAAAAAGTGCAGTTTGTATGGGAGGTGGTAGAAGGAAGGAGAGGAACTAAATAATTTTTTACAGTAGATTGAAATCATCATAAAAGTAATATATTCCAAATTTTAGATCAATAGCATTTACACTTTTCGAGCAAATCCGTTTATTATCAAACTGCGAGATTGTGTCATTTTGTATGGGAAAGAGGAGAAGGGGTGGATCGATTTGGCCCATTCACGAACTTGACTTTACTTTTTTGTTGAAAACGATGTGTACGAAATTTGAGTTCTCTAGCTCAACACGTTCTCAAGCTGGAGCAGATACGGACGGACGGACAGACGGACAGACAGACGGACGGACGTCCGGTTTTGAGATTTTTGAGTGATTATATGAACTTCTATATCATTCATTTTTTCCTCCGAGCCTTATTTCATAGCAAACTTATAATACTCTCAGATTTCATTTAAAGTATAAAAATAATAATTGAAATGCTTGCGACTGTTATCTAATAAAAGAACATAACAGAATCATGATTGGGCGTAAGGCCCAATCATGCGATAATCTAAATGAAATGAAAAACATAACAGGAGTACGATTGGGCATAAAGCCCAATCGTGCGATACTCTAGATGAAAGAGAAATTTTTGTATCTTAAGAAATTTTGTAGGGGAAGTGGTAGAGGGGGTGACGACATTGAACTAATTTTTTCACATGGCGGTAACGTTGCTATCAAAATGTTTTTTACAAAATTTAGGATTCAAAAATTTAATAGGTACTGAAAAAATTAGTGTATTGGATGTAGTGAAGTAGTGCAGTTTGTATGGGAGGTGATAGAAGGAGGGGCGAGTTTTTAATGACTTTCCAGAAATAACTATAAATATCATGCTTTTGACATGTCTTAAATTGCAGATCAGTAGTATTCCTACTTTTCATGAAAATCGACTTTTTATAAAGTTGTGAAATTGTGTCATTTTGTATGGCAGGGGGTAGAAGGGGTAAAGCTAATCGCCTAATTTTTTTTGGGTTTTACTAATAATTCTAAATAAATATTTAGTGCATAATTTCAGCTCGGTAAATTTTATACGCACTGAGTAAATTGGCTTAGAGCATTTTATGGAAAAGTGCAGTTTGTATGGG
Source organism: Chorisops tibialis (assembly GCA_963669355.1). Taxonomy (NCBI): domain Eukaryota; kingdom Metazoa; phylum Arthropoda; class Insecta; order Diptera; family Stratiomyidae; genus Chorisops; species Chorisops tibialis. Next base: position 46,490,312 of record OY770264.1, on the reverse strand, counting down.
AGGTGGTGGAAGGAAGGGGAGGACACAAATAACTTTTGTACAGTAGATTTAGACCATTAAAAAAGTAATATATTCCAAATTTCAGATCAATAGCATTTATATTTTTCGAGCAAATCTGTTTATTGTGAAATTACGAAATTGTGTTATTTTGTATGGGAGGGGGTAGAAGGGGTACAGCTAATCGTCTCATTTTTTTAATAATAATTTTAAATAAATATTTTGTACATAATTTCAGCTTGATAACTATTATACGCACTGAGTAAATTGGTTTAGAGCATTTCATGAAAAAGTGCAGTTTGTATGGGAGGTGGTGGAAGGAGGGGGAAGACACAAATTATTCTTACAAAGTAGATTGGAATCATCATAAAAGTATTACATTCCAAATTTCAGATCAATGTCATTTGTACTTTTCAAGGAAATCCGTTTATTGTCAGATTGCGAAATTGTGTCATTTTGTATGGGAGGGGGTAGAAGGGGTGAAGCGATTTGGCTCGTTCACGAACTTGACCTTACTTTTTTGTTTAAAACGACGTATACAAAATTTGAACTTTCTAGCTCAACGCGTTCTCAAGCTAGAGAGGACACGGACGGACAGACAGACGGACAGACGGACGGACGGACGGACATCCGGTTTTGAGATTTTTGAGTGATTATATGAACTTCTGTATCATTCATTTTTTTCTCCGAGCCTTATTTCTTGGCGTTACAAACTTTGTGGCAAACTTATAATACTCTCAGATTTCATCTAGAGTATAAATAGCTTAATTTATGGGAAAATATAATGTCAACCCAAATTCGTTCGAATAATGAATAGAGATTTTGTATGGGAGGTGGTAGAAGTAGAGAGGTGTGGCGTTAATAGTATCCGTATCCTTATCGAAATCCTCATCACTATGCTTTGTTTTAATTTTAAAGTCGATAGCTCTCAAATGTTTAAAGGAAAAATACTTTTTTGAAATTCTATTATAAATTTTTGTTTGGGAGGCAGTGGAAGGTGTGAAGCGAAATTGATATTTTTTTAAACACTTGCATCAATTATTAAGGGACAAACTCTGGCGAAATTTTAAATTTTAAATTTTTTTTAGCTCGATATAATGCTTTTACCAAAATTATGCATTTGCTTGGGAGGATGAAACCAAAATTTTTTACAATAAAGATTTTTGCATTATTTTACTATGGTCAAAGTTTTAAATTAATAGCTTTGACGGAAGTTAATAGCTTTGAAGAAAAATGATTCAATTGAAATTACGAAATTTCTTGAAATTTGTATGGGAGGGAATAGAATAAGTGGGGTGAAGCTAATATTCTTTTAAAATTAGTTACAATTATAATGAAATTAATTGTGTCAAAATTTCGTTCTTTTATCGTCTCTAGTTGGACTGAACATCAAATAAATGCATTTTTCAAAATAGTTCATTTGTGTGGGAGGGAGTAGAAGAGGTGATGGGATCGAATCAATACTTTTTGATGCTAATGGCATTTAAATCTTTATAGTTTGGCCTAATTGCCAAGAATATAACTTAAATAGTATCGGAGTAAAATGAATTTTCTCAAAATTAGGGGGTAGAAGTTTTGAATGTATTTGACAAGTTAATATTTCATACTTCTAAAGATTTTTTTAAATTCATTTTGGAAATTTCCATGTACCCAGCTTTAAATTTTACTCAAAAATTTTCAGTTTTTTTTGTTTTTTTCATTGCACTTAAAACACCTTGTACACGTTAAACCCTCCCTTTGGTGCTTAACAATTGTGGAACAAATTATTATTTTTTCTCTATGTACTATATCAAATATTTAGATGTATCCACATGGATAATTTAAATTAATTAAACACTATGTAGTTCTACAATATGACAATTTCAATTTGATATCTGTACACAGTTTTGAGATATAATGGTTTGAAATTTTGGGAAGTGCATCATTTCAATAATGCTTCCCATTTTCCCCCACTACTACTAAGTCCAAATGTTATATTTTGCTCATACTTCGCTAGTTTAGCTTAATATAAGTTCAAAGTTTCAATTACATAGCTTAAGAGATAGTCGAGCTATTAATTTTTAAGTGTTTTTCTTTGCACCCTCCTGACCCTCCTCTATAGTATAATTAGCCTCCTTCTAAGTTGATTCTGATGGATTTATATGCCACCTTAATGGTCCCGAAATAGGAATTTTTTGTGATAAGTAATTCCAAAAATATAATCGTTTGAAAAAAAAAAAAAATTTTGCCGACATTTTGATTTATTTATTTATTTAGCCTACCGTACAAAGTCCTTACAGGCCAGATTATTCAAAATACAATTTAACATTAATTGAGAGGAAAAAAAATATATATATATATCACACTTAAATATCAAGTCAATAAAACAATAAAATTAGTAAATTGACGTAAACTTAAAATAAAATTAAACTTAAAATAAAATTAAAATTAAAATTAAAAAATTAAAAAAAAAAAAAGGAAAAGGAAAAGAAAAACTAAGCAGAATTAAAACATAAACATACAGTCAGGTACGATTTAAGGCATCTAATACCATTTCTCTAAAGCAGTCTCTATTAAAGCTGATATCAATAAAATTAGCAACCGAATTAAAATTAAATATGCTGCGAGTTAAGGGCTCATTGGATCCATAAACCGTCTTATGAGCAGGATATGCCAAAAAATCACGAATACGTAGAGGTCTCTCAGGAAAATAAATGGAGATTTTATAAAGCAGCTCAGGAGAATTAATTCTATTACAAAGAATATCTCGCAAAAACACTATTGACTGTTGTTTTCTTCGAACATCTAGTAACTACAAGTCGATTAGCTTACAACGATTTTCGTAACACGGCATATCATTTGACCAATCAAGCCTTCTCAGTGCAAAACGAGTGAATCTTCTCTGAACACCCTCAATTCGTCTACTATGAATGGCATAAGAAGAATCCCAAATGACCGAACAATATTCCAGAAGGGGCCTCACCAGCCAGCAAAAGAGTGATTTCAAAGTATATGGATCTTGAAAATCAACTGAATTTCTTTTAACGAAACCCAAACGAGAATTAGCTCTTGCAACCATGCGATCGATATGAGCAACAAAACTTAATTTATGGTCTAATAATACACCTAGATCATTTGCTTCGAGGGATCGATGTAGTTTTGTATTCTCCAGAAAATAGCAATTCAGAATGGGTGAGAGACAACGATAAATAGACATTATCTTACATTTAGAAAAACTTAACTCCAAAAGATTAAATTTACACCAATCAACAAATGAATTAATCTCACTTTGAAATTTTTGGCAATCTTCTAGGTCTTTAACACGAATGAAAATCTTCAAATCGTCGGCATAGCCCAAACAGGTACAATACTGAAAAATAGAGAAGACATCATTTATGAACAATATGAACAAAAGTGGCCCTAAGTGGCTACCTTGAGGAACCCCCGAATTGACACGAATACTTCTAGATAGAAAAGAATCAATTTTGACATATTGGGTTCTATTGCTCAGGAAAGAAGTAAGCCAATCAAGCATTTTGGAATGAAAGCCAAGAGCATACAACTTAGACAGAAGGAGATTGACATGCACTCTATCAAATGCCTTAACGAAATCCGTATACAGAACATCAACTTGACACCCTGCCTCAAGTGAGTTAGTGGAAAAATTAGTAAAGAGAGCAAGGTTAGTTAAAGTTGACCTTCCAGCAACAAAACCATGTTGACTGGTTGAGATGTGTTCTCGAACTAAAAAATAAAGCTTATCTTTTACCAAATTTTCCAAAAGTTTGGGAATCGCAGATAGTTTAGAGATAGCTCGATAATTTTCAACTAGATGTCTAGGTCCTGATTTATAAATGGCAGTGATGTAGAAAACTTTCCACTGGTCTAGAAATTCACCACTTTGTAAAGAGAGATTAAATATAATTGTTAATGGAATTACCAGAGAATCGCGGCAAAACTTTAACATTTTAGCCCTCCCCCTTTTCGAACCCCAATGGATAAAAAAAAATTGAATTATTTTTAAAGTTTGTTCGACAACTCTCTCTATGTAGCAATTTTTTTTTTCTATGTTGATCACAATAAGACTCGTCAGTAAGACTTGTGACGCTAAGTGAATACCGTGAATACTTGTGACGCTACTGAGCGGTTAGTAGCGTTGTATTTTAGGCGGCCACAGTTCTTCCTCACTAGTGACAGCGGTGAGTCCTGTATTCAAGCTGGTGGTGACTAGAGTACCTCCATCCAGGGTAGAGTATGGCAGATCTGTCACAACCGACACCTGCGAATTCACCATCCCCATTTCACCATCCGTAGAGTGGTGAGTTTAATGATTTCTTTTGCAAATTTCATGCACCCTAAGATAAATTATTGTTTCAAAATTTTTGTTTGTGACTTTTTAGTTAAGCATTACAAACTGCGCACAGTTCTTGATGTTCAGAACGTACCGAAAAAAAGAAGGATACTTTTTTAAATTTCGCTCCAAAAACAGGGCTTCAGCTTTGCCAAACTATGGAAAAGCGCCTCTAGTGTCCCATGGAGTAATTATAGTGGTGACTAATTATAAATTGCGAGCGTCCCTAAATTGAAAATTTGACCACAGGTGCCCTTTGGCGTATTAAGAACAGCCTGAAGATCAAAATTAGTAAATAATACCCTTTCATCAGTTCCATCCAATGACCGTAAATATCACATGTGTTGATTATAAGCAAAGAGGGGCATATACGTGAATTAGATTTTGAAAATTTTTTCCATCGGTCATATTAATGAAATTAGATGGTCAATTCTACCAACTGGTGAGTCCACTAGGGCCGAGCGGTGGGAAAATTGAACTTGAACTTGGAGCCCACTTATTCTCGTTATCTGTATCTCTGAAGACAACGCCCGGGACGTTTTTTTCTTCGCCTCCTCCTTATCATGACCCGGAGTTCACCATCACATTTGCTGTTTGAGCATTGTAATCTAGTCAACCAACTATACCGAAAACTACATTTAAGTGAAAATTGCAAAATTTGGATTTTCGCATGGGAGTGCCGATATAATATTCAGTTATTTTTCTATACCTTCCTTTTCTACTATCGGGATTGCAAATTGAAACTCGCTGTTTCTCATAGATGGCGCCAGTAGTAAATAATGATCAATAATGGCGGATCAGAAACGTCACGTCAAGCAGGTGTTGACGTGACGTTTCTGATCCGATCATTAGATTTGTCAAATTTTATCTGTGTCATATACTTTTTTGTGCGCGAATATGTCGAAATTTGAGCCAAATTCTCGTTATTTCCGGAAAGTTTTGGTTTTTGTCTTGCATTGAAAAAAATCTGCGGCTGAGGCGCGTCGAATACTCTCAAGCACTTAGGTCGTGGCTGCTCTGTTATTTAAGAGCGATCATTTTGACGTCGTGGTATCTGATGAGCCACTGAAACCGAGTGAAATCATCACGGGAGATCACTATCGACTGCAACTGATAAAGGAGAAACGACCGTAATACCAAAAGAGCCAAGGCAACGCTTGGCCACAGGTTGAAAAACCTAGCTTGAAACACTGAAATGAGACATCCTACCTTCCCCACTGTATGTATTCTCCAGACATCGCCCCTTCTAATTATCACCTACTCCGATCGATGACGCATGGACTGGCTGAGCAGCACTTCGATTTTTACGAAAAGGCAAAAATTAGGTCGATTCGTGGATCGGCTCAAAGGAAGAGCAGTTTTTTCGACGCGGAATCCGTATGCTGCCAGAAAGATGGGGAAAAGTTGTGGCTAGCGATGGGCATTTCTTTGAATAATAAATGTTTAACCATTTTTGCTTCCATTACTATTCTTAACTTCCTAACATATTTACTGAACAACCTAAATATTTAATTTTGTATATGTTTAATCAATAAATATCAAAAATGAAAATATGGTTTAGTTCTAAGATATTAGAGATACGGTTTAAGTACTAAATTTCAAAAAAAAAATAAAAAAAAATTTCCAGGATTATTTTCAAACACATTTATAAAACGTTTCGGTATGAGAAACGTCGGCCTATTTGGTGGATTTTTCTACTTCCTTGGAAGCGTTGTGCAAATCTTTGCACAACAAGTTGTACATTTATTTTTGGCTTCGGCGATTCACGGTAATTTAAAATAAAATTGCAAAAATTTCATAATTTTTTTTAATCCGCGTTTCTGAATAAATAGGCGTGGCATTCGGACTTATTATCCCGGTTATCTTCTCGACGTTTAACCATTATTTCGTAAAGCGTCGCGTCTTAATGATGAGCACAGCTCAAGCGATCATAGGTCTTGGACATATGGGATATCCGATTTTGGTGCGAATCCTTTTGGATCTCTATGGTTTCCGAGGATGCTTAGCAGTCTTGACGGCTATTAATAGTCACGCAATTTTCGGAATGTTAGTAATGCATCCGGTTGAGTGGCATATGAAGAAGGTGCCCATAAGCGAGGAAGAATGGCAAGTCGAACAATCCGTAAAGGACGACAGTGACGATGATGAAAAATCTCATGAAGTTCAGCTGAAACCACTGATGCCAGAGTTAAAAGAAACACTTCATCGTAAATCTGGGGATATTTTGCAATATACGAAATCGATAGATACACTGAAGCATTTGAAAATGACGGAAAGTGCTAATGCATCGCGAAGAGCGTCAAGTATTGCTAGTTTGGGAAATTGGACCAGTGCTGTCGTGGTCAGTGAAGCTTTGGAACCGACGAGCTCAAAGGAAATTGGAAAATGGTAAAAATAATGAAAGTGCCATTTAACATGAAATAATTTCTATTTTATTTACAGGCAATTTGTGGTTAATTTTCTCGATTTAACACTATTGAAGAAGCCAATTTATATTAACATTGTACTAGGGATATCTTTTGCATTTTACGCTGATATAGCATTCTTTACTATTCAACCGTTGTATCTCTTTGAACTGAAATACACAAAGGTAAAAATTCTTAATTTAAACTTATTTTCATGCCTCAGTAAAATTCGTTAAACATTTTAAATTTCAGGCCCAAATTGCCAACATAATCGCAATCGGGGCGGGTGCAGATCTCGTATCACGATGTGCACTAGCGATTAGTAGTATATTTTGTACAATTCCATCCCGATATGTTTATCTCGCTGGAGCAGTTTTTTCTTTAATTGCACGATATGGTAAGATTTTTTTTTATCTTATCATAAGAACTTATTTGTTTGGTTTGTTTCGTCTAACAATAAGATGTTTTTTTTAAATGATCATTAAGATAATATCATATAATTTTTAAATTTTAATTCAACGTACATTCCTATATAATTGTAATGAAATGTGCTGTTTTATTATATTTCGCCGGTGCGATAAAATCTGAAGTGTGCTAAAATAGCGATTAAGCAACTCACGGAAACGTTTTTCTCCGGCTTTAATCCATCTGAGTCCATATAATTTTCGGTACGTAATGATTAGTGTTTTTCTTAATCTAATATTCAATTAATTAATAGGTCTTTCGCACAAGTTGTCGAGATTAGTAAGATAAGAGGATTTTCAATGTTGGTAGAAAGTATGATGATTTGAAATTTGCATGGGGTTAAAGCAATGAAATATGGGGAACTGGTAGTTTATTGCGTGACCTTACTCAATTAAGAATGTTTTCTTTAGTTGAGATAACGACCGTGTAGGTGTTAATTCCTACATTGTTTTATTTGAGTAAATTATGTTTTGTGTGAATAAATATGTGTTTAAATATACTCGTATTTTGATAATTTCTTATCTCAGCATTGTAATATTATTTATTTTCTGGCTATTTGCTTGTGCTTTGCTTAATAGACTAGAGACTTAGTCTAAGGTGTCAATTTGCATTTTTGACTGATTGCGTTGAAGTTTGTCTGAAATCGTAGTTTTTCGGAACCCATTTTATTGTTTTGGCAATATCAAAGTTGTTCCTACCTTCCAAAAAATTATCAGTTATTAATATAAAATATATGCCAACAATTCAGGCGCAACTTTATTATTCTTGGGAAAAGTTGAGAATGCGTGGGAAGTAAATATACAGCTTTTGGTGGATAAGGAAGAATAAGTGAATAGGGGTGGCACAGGGCTTTTGTCAATTATTTACCACGTAATTGCGATTACGATCAATAGTTCCAGTACATAGAATCAATATTTGATTCGATTATTTATGCAAGTTTAGGTTTGTATGAAAGAGGGAGGAGTCTGTCTGTCCATCTATCGACGACATAACTCTCGAACGCTTTGACCTATCATGCTGACATTTCTTCAATGCTATTTTTTCCAAAAAATCAATAACAAAAACAGCCTTATGTGAATGGGCTACGTCCTCAATATCCTTTTCGGCTCCGCCGTCCATTCTGACAATGCTTCCGAGATACCAAAAATCTTGCACCTCTTTCACATCATGTCCGTTAAGTTCAATCGGTATGCTTGTGTTCGAACCCATGAGCATGTACTTAGTTCTACGCACATTTATTTTCAGTCCCGCCTCTTTGAATTTAGAATACAACGAATGAACATTTAACTCTAAATCCAAACGGTTATGTGCAAGCAAACACACGTCATCAGCATAATCAAGGTGATTTAAGATGTTAAATAGTCTCCATTGAAAATCTTTACCTTCCACACCTCCCAGTGCAGCTTTCAGGATGTCATTTATTACCACCAGAAACAGGGTTGGTGATAATATACTGCCTTGTCTGACACCCGTTTGCATAGGAAAACTCTCTTCTATGTAAGACGCGACACTTTGCATCTTCTTAGGATTCTTCAATCATAGCTATGACCTTATTTCAATAACGTCTCCTACGCAAAGCATTCCATATGCAATCTCGCATAACGCTGTCGAAAGCCTTTTCGAAGTCCACAAACACGAGATGTAGTGGCGAACCCATATGGTTGGTATAAGGCCATTTTTTACGGAATCCAGCCTGATAAACTTCGAGAGTGTTCTCCACAACATCACTAATCCCATTGAGAATTACCTTAGTAATGATTATCGATATGGCAGTAGGCAGACATATACCACGCCAATTGCCACAACACCGAAGGTTGCCTTCTTTGAAATTTTCACAATGACAACCTCCTTCCATTCAGTCGGATATTTTCTTTCATTTCACACCTCAGTAAAGAGTGGGAGGAGTATATCGGCTGTTATTTCCGGGTTGAGGAGTTCGGTTGATAGTTCGTCTGTGTTATACCTGGGGCTTTCCTTCCCGTCATTGACCGAATGGCGGAAACTATGTCTTCCTCATCCACAATAGCCCCTCCCATAAAAATGCGAAATTTCGAAAAATGCATTGCTTAAATTTTCATCGAAATTTACCTCCCTTAAAATTTCTCGAAATTTCCAAATTTTAATGAAAAATGTTTTCTTTGAAACTATGAAAAATATCAGCTTGAAATTTTGACCAAAGTATGAATAAACTGCCAACAATTCGGGCGCAACTTTATTATTTTTGGGACAAGTTGAGGATACATGGAAAGTCAATACGCAGGTTAGAGTAGAGATGACTAAGTGGAACCCCCTTTCAAAAGTGGAATCCCCTTTAGGGCAGGGCTGCTATGAATTTAACACTTAATTGTGAATACGATCAAAGCTCCACTATATGTAATTATTATTTCATTCGCTTATGCAAGTTTGGGTTTTTATGAGGGGAGGGGGTTGGGAAGATAGCAAAGGTGGGTGAATGTTAATAGTTTTTTAATTGGTTGCTTGAACCACGTCAAATATTCTCTGTATAGAATGTCAGTTTCATAGACGTAATTGCATAGAATTTTTATAAGATTCGGTGTATTTTACATTCACGAAACTAATCATTTGCATGGGAAGGGGTAAATGAGGCAAGGGAATCGTAAAATTTGTGACGCAGTACAGACAGACGGATTTTTGTTTTTGCATTTTCAGGCTATTTTATTCATGAAACGCGGAAAAACAAAATTTTAGGGTAGGAAATTTTTTTTTCCAAGTCGATCACAATACTTATTATTAAAATAATAAAGTAAAATAAAATGCACTTCCTCTGCCAGCTCCCATCATATCCCCAATTTGAGGAAAACATTGTTCAATTATTTTGAAAATTAAGGGAGCTACAAGCTTTTTTTCAGTACGAAACATTTTGTATACCACGCTTGGAGTCAAATACAAAAATTACTTTCAAAAACTTACTTTCACTTTTCAAAATTTCAAACCGTTGTATCTCAAAAACCAATTCCGATAATAATTTGAAATTTTTTTCAAATTATAGCGTTGTACATAAAATTTATAATTTTGACCAAATTTTTAAGTTGGCAATTGAGAGGGGACGGAGGTGCTGGGCCAAAATGTTGAACATTTTTGAGTAATTTTTTTAGGGCTCTAGTAAAAGATACAAACTATAAATTTTGCAGGTGCATAAATCCATTTTATATACATAAAGAAAAAATAATAACTTGAACCAAAACTGTTATACAACGAAGGGGATCCTAACGTAAACGAAGTGTTTCATGTGTAATGAAAAAAAAAAACAAAAAAACTGAAAATTTTTGATTGAAATTTTAAGTTAGAAAATCGAAAATTTGCGTAATGTATTGAAAACAAATGCACAAGAGATTACCATATTAACTGGCTGAATAGATTTAAAGCTTCTATATCTTCCCATGCAAAATATTCAGTATAACGACTATTTTAAAGAAAACAGTTATCACGAAACCACTACAAGCTATCAACTTAAAATTTTACACAAAAGCTTTTTAAAATATTTTAAATAAAGCTGCGTTAAAATTTTTGAAATCTCTTTTGCTCTTCTACTCCCTCACATATAAAAGTACGATTTCAACCAATTTCAATAAATCAACAATTAACCAACAATTTAAAAGCTACGAACTTGATATTTTGTACGAGTAATTTTCAAAAGAAACGACATAAAATTGCATCACAAATTTTACTATTCCTTCACCGCCTCTACCCCCTCCCATACAAATTTTTGATTCTTTGAATATATGTAAAATGCTCCGAATTTAATAGATATTATATGCAACTTTTTCTGTGAAACTAACATTCTACATTGAGAATATTGAACGAGCGAACAATTTAAAACGTATTGTTGCGAGCTAGGGGTACGCCGGAATTTCAAGTAAAACACAATTCGTTTAAAAAAAAAGTCATAATTTATTTATTCGAACTTTAACCTAATTCGCACTATATGACACTACTGCCGCGTACTGTTCTATCGCCTTCCTGCACTGGTTCGTGTCTCCGTCATAAAAAAAAAATGGTTCTCGACTGAAAGCTCTCGTGCTTTTTATACATTTTTCCCCCTATTCTTGACTGTTCTCGATGCTTCCGTCGGGTGTATGTCCGAACTATACTGGAAAGCTCTAGATCTTTAATTATGGCTTTTTACATATTGGGGGATACTGTTTTACATAATTCTTGTATATTCGAGAGAGATCGAATTGCGGGGTTGCCAGATCTGTAACATTACTCTCTCCTTAGTCCCTGTTCGTCCCGAACAGAGTCGTTCACTTCCTCAATGGCACCACGGTACTTTGTTAGTCGGTCGAGATGTACCACTTTCATTTTAGTACGAGGTTTTTGATGTAGTTGAATCCGATAGACGACATCATTTAACCGGTTGATGATCTGGTAAGGGCCTTCCCAGTTGCGCTGTAGTTTCGGCGATCTGCCCTTCTGTCGTTTGGGATTGTATAACCAAACCAAATCGCCCTCTTGGAATCCTGATGAATTCGCCCGCTGATCATACCTCGTCTTCATGCGGTCGGTCGGCAAATCAATATTATCTCTGACCAGGCTATAAATTGTATTTAGTCGACATCGAAGATCCGAGACGTAATCTTTGGCATTGGTTGGTTGGTCTGGTGGCACTCCAAACATTAGTTCCGCAGGGACTCGAATATTTCTTCCGAAAATGACTCGGGAGGGATTTTCTCCTGTTGTTGAATGTACCGATGTTCTGTAGGCCATTAAAAATAGAGGGATGTGCTGATCCCAGTCCTGTTGCCTCTCGCTGACGAGTTTAGATAGGTTTGAGTTCAATGTCCTATTGAAACGTTCCACCATTCCATCGGACTGTAGATGTAATGGAGTTGTCCTGGTTTTGTTTATTCACAGCATTTGGTACACGTGTTTGAATATTTGAGATTCAAAATTGCGCCCTTGATCGGAGTGTAGTTCACGTGGAGCTAAAAATCTGTTCACCCAGTTGGTAACAATTTGTTCTGCGACGGTTACTGGTTCTTGGTTTAGAATTGCGTAGGCTCCAGGCCACTTGCTGAAATAATCAATGACCACTAGAATGTAGCGATTACCATTTTCTGATTTCGGAAATGGTCCAGCAATATCCACAGCAATTCTCTCGAATGGGACTCCCACGTTGTATTGTTGCATTTCTCCCTTTGATCTGCGTTGTGGGCCTTGACTCGATGCACACGTAGTACATTTACGGCACCAATTTTCGACATCATCTCGGAGATGGATACAATAGAACCTTTCTCGTATCTTTGCCAAGGTTCTATTTACACCCGAATGCCCACCGAAGGTACCTCCATGATATTCCTTCAAAACCTCCTCGACTTTAGAATGTGGGACGATGGTTTGCATGTGATACAATATTCCGTCCGCGTTTTCCCACTTCCGTTTTAATAATCCGCCGTCTTGGTGAAGGGAGTTCCATTGTGCCTAATAATACTTTAAGGTCTTTCAACTCAGGCCGTTTCATTTCGTCCTTCCATGCCATGATCGGTGAAATATATGGATCTTTACGTTGGGCATCTTCCAGTTCTTGCTGATTCCGTCCATCATTTGATTCGGTCGTTATCCTCTGAATGATTTCTTCAGCTTCTTTTCCTTCTACACGGTGACAATGCTTGTAGTTCGGTGTACAAGGACGACGTCACGCATCGGCATTACCGTGGATTCTTCCTTTTCTGTAAACAATTTCAAAATCGTAGGATTCGAGCCTTTCTATCCATCTGGCTACTTGGCCTTCGGGGTTCTTAAACTGAAGTAGCCATTTAAGCGATGCGTGATCCGTTCGAAGAAGGAACTTTTGACCATAGAGATATTTGTGAAAATGTTTTGTTGGTTCTAGAATGACTAATAGTTCTCGGCGAGTTACGCAATAGTTCCTTTCTGATTTTGAGAGTACTCGGCTGTAGTATGATAGAACTTTCTCCTGCCCGTCGATCTCTTGTGATAGTACTGCTCCGATACCGACATTGCTGGCGTCAGTGTCTATGATGAAATCGTGATCTGGTCTTGGATACGCCAGAACTGGGGAGTCGCAGAGTTGGCCTTTTATTCTCTCAAATGCTTCCTGGCACTGTTGACTTCATGTAAATGGCTTTCCTTTTTCTGTTAACTGATGCAGACATTTCGCCGTGTTGGCAAACTCTTTTACGAATCGACGGTAATATGTCGCTAAGCCTAGGAAGCTGCGCAACTGGTGTTTATCACTCGGAATAGGCCAATTTTTCACCGCCAGTATCTTTTCCGGATCCGCCTTTATGCCTTCAGCTGAAACGATGTGACCCAAGTACTTAACTTCTGTACTAAGTAAAGTGCACTTTTTCGGACTCAGTTTTAATTTTGCCGATCGCAGTCGCTGGAAGACTTCCTGTAAATTTTTTTAGATGTTCCTTGAATGTTTTGCCGATAACGATCACATCATCCAGGAGATCGCATCCTCAACTCTTCCAAGGAATAATATAGTTGGACCCGACTTGTTGCCAGATATTTTTCTTTATGTATATAAAATGGACGTGCACACATGCAAAATTTTAACTTTGTATTTTTTAAATAAATTACTAAAATTTTCGACATGTAGGCTCACCAGCTTCCTCTTCCTACACCCCCAACTTAAAGCCAAAAATTGGGATTTTAAGATAAAACGGTTTAAAATTTTGAAAAGTGAACTATTTTTGAAATGCTTCCCATTTTATTATTATGAGCAAATAATTTTATTTTTTCCCATATTTCGCTAGTATAGGATATTAGTGTTGCATTACCTAAATTTTCCACACATTTGAATTTTTTGAGTTTAATAATTCCGAAGATACAGCTAGTAGTTTGAAAAAATAAAATCGACTGACAATTTGCTTTTAGACCACCCTTTTCGAATCAGACTAGATAAAAAATCAAATAATTTTTGCTTTTCCTCCATTAACTATTATATCTGAAAATCGAGTTTCAGCTTTCTATCTACATTCGTAGTTGAGATAGTAGAAGTAGAGTTTTTGACTCTGTCCCTTACTCCAATTTAGGTAATGGAACTCACTTACCCAATCTAAAATCCACCCAAAAATAGGCTTGCAATCCTTAAGAATCTCGGAAATATGAGCCAATATGTACGGCCTACAGACAGACGAACGCTTAATTGTCTTACATGGCAAAAGAAAGCTAATATTTTGGTACACTTCTAAGTTAGACATATAGAACAAACCATTAAAATAATAATACTTTTTTAAAAAGGTATTCATGCTCTTGGGCCTCCTTCATTGGAAGAATCATATAGAAGCTTAGCTTCAGTAAGCTAGCAAGAGATGATAGCTTATGCTGCTTTGACAAGTTATCTGAAGATACTTGAAAGCCATTTCCATATTTTGATGGTGCAGATTTATTGGCTACAACTCTTATATTCACCAACATTTGCAGCAATGCAGATTTGTTGATTATTCTTCACCTGCCTGTCGAGTAGACACTTTTTGTGCCTTGCATTTACACTTTCCACGCTGTGTCTTAGTTGCATTGGCCTGTATCTTGGCAACGTCTCATCTGAAATCAAATTCTTCAGTCCCGTTCCTATCCGGATCCTCTTGATCCTATCGAGGATTTCTGAGACGTCTGTTCTCCACATTTAAAATTTAAAATCTAAAATTTACACGGAAAACTTGAAATGTACTGGTAGTTAGTTAGTTTGCATGAGGAATCTTCGAAAAATTTTTTCCAGATTGTTCTTACTCCGTTCTATCCACAGTCGTTTTTAGTGAATCTGTATCATCGACAACCTGTAGCTGTGTGTGCATCCACCCACGGTATTAGAGTAAAGAATATACTGAATATTCAATCACTCGTTTGTTTGTTGTCGTACGTTATGGAACGCCGTCCACTTTTCTGATATATCTACATATCTACAATGGCGCTATAGCCCAAATCAGACCTTGGCCTCCTGATATTCAGGCTTCTTAACATTTTTTATTACTTATTGTGGAAGAGTTGTTAGCCCTTCGCACAACCCTCTTTCTACGAATTTTTCATTTTCTTAGATTGAGGTGACCAAGGTATATCCAAGCAGGCAATGTGCCAAAATTATATATTGCGCCGACCGGGATTTGAACTCACGACCTTCGCATTACAAAACCAACACACTACCTAGTAGGCTATACCCTAGCTTTTCTGGTGCTGTGCGACAAACTGAGAGGTTTTATCTCCTTCAGTTCACTTCATTCAAATTTGCAGCTTTGAAGTTTTCAGATGTTAACAAGACCTTTGGGTACTGAGAGTAGAATAGCAAACTTCATTTGTGATAAAAGATCTCTGATTGCCTTGGCAGTGACGGGTACAGCTTTACGCTCTGACCTTCAACTATTGTCATCGAGCGTCGTCCGGTGTTTTGCCACAAGCAATTAGCTCGAATGCGTTTTTTTTAAGCACCGGAGACGTACTCATATCTACTTTTTGATCTGCAGTCATAAACTTCCCCTGATATACCATCTGCCAATCTAATTTAAGAAGGGGCAAGCACATTCTTCTGTTTTAGATGGTCTGTTTGTGTTAATAGCTATTTCCATATTCCATTCCCACCTCGCCGAAAATGCTTCCTGCTGGTTTCACATCGACTTGGGTATCACTTCTAGTAGATTCTACATCGGAAAAATATTTTGAGTCAATGTCAATCTCAATGGTATGGCGAGGAAAGAAGGTCCGCATCCGCAGGGCTCTCATTAGAGATGTAAGGCTAAATTACAAAGAGTATCACCTGGTGCCCCTGAGAGATCATTCGTGATATCAATTTTATACACCTGTTATCATGCAGCCCTTGGCAGGATGCTTGTACTCCTTGGATTGATTGAACAAAATGATGAGGATTTTGGGAAGAAGATGAATTTCATAATGAACAAAGTTTTTTGCAAGAGCAAATTGGAAAACGTTGACCCATTCGAAACACTTCATTTATCCACGGTTGCATATTGGCATTTTTGCTTATTCGGAAACTAGCCGACTCAAGTTGCCCGTCCACTATCTGCATCCTGTGAGGCGTGCACACAATTCTTCTATTCTTAACAGACGGGATCGTCCTGCGAAATTGGTGAAAACTTAAAACTTTAACTTAAAATACTCTCGCAGGTTTTATCTAAAGTAATCTAACCACAAGCAAATATGTTTTGCTTGGTCATAAAATACTAAACACATCAAGGGGTTTTCTCTTAGTTCACTTCTGTCAGGGTAGGGTTCTTTGCAAATAATTTAGAGTACCTTCTTATTGACGAGTTTTTAAGATACCATTATTTATGCTTTTCCATTTCATCAATATTTATATATTTTTTTAAATTTATTTTTAGCTTTTCTTTATGCCTATGACTTTTGGAGCATGGCTTGTCTAACAGCTTTAATTGGTTTCCTCAAGACGTGGCTTCATGTCCCATTGCCCTTAGTATTTGCAGAATACTTGCCAAAAGAAAGGTATACATGGAATATATTCTTAAAAACATCATTTCTAATTGAATTTCTCTTTTCAGATTTTCTTCAGGCTACGGTCTCTTCATGTTCCTTCAGGGCAATATAATGTTTGCGATTGGTCCTATCATGGGCTACGTCCGTGACACGACAAAGAGCTACGAGATGACATTTCATTTCCTAAATATTTTCTTAATGGCGTGCGTAGTTCCGTGGACTATCGAAATCATCTTGGTACAGTGCCGAAAAAAAAAGACATCCAATCAATTCGAAAGGAATCCGAATGAAAGAAAGACATCGATTTAAGTTAAAACCCAAATTGATAGTTTTCTAAGTGTTTGTTTGCATATTGCACTTATATTTAAGGTTCATAAATTCAATAAAAAAAATTATTTAATGATACATATACTACAGAGTAAAAGTTAAGCAGCCACCGATTTTCGTGGCTCAATGCTAATTCGAAAACCATCTGTTCGTTTTAAGATAATGTCAGCCTGGAGTTTAAATTCGGCTTCGGGAACATTTGATGTGACCTTATAGGCTCGTAAGATTGTTGAAATTAGAACTTTTAGCTTAAGCATGGCATATTTTCGACCTGGAAACGAAAAAAAATTTGTAATGTTGAACAGATTTCTAAGAGCCCATTATGCTGAGAATAACTTACCGACACAACTCCTAGGACCAGCACTAAACGGAATAAAGCTGTAATAATGTCGGTTTTGAGTGTATTCCGGAAGGAAATTGTCCGGATCGAATTTTTCTGGAGTTTTATAGAAATCAGGCCTGCGATGTATCTTATAGGTGGCTATAGCCACAGTACAACCCTTAGGCAAAACGTATTCCTCCGAAATTAGTGGAACATCTTCATTGATTTTACGCGCAATAAGCGGTACTGGTGGATACAATCGTAGCGTTTCGAGAATAACCCGCTCCAAGTAATTCATTTCTAAGGTGTCGGCAAACGTAACCGGTCGATCCGAATCGCCGAAAATTTCATGAATTTCTTCGTAAACCTTATCCTGAACATCGAGATGATTTCCTAATAGGCATAGCACGAAACTGGAACCAGCTGCAGTTGTATCGTGTCCCTGTTAAATGAAATTAATGCTGTGAAAATCTCTGCTAATGAAAGCCGGAAATGCAGAATTACCTCGAACATGATTGTGTTAACTTCATCCTTAATTTCATCATCGCTTAAATTCGCTCCACTTTTCGCGGTTTCGACCATCAAATCAAGAAAGGCCAGTCGCCGTTTTTCACCTAAGGAAAAAATTCAATTCAGCGCTAAGTACTTTTAAGCTGATGATTAATGGAGAGCGGAGAACTGGGCGTAACAACTTACCAATATCATTTTCATCGATATCGTCCAAATCGTCTCGCAATCCTGTTACAGGTATCTGATTCTTCGTTGCAGGCTCCTCGTAATTATTATCGGCTATTATCTCGGCTAAGGATGGTGATGGTAAATTACCATCCTTATACGTTTTCTCATAGAGTTCTTTTTTAATTTTAATGACTTTCTTGGTCAGTCCATGGATAATTCCCAATAGGCGTTGCTCTTGATTTTTCAGCGAAGTCCAGTTGAAAAATGTATCCCATCGATAAAGAATATGGTATGTCCTCTTGTGAATAATATCGCACATTTTCATAACTGCTACGGCATAGTCGAATCCTTGATTATCTTGGGCCGTTCGTTGTGTACCCATCGCAGTTTCGAGCAGAATATCGACGGTGGTCTCGCTCATGTAGTCGTGAACATCAAATTCTCGTCCGATTTCCGCTCGCATCCTGTCCACTACATGGCAACTATTACTGTAGAACGTGGACATGAAGCTTTTCAGAACGTTCTGATGGAAAGCCGGTGCGATAAGTTTACGATGGCGACGCCAGTGATCGCCTTGACTAATAAGCAGTCCCTGTCCCAACCAAGGCTTGAAAAACCGATACTCATCGGACTTTTCCAAGTGCGTTTGACTGTTCAAGATCAATTCCACATCATCGGGATTCGTAAGGAAAATCACCAGTTTGTTACCCAACCAGCCGCGCGCAACGTTTCCAAACTCCCTACTCAATATCAACACCATATCCATGATTTCTAAATAAATTTTAATTTTATAATAATTTCGCGAACACTCTTCAATTCTTACCATTATGTGTTTTTCCGATAAACAAATGTGCATTTCCGATAAAGGGCAGCGTAGGTGGTCCGGGAATTTTATTTCCGAGTTTATGGAAACGTCGATTTTGTTGCCACCAGTATGTAACTACTAACGATACCACGGTTCCTATTAAGGATAGCATAATCGGGCTGTTATACAATAACCTCGATTCGATTATAGCCTCGACAGCCATTTTAATTTTTCACTATTTAACTCTTCACTGAAACATTTATTGTCGCCGCTGTCTAATTGTATCTCATGTAGAACTCTGAAATCCACCGAATGTATTTTATTTGTACACCGATGTGTGCCTTATTTGCGATCACGTAGCGAACTCAATTGATTTTTTCCAATACTTTGCCCTTTTATAGTGTAAATAGTATTGACTTGAGGGTCAAGAAGTGAATTTGATTTGAGTGCATTATTTTTTTTTTTTTACAATTCATGATATGAATAAATCAAAGCTTAAAAGTTGAATTCAAGTACGCATGATCCTTAGGTATATTTAAATTTTACTTTCTTTGACGTCAGTTTCGAGTTTTTGCAATTTTAGCGATTTCGTAGAAAGACAAAGTACGGTGTTTTTGATGCAACTAGAGAGCTGGGCTTATGAAGTAATGATAGTCGATATGGAAGGGGTAATTGAAATAGTAATATGTAATTTTAAATTTACACATGTCTGGAATAGAAATGAGGATATGCTAGATATAATTGGACGAAAAAGCTTTACATGAACATCTATTTACATATGACGTTTGAACATTATTTTTGAAGAAGGTTTCAAATTATACCATTTTTCATTATAGCCCATTTTCAAGGATGTATCAACAAAGTGGCGTAGGTGTAGGATTTGTTTCATAAACACAATCAGAGAACGTACTGCGCTGCTGGTAGTCCGCCAGCTGCAGAGCCAAGTCATTCGTTAATGTTCGCTGCAGTGGACGTGAAGAGGTCGAGTTCTTCGTCCGGGGCGAAGTCGTTTTGGTGTCTCCACATCTTGCACTTCTAGAATTTTTTGAGTATGTTGCGCACACTCCTTTTAGAAGACCTACGATTATGATCAAAATGTACTCGAAGTTCTGCGCATCGTAGCTGAAATTGAATGCGAGTTTTTGTAATAAAATTGACCGACTGTGTAGTGTTCCATGGTTAATTTCCCTCGTTTATAGATGGCAAATGTCTAAATTTGACAACTGTCTAGCAACTAGCTATCAAATAATAGGTCTTTCCAAATCTTAAACTCTTACTCAAACACCCTATATATTCCATAATGGCTCAGCAGCGCAAATCTGGCCTTGGTCTCCTAACCTTTGGGTTCCTTAACATTTTTCATTATTTATTGTAGAAGCGTTGTTAGCCCTTCGCACAATCCTCTACGAATTTTTCATTTTCGTAGATTTACATATGTGACGAAGGTACACCCAAGCAGGCAGATTGCTGGGATTGTATGTCGATCGGGATATGAATTCACGACGTTATAACCCATACCAAATTTTTTTTTTCTCTGGAAAAATTTTATTTGTGTATTTCAACGAAAGCTAGCTATGGTTTAAAAGATAGTGCTAAACAATCAGAAATAAGATAGGCAATCTTATAATTCCCAATTTATAAACCACATACATATCTAATGAGATGAGCAAAACCGATAAATGAACTTGGACTGATTTGTTTTTTGATATATTTTTCTCACCTGGTGTAAAAATAGTGAATCTAATGTTTTGAAACAATTTGCATAAGCTCTAACGAACAGTTGATAGTTGGAGTTTATTGTAGGGAATTGGAAGCTGGAAATTAAATATATTTCCTTCATACATAATTTTCATCCAAAATTTGGGGAATTTGTGTGAAAGTTACAGGTTAGAGGATTTTGAGGGTAGTTAAGCATAATGTTTGACAAATTAGAAGCACTGAATCTAATCGGTAGACAATTAGATATAATAGTTAGTGCGCATGGAATTTGTATTTGAGTGTTATATAGCACGTATGAGTATGTAAGCACTTGAAAGTTATTGCGGCAATCTTTCTTTTGGAAAGAAAACTTTGAAAAAAGGATTTTGAAATTTAAAAATTAAATTATTTAATCGGGCCGTTTTGATCAACTTTTAATAGGATTTTCTTACCCGGTGTCTTCACAGGATATTAAAATCCTTAAGTTTAGAAATGGGTGTGATATTTGAGCTTACAAGTTAATTATGACGTAAGTAATAACTATACAGACTTCTTGTTGTGTATGTTCTCTACAAAAGAAATGTAGAGATATTTAGAATTAATCTCACTTATCACTATGTACAGGTGTAGGTTTTTCTGTATGTCCAACGGACATTGTCAGGTTCAAAATACATTACACCCAGCAATTGCTCTTGGCGAGGATTTTAGTATATTAATTACAATATCTTTTTACTTTCTTCACTCCACTCCTAATAATATTACCAATTTTTTATTTTTATAAAACTCTCGCCTAAATATTTCTTGGGTCGAAATCACAAATACCACGACCTCTGCGCAAAGATTGATTAGTTGGTTTATTTACTTTAATAGCTCTTTAACCAAAAATAAATTTCAAGTACAATGCATCTAAAAACTTATTAAATATTTCACTCCAGTATGCATTGAAAATCTAGATTAAATAAACAAAATATAGATATGGTTTAAAATATTCCGTAATTCTCACTAAATAATTTTGTTTTTTTTAATTTGTATGAATTTGGTAAGTTCATAATTATGTATTTTCGATCACACTTTGTTGACTATTTCAATTTCATTAATTGTAAAAAAAAACAATTATCATCGTTATTATCATTTTACAATTTTAGCACTTAACTCCAGCATTTCTTCACTATTCTCAATCAGCAAATGTGCAATTTAAAATTATTGCTGAAAACGTCGGAACAAAATCCACGAGACGTTACTACTACTATTTAGCAAACTGCAGCCATTTGGATATCGAATTGATTTTCATACTAGCACAAAACTCTATTTCGAAAGCTCATTACAAGCTAAGTTGCATTTTGTTGGAAGAACAGTTGTTACAAAGGTCGATTACTTTACTGAAAAATACAATGGAAATTTTACACCTAAGGCAATTTGCAATGACAAATGAATTTTATTTATTGAACAATAGTAGAGTTACGCATTTTAATTTATTCTTCTTCTATAATGGCGCTACAGTCCAAATCGGACCTTGGCTTTCTGATATTCAGGTTCCTTAACATTTTCAATACTTATTGTGGAAGGGCTGTTAGCCCTTCGCGCAACCCTCTTTCTACGATTTTTTTTATTTTCGTAGATTGAGGTGACCAAGGTATATCCAAGCAGGCAATGTGCTGCAATTATGTATTGCGCCGACCGGGATTTGAACTCATTACCTTCGTATTACAAGACCAACACGCTACCTACTAGGCTACACCCTAGCTTTATTTATTGTTATTTTAATTTATTATTCTACTATTAATGTAATGTCAATCAATAAAGTTCCTGTTTGGCGATGTTTCGCTCTGGTTTCTTCAAAGTGTGACCCATCCACTGCCACTTCCGCCTTTGAATCTCAATACCTATTCAAGTTTGTCCAGTTGTACTTCAAAGGTCGTCGTAGGAGATGACTTCTGGCCAGAATATTCCTAAAAGGCGTCGGAAGCATTGGAACGAAAGTTTGTATTTTCTTGGTAAGTCGAACGGTCACGTCCACGTAGTACAACCATATAACAACACGGATTTGGCGCATGCGTCGAAAACTCGCAGCTTCGTACGAAGTCTATCTAAACCTCCAGAAAGGAGAAAGTATACCGAAGGCCTGGCGGGCATTATTAATGTAGTGTGAAAACCACAAAAAAAATTTTCCATACTAAATCAGTTCAAAAATGCAAAAATAAAAGCAGTACTAACTTATGATTTGGCGATACTCTGAATGAAAAAAGTTCTATACATCAGCAAATATCTCCTCTCGAATTTGTTAAAAAAAACAATAGTACGAAAATTGATAGAAGAGCTATCAATCCATTAATTTCTCGTCCTACAGGGCCATAAGAAAATATTCTTTTCCACAAGGCCCGATTCTGAGCATCGGTCTTTAGCTGTAGCTAGGACTTGTTTATTCTTCTGACCTTCTACTCAGCCGCTCGTTTCCTTGAGGATTGCAATCTGGTGCTCATTTAGCAATGTTTTGTACTAGTTTCCTTAAAGTGTGGCCAATCCACTGCTTTTGAATTATGATCTTCATTTTAGTCTGTCCAGTCGTACTTCAAAGCTCGTCGCTGGAAATCACTTCTCCCAGAATATCACCAAAATTCGTCGAAGACATTGCCTCACGAAAGTTTACGGTTTCAAGGTCACTTCCATATAGTACAACTTTATAACAATACGTATCGCGAGCGTTAAACACTCGCAACTTCGTGCGAAGGAAGATCTTTCTTAGTATCCAGAGAGGATACCAAAGGGCTGGGAATAATATGAAACCTTGTATGACCCCGTTCGCTCATCGAAACTCTCGGACAGCTCTCTGCTAAGTAAGACGCGATATATTGCACCTTCGTAGATTTCTTTAATCATATCTGCAATACCTCTTCTACGCAAAACATTCCATGTGTAATCTTGCATAACGCTTCTTCAAGTCAACGAAAATAATTATAATAATAATTTATTTCATCAAAAAATTGATTATTACATTTATGCACAGTTATGCACAGTTGGAAAAAATAAAAAAAGAATAAAAAGAATAAAACAGTTTGTGCGATGCTGCGGAATTCTATAAAGCTCATAATTTCGCAAAGGACGACATGAAACGTTGAAATTAATCATAGACAGCAATTTGTCAGAGTCAATTATACCTGAAATAACTTTAAAACAAAAAATAACTCTGGCATGGATCCGCCTTTTCTCAAGGGAATCCATAGACAGCAGATTTAAACGATCGACATATGGCGGCAACCTGAGTGGATCGGACCAGTGAAGGTACTGAAGGACAAACCTTAAGAACCGACTCTGAATTGCTTCGATCCTATCTATGTGAATCGGATAAAATGGTGACCAAATAGGATTAGCATATTCTAGAATAGATCGCACAAATGCGCAATATGACATTTTCGTTGTAAAGAAATCATTGAACTCTTTCGATTGTCTCCTAACAGAACCGAGGATAGCGTTCGCTCTACCAGCAATGTGATTCACGTGATCATCAAAGGTAAAATTACAGTTGAGTAGTACGCCCAAATCACGTACTTTGTCAGAACGGAGTAAAGAGCATCCATCTACAACTTAGTCAAAGTTCATTGATATTCTCTTCTTAGAATAGCACCAGTCATGAAAACGCGAGATATCACTTTGCAATAATACACAATCATTGCTGCTGGAGACAATCTTAAAGATTTTTGCATCATCGGCACAGAGAAGAATGTTCGAGTTTGAGATAAACGAACTAGCGTCATTAATAAAGAGAAGGAATAGAAGAGGACCCAGATGGCTATCTTGCGGAACGCCTGAAGTATTAAATATTTAAGAAGATAAGGCACCGCGAAAGTGTACTTTCTGAATGCGATCACTAAGATACGACTTAATCCAAAGGACGAAAATATCAGGAAAACCAAGCAGGCGGAGCTTATGCGCAAGAATATTATGGTCACTTTTGTCAAAGGCTTTACTAAAGTCAGTGTACATGCAATCGACCTGCTGCCCGTTTTCGATAGCAGAAAGGCAGAAGTTCGAGAATTCAATAAGATTAGTTACAGTGGATCTGCCTTTGACAAAGCCATGCTGGAATGATCCAATAATCGACTTGGAATAGAAATACATTACATCACACACAATGGATTCAAATAGCTTAGCAACACATGGAAGATTCGCTATAGGCATGTAATTACTTACATTGTCTCTTTTACCAGACTTAAGCAAGGGCATTATAGTTGAGTATTTCTATGACATAGGAAAAACTCCACTACGAAGCGATGAATTAAAAAGATACCCAAGGATAGGTAAAAGGGATAAACTACACTTTTTAATCACAGAAGAAGGAACACTATCTGGTCCACTGGAGAAATTAATAGCAAGTTTATCTATGTATTTCAAAATAGTGGAGTCGTCAATGAAAGATCCTTTGGAACCAAGGACGAGGAAGGAAACTTTGACAGGTATTGAAAGTTGCCAACGGATGTTAGCGGCGTACTGCAATCGAAGGCGGTCCGGAAATGGTTGAAAAATAAGTTGCTAATTGTAGTAGGATCAGCACTGACTACATCATTAAGAACCATACTGGAAGGTTAACCATCGAAGTTTTTCTTTGAGTTGACGAAATTTCAGAACTGTTTCGGTTTATCTTTAAAAGACTTTTTAACAGTAAAAAGGTATTGGCTATATGCAGCTCGAGACTGACTTATAAAATAATTACATAAGTTTATGTAAATTATGTAGTCCGTATCACTCCTTGAGAGCGAGTAAGTTTTCGAAGCTTTCGTTTTTCGATTTTTCAAATTAATTAAATCATCGTCAAACCAGGGAAATCTCCTGATAGATTTTGCACAAACTACAGGGACACAACGCTGAAAGCAGCCATTTAAAATAGTGTAAAAATTAGAAGTGGCTTTGTCAACATCAGATCCATTCAACACAGGCGACCAATCGCAATTGGATAAAAAAATAAAATGTAGTGGCGAACCCATTTCAGTGGACACCTGTATTTGTATGGTCTGTACAAAACGATCCTTAGAATAACCTTAGCCTTGATTTTTGATATGGCAATAAGTAAATATATAGGTATATTACCCCAATTGCCACAATTCCGATGGTAGCACTTCTTCGGGGTTTTGACAATGACGTCCTCCCTCCATTCAGCCAGATATCTTCCTTCATTCCACACCTCAGTAAAGAGTTGGAGGCATACATGGGCGATTATTTCCGGATCCGCTTTGAGGAGTTCGGTGGGTAGTCCGTCAATACCTGAGGTTTTCTTTCCCGCCATTGATCGCATAATATTATTCCTGTGTGGGGATCGGCCTTAATTGCGAATTGATACGATTTTTTGGAAATTGTTGTGTTTCTAGAATATCTACCTTTGGCGAGATATTTAAAATTTTCAGAGAAGTATTTCTTCCATTGCAGTAACTTGTATTCACTCATATTAAGGAGAGTTCCTTTGACATTCCTCACTAAGAATTTGGCAGTGAAAATTCTTTTCAAGAAACTACTCCATAATTTTAAATTGTGAACCAATTCCACCTTATCTTCAATGGCCCTTCTCTTGTCGCGTCTAACAGCCTCCTTAAGCTGAACATTGCGGTAGTTCCGTCTCAAGTCGTGAGGTCCTTGGTGTTGAGAGATGATTGCTAATTGGGATTTTTTATCGATCGCCAACCTTGTTACATGTGTCTTGCAACATGCAAGGTTTCTCACTGCTTTGCACATATCCCAAAATACCTGTTTGAAATGTATTTCCTCGTTGCCCTCTCTTGGCGTCTAGGGTGTATTGCATATCCACTCAGTATGGATGGCTTTTCGCCCAGAATGGTGATATACTCGCGTTTTTTGTTGGTGTCCGTGTACCGACTGAGCAGCTACTGCGCTGTATTACGTTTCGTCCCAGGACTGCTTACAACGGACTCGTCAGTAAGGCTTGAAGCTTGTGTAAGCAGACCCTGACTTAGACGCAAAGGGAATACCGTGCTGGTAGTGGGATTAGAGCTCAAGGATTTCGAGTTGCAGAGCGGCCGTGCTGACGACTGAGTTATCTAGAATCCACGGCTTAGTCTGTTAGTACCAATGCACTATTAGCCGCCACAGTACCGCCACGTCTTTTGAGCTGGTGGCGACTAGGAGGCAGCTGTGAACGTTCAGCTCTGCAAGCATGTTGCTGTGCAGTGTTGTTGTGAAAAAATATGGTGCTGTAGTGTGTTCCTATATAAGCGAGGTATGGATGCCATGTGGGTGAGAATTGTGCTGCGTGCTAGCGAAATGAAAATGTGATTCCGTCGGTTTCACCAATGTAGTGAGTGAGCGGCTATTGCGCTTTGTTGCGTTTCGTTTTAGGCCAGCTTACGACGGACTCGTCAGTAAGGCTTCTGTAAGCAGGCCCTGCCTTAGACGCTATGTGAGTACCGTGCAAATAGTTGAATTAGATCTAGGGGCTTCCGAATTGTAAAGTGGCCGTGCTGACCACTGAGTTATTTAGATCCAAAGGCTTAGTCGGTTAGTAGCGTAGCAGTATTAGCCGCCGCATCTCTAAGTCTTGTGGCCGTTGGACAGATGCTGTGTATAATATCAAGCAAGCAACCATCAAGTAGTCATCGTTCCTCACGTCAGCTGCATGCTTCGCTCTCATATCGGGGAGACATCTTCTCCACTGGCGAATCAGGGAGACCCAAGATGTTTTATGGTGACTCTTGTGTGGAAAAGAGTTCTTCCGATGGCTATTTGCCGATTACAATAGAACTCCATAAATAATTCGCTGTTTTCAGGTCTCTAAATCCAAGGTCATGGCCCGTCGTCCAACATGCATCCCCATGATGTGTTCTGGTCCAGTAATGTCAGAGTCCACCCAGTCGTTCACATCTTCTGTGAAGAGAGATCCAACCGCTGCCCTCCACCGGGAATTAACCTTATTCATCAAGAAAAATCCCATGTTAGCGGAAAAATATGCCAAATTAATCCCGTCAGACCCTCATACACCAAAAATGTACGGACTTCCGAAAATTCATAAGGAGAATACCCCACTTCGACCCATCGTCATTTCGGTACAATCACTTACCCAAAAACTGGCTAAGGCTCTCGCGACTGAGTTACGCCCACTAGTAGGTAACACATCACGCTGTGTCAAAAATTCCGCTCATCTAGTAAAGATTCTTCTGAAAGTCAACTTGGAACCAACTGATATGCTCGTCAGCCTAGACGTGGAATCACTTTTCACCAACATCCCGATTAAAAACACCTTAAGTATCATCAGGAAACTCATTCCGGACAACAGGTATGACTTAATAGAGTTTTGTTTAAATAATACTTTCTTTTCAGCTCTAGGGAAACTCTACAAGCAAACGGAAGGAGCGGCAATGGGATCTCCGATTTCACCGGTGATAGCGGAAATTTTCATGGAGGAATTCCAAAAGAACGCCCTGGACTCAGCTCCATTAACACCAAAATTATATCTATGTGGATGACACGTTCACCATTTGGCAACATGGGAAGAAAGAGCTCGACAAATTCTTAGTACACCTGAACTCACACCACGAGAAAATTAAGTTCCCCAAGGAAACAGAAAGCAACGGGAAACTGCCATTCTTGGATGTGCTCGTCGAAAGGAATGATACGTCGCTAAGCTTCGGGGTATACAGGAAACCAACTCACACCAACAGATATCTCCACGCTTATTCACATCAATACCCAAGCCAGAAAACAGGAGTACTGAAGACCCTAATATACAGAGCTCGACGTATAACTGAAGGTAATCCAAGCAGTCTACGAAAGGAAAAGGAACAGTTGAATCGGGCATTCACAGCAAATGGATACAAAGCGAGCGAAATTAGCAAGGCGAGGAAACCGAAGCATCCAAAGGCAACAGAACGAGTAGATACTGAAGAAAGAAATGCAGATAAACGATGGGTAAAACTACCTTACATCCAGGGTACGACGGATAAGATTGGAAAAATCCTTCGAAAATCCAACATCAAAACAACATTCACTACCCCGACTACTATCCGAGGAATGTTAGGAAACCAGAAGGACAAAAAACCATGGAGACTGAAGGAGTATACAAGGTACCATGCGACTCATGTGATAAAGTATACATAGGAGAAACGGGACGCACAGTCCAAGCAAGGATCAACGAGCACCAAGGAAGCGCACGGAAACACCAAATACAGTCATCAGCGATCGCGGAACATGCAACGACAGAGGACCATACAATCGATTTCGACAACGAATAGTACGAGAAGCAATAGAAATTTCGAAGCATCCACAGAACTTCAACCGATACAAGTTATCAGCAGTTTGGCTACCTGCCTTAAAATTTGGTTAGAACAAAATCCGTACCCACAAATCCTTAACTAGTTTAACTACCTGATACTAATTAATTAACCATAATTAACTAATTTAACCTTAATCACCCTTCCTTCTATGTAATAATTGTATTTTGTAATTGTCGATCAGTTTGATAAAGGTCTCAGCAGAGACCGAAACGTCACGAATAATAAAACATAACAGTGTAGAATCCGGAAACCTTTTCTTTCAATATGATATAATTATGGTGGGAAGAAATTAGGAGTATTTGAAAAAGTGAGCTTTCCAAAATTTGAAATCGTTGTATCGCGAAATTGAAATAAGGTGTTAACAGTTTTAAATTTTTCAGTAAATCAGTATTGAAATCTTTTAAATCAGAATTATTATTATATATATTTCGCCCAGCAGGACACATTGACCAAAGATTATACTTGACATATGGCTATTGTGTACAATCTAACTAATGAAACCCCCTACTTTTTGAATGAATTACTTTTATAATACAGCACCATATCCACATGGAGCAGTTTACCTCCGAACCTCAGATATATAGTCGAATGTAATATTGATTTGATGTACTGGAGGTAATTCGAGGTTAAGTATTAAATAATTTACAACAACCCTGCCCTAGAACTCACATTCCCGTAGTTTTCTCTCCCCACCTTAAGCTGCATGTTGACTTTCCACGCATCCTCAACTTGTCTTAAGAATAACAAAGACGCAGTCGACTTGCCAGATATTCTTGATTGCATTTGCAGAAGAAGTAAAAGTATTGCCACTATTTTGAAACTGCTAATTTATATTTTTATTGTCATCGTTAGTGCGAATTTCAATGCAATACCTCTAGATACTTAAAGGATCTGGAAGTAACAATTCTTTTTTAAAGTTAAAAACTAAATAGAATTTTGTGTGGGAGTGGTAGAAGGGATGGTAATGAAGGTGATTATATTTTTGAATGTTTAATGCAATTACTATGAAATTAATTTTGAAAAAAAAATCAATTTGTCTAACGTGTCTAGTTAGAAATTGATGAAATGAACTATCCAAAATTGTTCATTTGTACAGGACGGAGTAGACAGGGTGGGTGGATTGGTGTAAAAATGTTTGAAGTTAATGGTATTTACGTCATTGTAATTTGGTCAAGTTTTCTAGTCAATAGCTTTGGCAGTTTCAACGAAATTTCTTTTAGTAGAAAATAAATGTGCGAAGCAACAATAAGGATTATTATAATACATTCAATCAATCGCTTAGCAGAAATCTTGTTAACGTACCGTAATATACTACTTTACATAAATACAACTCTTCTCCAAGCATTAAAATTTTGTTCAAGTAAAAGTATTGATTTTTTTTTAAATAAATCGGTGAGCTTCAATAACTTTAGGCTTACTATATGCTCACTCCCTAAGCGGATTATGTTTTGCAATACGTCGATATTTCAATGACGTTCACACAAATCCTAAGAAAAATGATTTAAGTATTTAAGTGATATTGGAAAAGATATTACGCAGCAAAAAAACGATGGCATCAACGGAAAAAATCATCGGCTTGAAATTCCATCAAATTCGTCCGAAATATTTTTAATAGGCATTTTAAAGTGTCCTTAAAAATTACAGTAACATTTCAGTACAACTTAATTAGCCGACAAAAATGGTTTTTTACTGAAATCCTGACGGAAACGTTTTCTGTGAGATTTTTTTTTTTTTCAACTATAAACAAAATATAGACCGTCGAACTGAAGGATTTATTCGTGCAAGAGTCAACATACGACATGTTTACTGTCAAGTATCCGAATATCTCGTAAATCTTCAAATGTCGCATTTTTCTCCTTTTAACTACCTGTGTACAGTAGTTTTAACAGTTCGTAATCTCGCCTGTCGCGTAATAAATCAAAATTTTCAAGTCGACCATAAAACAAAGAGTCGTCCATAATAGTAGGTAGTATATCTAAGGACACATTTTATCTGATTGCTGTCCATTTCATTAGAATCGTTTCAGTCATTTTGTTCCGATCCTTAGAGATTCTGTAGATACGACAATTGGTTCAGGTTCTATAAATCTACGAAATCTACAAGTTTTCTTAATTGTCACTCAGTGTTTTCGAAGGATGACGATTTCACATGAACGTTCCTTATGCTGCCTATAAATAGGATGATCGAGAAATATACGCGTTCGATAGTTGGAAAAAGACCAAAAAAATTACCCGCTGGCTTGTCTGAGAAATGATCGTTTCGATATTTGTAGACGGTAAATGCAAACTTCCTGTAGCCCCTTGGATTTAGAGATCAAATTTCTTTATGCGACTGATGGCTTCGTTTAATTTTATTTAAAGTATAGACTTGGCTCAAACTTGTTGAATATCCGATCTAATATTTAATTTTTAATGACACAAAATACTCACGGAAATCGTTTGTTTGACCTAAATCAGTAAAAAGTTTGGTGAGAAATGATCAGAAAATATGACGAGGAGTTAGATAGCTGAAAGGTGGTAAGGTTTGTACGAAGATGGGTGCTGAATCAGTAGATTGGAAAAGTAGGGCGATGAATATATAGGGGCCCGTGAGAAAATATGATGATAAGATAATAGCTTAATTGCAATTAAAAGATTTTTTCCATTGGATAAGACGTAATGTAATTTCAATATTTTGCTAAGTAGAAAACTACAATACATAAGTATTGCGTAGTAAAATTGTTTACCGCTGATGCAATTTTTTACGCAATACCTTG
Organism: Chorisops tibialis; assembly: GCA_963669355.1. Classification (NCBI taxonomy): domain Eukaryota; kingdom Metazoa; phylum Arthropoda; class Insecta; order Diptera; family Stratiomyidae; genus Chorisops; species Chorisops tibialis. Next base: position 46,458,822 of record OY770264.1, on the reverse strand, counting down.
AAAAAGAAGGAAACTTGTCGTTCATAATTTCTAGAAATAAAGAAAAACTCTAAGTTATGATGTAATTCGTACAAGCACACAAAATACACAAAAAACCTCTCCATTCCACAATACCAGATCGAAAAATTGTACAACTAAGTTTCAAATAATTTCACCCTTACTATTTTGGTGTTCCGCCAAGTGTAACATTTTCATGGTAAAATTTAGTTTTGACATTTTTTCCTTTTCCTAATTTAATTTCGTAAAAATGCTTGAAATTGGTTCATGGAACCCCTTATATTCACTTCTATCCGAATACCCTGTCATAGTTATTGTATCCTTATTATACAAGGATATCAAATTTGAAAGGAAATTGTTTCCTGTCCGGTAAAAAAAAAATCAGGCGAAAAATGTATGAAGAAAAAGTTCAAATCGGAAGCTAAAAATCACTCTGTGGCATGCGTGGTGATGAAATTGCTTCAGGGATAATTAGATTTAATGGTTTCGACGAAATGATTTCGGAAAGTCTGAACAGTTTTTTTCGGACTGTAATAAATATCGACTTAAGGTCATTGTGAATTTGTTTGTTTTATCAACTATACCGAGTGCAATTACCTTTGAACAATTTAATGAGAAATGGCTCATAAATTTTAATTAGGCATGCATAATCATTTAAAATTAACAATTTAACTAGTGTGTGGTACTGTTTGACGTTGAAGCCTAAAATAACTTACTTTATTACCGAAATATGTGCAAATTGCTAACTGTAGACAGAATAAAATTTGAATGTTAATATGGGCGTATTCGGAAAAAATTGTTGGTGTTTATTTTCTTCAGATTTCGTTTCCTTTTCATTTACTTGAAGCTACAGCCCCGAGAAGCATTTCAATCTGCTGTATAGACTACACACTGCGATACAAGTAAGTCCCAATATAGAACTTATATGAGGACGGCGAAATAATATCCTACTCGTATATGGGTATTTTTCATCTTCCAGTTGATTGAGTCTTACATTCATCGTGATGTAAAGTGTCTTGTATAGCTGCTTCTGTCCGCATAAATGAGCTTGAAAGTACTTATATTCTTTTTTTTTCCTGTGTTCTTCCTCTTCAGCGTCAGTCTCTTAGGAAGCCATCTTAGACCGCATGTCCGTCTCTGTGGTTATTAAGACTCAAAACAAATGGTTTAACTTTGGAGGACATTCAGAAAATGGTAAGAAAAAAAAGCAAAAAAAAAAAAACAAAAGGAAGGTACTTCCACCCAAGACCTTAGACATTTCCGAGTAGACACACGATCGACACGCGACCCGTCTTCCAGTTTTGCATGCTCAAAATGTACGGCAGTGTTTCGTATACGGCAGACGTACAGACAGAAAAATATTCTGAGACGTGCCATACTTGAGTGCAAGGAGCTGTACGTTGAGTCTTAAGTAGACTTCGAAGGACAATACAGCCGAATAACCACAAAAAATAATACAAAAAAAACCGCCTACTTCCGTCTTGCAAGTTGAGAGCTCGTTTTTCTTTCTTTTTATGTTCTCATTATACGTACTCGTATTAAAGGAATAAATTTTAATTGTGTTCGGTGATATTGAATTTTTTTCCATTTGCCAATGTACTCTTTTATTAGATTATGTGTGTAGTCCGAGTCTTTACATTTTCCAACGTTCTGTTTAGTTTGCATAATCATTGTTTGAACTTTCTGGATCTAAAAATACATGAATAATTGAAAAACTAAATGACATGGCTCCAGATAGTGAAAAAAGATGTAGTACCTCCGGAGTCAAATGCAGGAGCTAAAGTTCGACAATATTTCTAAAATACTAATCACAAGAAAATAAGAACGCACGAAAAGCCATAAAATTCTATACGTACTAGTCACCAATTTCAAAATATGAAGGCTGGTTTAGGTACAATAGGATTCATTCTCACAACTACTTTCTGTAATATAATTTTGTATACCTTGAAGAGGATAAAAATATTATACTACGCCTTAGTGCGAAATTCTTAAGCAGTATGAAAACGGTTCTAGTTGTTTAGTGGCTTTATTGCTTAAATCCTTTATTTATTCTTATTTTTATAGCGTGGGGTAATTTTCATAAACTGTTGGGATATATCGGTTCGACTGCAAGAACTAGTCGGTTAATTTGAATTTTTAAAAATGTCAGCAATATCAGTCGCTGTAGGCTGATGAACGAAAAACTCTCAGAGCAAAAAACGTAGTCAACATCGATTCTTTAATTTAAAATTTTTAAGAAATCTCGTCCCCATGATAATCGTTGGTTATTTATACTAATAATATTATTGTAGTGTCTGTCTGTTATTTGTTTATAAATGGCTATAAATTAATTTTTTATTTTAGCAATAACTAAGCAGAAACAAACGTTTTTAAAAATTTTCTTTGTCTGTCTGTCCGTCTTTCCGGTTTTCACGCAAAAACCACTAAGCTGATTGTAATGAAACTTTCACAGTTTATTAGATGTACACCGAGATGTAATCTGCGTGTGGTCTTATTTCAATACCCCCACGCCTTCTACCCCCTCCCATACAAAATGACTCATTTTCAAAAATATATAATAATCAAATTTTCTTCAAAACCATTAAAGCAAATCTTTTGAAATTTAGAACATACTATTTTTATCAAAAATGTGATCTATGGTATACAAATTATTTGAATCCCCTTACTCCTTCCACCACCTCCCATACAAACTGCACTTTTTCATGAAATGCTATTCACCAGTTTTCTCAGTACGTGTAAATTTCATCGAGCTTAATTGTTGTAATTTATCCTTAATTTGTATTATTATTAATATTGGGAAAAAATTAACTGAGTAGCTTCACTCTTTCTACCCCCTCCCATACAATGTAACACAATTCCACGACTTTACTTAAATTCGATTTTCTTGAAAAGCGTGAATGATGCAGATCTAAAATTTAAAATATATCAATTGCATAATGATTAGAGTTGTTTCTCGAAATATCACTAAAAACCCCGTTTTCCTTCTACCACCTCCCATACAAATTGCACAATTTCATTAAATTGTACTAAATTTCTCAGTACTTACTCAATTTTTGAAGCTTAAATTTAGTTCAAAACATTTTTATAGCTACTCTAGCATGATGTGAAACAAATAAGTTCAATGCAGCCACTCCCTATACAAAATTTCATAATATCACAAAAATTCCGATTTCATCTATAGTGTCGTATGATTGGGCTCTACGCACAATCGTAGTCCTGTTACGTTTTCAAGCTTAATGTTATTTTATTTGGGCTTTTTTTTTTAATTAACACAAGCTATAATTATTCACATGTCCTAAGTGCTCTTCAATACGTGTATGCAAATCACGGGATTGATTTGATCACGAGCCTCTCCCATTCAAATACGCGTATCATGGTATCATTCTTAATAATTTATACTGATTCCAACAAAATACAAAACATTGTGTTGAAAGAGCCATTAAACTAATCGGTTTATATATCCCGGATAATGTATTACTAACTACATTCTCAAAAATTGCTTATTATTGTGATTTTTATGCGGACGAAGTCGCGGGCGTTTGCTAGTCGTGAATAAAACTTATTGATTGTACTTGCATTGAACTAAAAAAACATAACACAATTATGATTGGGCGTAAAGCTCAATCATATGATACTCTAGATGAAATGGGAAACAATTTAATGTACAGGAAATAATGTTATCTCAAATTCTTTTGACTAGTATATTGTAACTTCTGTGGGGAGCTTCGCAATTTTTGTATATGACACTGAACGTGGTATGGAAAATGTTTCATTCTGAGTTTAAAGGTTGTAATTTTGATTATTTTCAAAGAAATTGGACTTAGTTTTCCTTCAATTGGGGCATTTGAAATTATTAAGCGATGAATTCTGCTAAAATTTTAGGAGTCTACTTTTTTTTACTTTCAACGAAAATCGATTAAATGCATTTACCAAAATTTTGCAATTGTGTATGAGGGGTTAGAAGGAGTATATACGGATCAAAACAAAATTTTTCGTCGTAAATTATATTTCTTTTATTCTACTTTTCATAAAATTTCAAGTCGATAGCTTTGACAGTTTCGAAGAAAATCTTTTAATTGCAATTTCATGAAATTTGTATGGAAGGGGGAAGATGGAGTGAGGTGGAGTTCTCTTCTACTTCTTCTACAATGGCACTCTAGCCCACATCGGGCCTAGGCCTCCTGACCTTCAGGTTCCTTAACGTTTTTCATTATTTATTGTGGAAGGGATGTTAGACCTTCGCACAACCCTCTATCTATGAATTTTCATTTTTGTAGAATGAGGTGCCCAAGGTATACTCAAGCAGGCAGTGTGCTGGAATCATGTATCGACCGGGATTTGAGCTCACGGACATTCGCATTTTAGATCAACATGCTACTCACTTGGCTATACCCTAGCTGTGTGAGGTGAAGTGGCCAAATTTTTTTTTTTGAAACTGATTGCAATTTTAATAAAATCAATTCTAGCAAAAATGTTTTTTTTTCCGTTGCTAGTAGCAATGAATATAGACCAAATGAATTTTTCAAAACTGTGCATTTGTATGGGAGGGGTAGAAATAGTGAAGGAATCAGATCAATATTCAGTGAAGTTAATGATATCTACATCAGTGTGCTTTGAGCCAAATTTCAAGTCGATAGCTTAAAACGTATCGAATGAAAATCGATTTATTAACGTTTTGAAATTTCAGGAATTTTGTATGGGAGGTGGTAGAAGGACGTAGCCTGTTCACGAGCTTAAAGTTACCTTTTTGCTTAAAATGGCACACAAAAAATTTCAGCACGATAGCTCGAAGCGTTCGAGAGTCATGTTGCAAACCGATGGACAGAGAGAAGGACAGACGGACAGACAGTCACTCGGAATCGAGGTTTTTGAGCGACAACAAATATTTTCCTACCCTTGGCAGTTCTGTGCGAGCATTATTTCTTAGCGTTACAAACGGTAAGGCAATATACTCTCAGATTTCATCTAGAGTATAAACATAACAGAATTATGATTGGGCGTAAAGCCCAACCATGTACTGTAGATGAAATGGGAAAGAGTTTAACGTACCGGAAAATATGGTTATCACAAATTTATTCGAATAGTGAATAGTGGCTTTTGTATGGAAGTGGTAGGTTTGTAATATTTATATGTGACACAGAACGTAGTATGCGAGATGTTTCATTCTTCAAGTTTGAAGTTTACATGGTTCATGAATCCAGAAAAAGCATCGAGATGGATGTAGTTGAAAATTGCTGGTTAATAGCATAAAGCTTTGCACCATCAAGTGCCGCATTTAAGATTGTGGCGACGTACAGTCAAATTAATAATTTTTTTTAAGTCGGTTTTTGCAAAAAGAAATGCAAAAAAAAAATTTCATTTTTTAAAAAATTAACTGACCCAGCAATAGCCTCGAAAAGCAATAAGCTTGCTACTATGTATAAATAAACTGCCAACAAGTCGGGCGAAACTTTGTTATTCTTGGGACAAGTTGCGGATGCGTGGAAAGTCAATATGCAGGTTAGAGTGATTTGGGAAGACTAAGTGAATGAGAATTCTTGGGCAGGGCTGTTGCCAATTTAACAATATTTCATTCTTTTTTGCAAGTTTGGCTTTTTATAAGGTGAGGGGTGATAGTAAGGGTGTATGGATATTAATAGCGTTTTAATTGATTGCTTGAATTACGACCAATATTCTCTGTATAGAATTTGTTTCATAGACGAAGTTCCATGGAATTTTCAAAAAATTCGGTGTATTCTACATTCATGAAAACGAACATTTGTATGGGAGGAAGTAGAGCGGGTAAGGGAATCGTAAAATTTGTGATACAATTTTATTTCAATTCTTTTGTAAGGTGCTCGTACAAAATTTCAATTTCATAGCTTTTAATTTGTCTGCTATTAGTTGATTTAATGAAATTGGTCGAAATCATTCTTTTGAATTGGAGGGGGTAGAAGGGCAGGCGCGATCTCAAAACTTTTGACGCAATTTTATTTCAACTATTTTTAAAATATTTTCGGTTTATAAGAATTATGGAACTATTTATTATTAGTTTTCTATTTACATTAAATAGATGTGTCCACGTGCAAAATCTAAACTTTATATCTTTCACCAGAACCCTAAAAAAATCACTCAAAATTTTCGACATTTTTGCTTATCACCTCCCTCCCCTTACAACTTCCAACTTAAAATTTTTATCAAAATTAACGACTATGTAGTTCGACAATTTAACAAATTTTCGAATTGATATCTGTACTCTTTTTTGAGATATAAGGATTTGTAATTTTGGAAAGTGCGGCATTTTTGAAATGCTCCCCATTTCCCTCCACTACTTTCATTTCAACATGTTATACTTTTTTCGTATTTTCCTAGTATAGCTTAATATATGTTTTAAGTTTCAATTAGATAGCTTAAGATATAGTTGAGATATTTATTTATTTATTTTTTTATCTATCATAACAAGATATTTAGTTACATAATAATTAACTTATATTATTTAATTTAATTTAATATAACTTAAGACAATTTAACTTACGTAACTTAATCTAACTAGTAAGATGGACACTGGTAGAAGGATGGTTATACAGGGTTTGGGATACTTTATAAAACAGAACGCAGTCCTAGTTTGTATGTCAATTTACTCATTGGAGGTGTGTAGTGTACACTGAATTTGTTAAATACTCTACAACATCTGTTAATAGGCTCATTTTGTCCGTAAACTGTACTATGCGGATATTCCTTTAGTGGTCTTGAATGTCTCGTCAGCCTGACATTGTCATTGAATCTGAATTTATCTGATATGTGATCTACCATAATATCGCCATTCAAAACATCTAAGGTAAAACAGGATGTGAGCATAGTTTTTCTAGAACTAAGAGGTAAAAGATTTAATATTTGGAGCCTAGTTGCGTACGGTGGAAGGTTCTCAAAGTCTCTAGTATCATACAAGTCCCTAAGAGCAAAGAGAAGGAATAGCTTCTGTATTGACTCTATTCTGTTGCTATATAACTGGAAAGAGGGGTCCCAGATGGAACATGCATATTCCAGAAGAGGACGGACAAGGGAACAGAATAATGTTTTAGTGAACCATACATTCTTAAACTCTTTGGCTCTTCTCTTAATAAATCCAAGAAGTCTATTGGCTTTTGAGATTAATCGGTTGTAGTGAGATTTAAAGCACAGTTTATTGTCGAGTAGAATGCCGAGGTTCTCAATTTGATCTACACTATGTAGTTGAGATCCACTCAGGAAATAGTCATGCAGGTATGTGGATCTTTTATGTGAGAAGCTTATCACGTGGCATTTACCGACATTAAGCTCTAACTTGTTCTGACTACACCACTCATCTAGTGCAATAAGCTTGGATTGCAAAAATGCGGCATCAGCGGGTGAGGTAACAGTATGATAAATTTTCAGATCATCAGCGTACAACAGATGCGAGACATTTTTTAATACTTCAGATAGATCTGAGATGAAAATATTAAATAAGAGAGGTCCCAAGTGACTTTCTTGGGGTACCCCAGAGGACACTACGATTTTCTTGGAAATAGAGCCTTGAAACTTGACAAATTGAGTTCTATTACTAAAATAGGATTTAATCCAGTCATGAAGGGATCCTGTAACACCATTTTTTTTTAATTTTAAAATCAGGATGTTGTGATCAACTCGGTCGAAGGCTTTGCTAAAGTCAGTGTATACTGCGTCAATTTGATGCCCATTTTTCAGTGCGCAGAGTGTATCAGATACTAGAATCATGAGGTTAGTCATGGTTGAGCGCCCTTTTCTAAAACCGTGCTGCTGGTCATTAAGAATAGGGTTGATTATTTTGGTTAATTTGTCGCAGATAATTTTTTCGAATAATTTCGGTATAGCTGATAGAATAGCTATACCTCTATAGTTCTTCACATTTCGCTTGTCACCATTCTTATGGATGGGTGTGAGATGCGACGATTTCCAAGCCGATGGGAATACTCCCAATGAGAGTGACTTGTTAAAGAGCCAGTATAAAGGTGTTGAGAGCTGAAGGGCACACTTCGATAAAAATAAGGGAGGAATAAGATCAGGACCTGGACCTTTTTTGACATCAATAGTTGTAAGAGTATTAAGCACCTCCTCAATGGTTAATTAAATATTTTCAACGAGTGGAGGAACCGAAATGTTGGGCTCGATTTCGGTCAAATCCGACTGTACTCCAAAAACGTCGCGAAAACGGTCAGCAAACATGTCGCAGATATCATGCTTGCAAGAAGATTGCGTGATTCCATTGGTCATGGTTACGGGATAACCCGAACTTTTACGTTTTGTGTTAACGAAGTCGAAAAATCTTTTTGGTTCTGTTATGATATCTTCACCGAATTTTTTTACATAACCTTCATATGCAGTCCGGGACTCAGAAGAGAACTCTGAAGCCAGCGTGTCATATTTTTTTTGGAGATTGGGGGAGATTGCGCCCACTTTCTTAATTTTTTTGAATAGTTTATTTCTTCTATTCCGCAGTGATCTTAGGTTTTTATCTAACCAGGGTTCCGATAATTTATCTTTTTGCTTTATTACAGGGACGTACTTGATAGCAATTTCAAAGATCACATCGTAGAATGCTGTTATGGCATTGTCAAGATCATTAGATGAGAACAGGGCTGTCCAGTTTATCGTGGACAATTCATTATTAATGCCATTGAAATCAGCATTACGGAAGTCAAATACAATATTATTATTGTAAGAGTGAACAAAATTAGTGTGATCGTATGGTAGATCTACTATGATGGCAGAGTGATGTTGAGTGTTAGAGAAAAGATTCTCAGCGTCAGAGGCATGGCCAACAATCACTTCATCATATGCGTCGGTAAAAATCATATCAAGCCATCTCCCATTTTTATTGGGTAAATTTACTACCTGATGTAAGTCGTTATTATACAGAGTGTCGATAATAGTTGTGTCAATATCAGACGTGAGATTCCCCGGTATAATAGTGTTATCCGAATGATTCGTGTAAAAATAGATACTTGGGCGATTAAAATCGCCGAGAAGGAAAATATTGTCATTTTCTGCCAAAGAGCAGTATACAGTATGAAAAATGTCAAGAATGTCGTGGTATCTTTGGTCTTTAGAGTTAGGCTGGATATATACAACACCAATGTAAACATATTTATTGATCAGTTTGATTCTGATAAATTTATGTTCAAAAAGTGTTGATGGTGTTGTGTTAACAATCTCGCTAGATAGAGATTTATGAACTGCAATCAGGACGCCTCCTCCTTTTGAAAGACCTGTTGCGCTGTAATTCCTGTCATTTCTGTATATGGTCCAGTCGTTGTCCAGAATTTCTTCATTTTTGAAGGAGTCGTTTAGCCCAGTTTCCGTAATAATTATGACATTAAAGTGACAAGATTTCGCGTCAATGAAGAGATTATTTATCTTCCCTCTAATGCCACCTGCGTTGTGGTAAAAAAAACTTAGGTTATTTTTTGAGTTAGGAACGAAAAAACCGATTTCGATCTTCCCGGCTTTTTTGCATATCAGAAATATGCTTCGAGGAAACATGGGAGCCGTACGTCGCGAGATCCTTATGAACTTGGTCAGGAGAAAGATTGAACTGCTCGTGGAAGCCGCAACGCTTTTAAATCCGTTGGAAGCCCGTTGGAAGCCAAATGTTTTCTGGAGCAGATATTAATTTATAAGTGTTTTTCTTTGCACCCACCCTGACCCTCCCTCTTACAATAATTAGCCATTTTCTAAACTGATTCCGGTGAAGCTATATGCCACCTTAATGGTCCCAAAATATGAATTTTTTGCGATAAGTGATTTCGAAGATATAATCATATGAAAAAACAATTTGGCCGACAATTTATTTTTAGCCCCCCGCCCTCCTTTTTGGCCGCCAATGGATAAAAAAATTAAATTATTTTTAAAGTTTGTCCTATCTGCATTCGTGGTGGAGATATTAGCAAGTGTAATTTTTGACTCTTTCCCTCCCCCCGCCTCCCCCTTTCACCTAACATCCCTCAAAATAGAAAATAGAGCTCACTTACCCAATGAACAATCCACCCAAAAACGAACATTCCACCTTTAACGGTCTCGGAGATATGAATCCATATGTACTGCTAACGTCGTACGGCGGAACGGATTTTTTTGCATTTTTAGGCTAATTTAGTCATGAAACGCGAAAAAACAAAATTTCAGGGTAATAAATTAATTTTTTTTTTCTGTGTCGATCACAATACTTTATTATTAGAATAATAAAGTAAAACTATTTATACAAAAACCATAGTGCTCAAAAATAACATGATGCCTTCAATTCCACGGCAAGTTTTACCCAATTCTAGGCATCTTCGTTACGAAAATTGATGAGACTTATAACGGTGAATGTTTCAAGTGGATGATGAGGCATGACTTTTCTCTTGAGGGACTAGGGCTGCGAAGATCGACTGAAGCGGTCGAAGCGGGGGTGTTAAATTTGCACTGGCGAACAGCGGATTTTGGTTATTTTTTTAAGTAAAATAATAGAACAAAAAAATGTTAGCAAAGCAGCCGTAAGATCGTCAAGAAAAAAAAAATAAAGAAAAGTTAAATTTCTTAAGAAAACTGCAACGAGTAGCGCTTACCTTCAATTTCATCGTCGCCCATTGCGGACAAAGGGCTCCAAAGTTTTCCTTTTTTCATTGCTATCGAGGTACCATTTTCTTATTTTTTATGAAAAGAAAAGTAAATAAATTTTGTTATTATCACTCTATTAAAAATATTTTTACATTTAGTTTTTTATTTAAGACATGTGTGCGTTTCTCCAGTGGTAGGAGAGTGTTATAATTATTATTTTTTACAGAACGGCCTGTTTTATAGGCAATTTCGGCCTTTATGTGCAATGCACAAACACAGTCATGGAGGGACGAAAGGGGATTTGGAAGATAGTGGAAGGGGAGTCAGAACGATCGTAACGAGTAGTGAAGCTGGTATATTTTTTCTTGTTACTAACAAACATTTGCAGATATTCTCGGGGAGTGAATGATATAAGCGAACAGAAACCATCTACTGATTATACAGACCTTATGGAAGTGGAATTGTTTCATTTTTACATCGTTTGTCCATTTTATTTCGAATAATTTTTCATTGCCAATAGCAACTGAAAAATTTATGCTTAAAAGAATCCTACTGCCCGGACTGGGAATCAAACCCGCAACCCATTGACTGTGAAGCAAGCACGCTGCTCACTACGCCACGGAAATTGTGAGTAGAGCTCACCGTGGAAGCCCTAGAATGGCCGTACAGGAACCACACACCAGTTAATTACTCGAAGTATTAATTTATTTTCATAACCACGATCAAAAAAAAGCACACTTCTTGGTTCCATAAACCCACCCCATCACTCCTGAGTTAGCCACCAGAACAAGTTGTTCAGCCTGGAGGATTGCTTTCAAAAAATTTGTAGCAGGATGAGGTCTTATTATTCAATGCCTAAGAAAGTTCGAAATGAAGTATTTACCTCACTACATTTTATAACAATTCTCTTTAAACCATATTACTGTAGGGAAGTTCTCATAAAAAAAATCAAAAATTCACGCAATCATTGCACGCCGAATATCATTCCCTAGCTCATACATTAAAAAAATGTTCTGATTTAGAAATTATTTAAATTAGTGAACCCTCTCTCAAGGACTCCTCACATCCATTTCTCACCTCTGTCAGCCCGAACTCTATACAATCACATCTTCCAGGTATCCTAGTGACTTGCATAACCTTCCCAAGGGATTTTACGATTAGTTTTGCATACACGAAAAAAAAACGAAAAAAAGAAAATTATGTAAAAACTGAAACGAAAATTTAAATTAGCTAACGTATATTTTATGTACAATGCTCCATACCGTTCGTCAGGTAGGCCCATGCGTTATCGTTCGCATGGATCTCATGTGTTATTCACATACGGACATGAATTAATCGAACCGTAAACAAATTGCACGGTATCTGTACTCGCAGTACTTTGGGCCGAATTTGCATACTCCATTGATCAAATACGTTGGTTTTTTTTCCATATAAGCAATGTTGACTTTTGATCAAAATTATTAATGTCCGGTTAATACGAATAAGTACATAGTATGCGAGTGGGACAGCCCTACGCTTCAAGCTTACGCACGACTTTACCCTGAAGGACGCGTCAGTGTCATAAAGTTATGGGAAAATTGATTTTCTCAAGGAGAACGCCCATTCCTGGCCAATCTGATACTCTCTGACATGAATTAACTCATCACCATTTTAATTCAATTTGGTTTTTTTTTCCCAACTGTCCCATCTCGAAATAAATAACTTTTCTGACAATTTCGAATTTCCGTATGAGTGAGTCGGTTAACTCGAATTCCATTCAGCCCGGTTAACTTACTAATTCGATCCAAGACCCCCAGTATGAGGTCGTCATAAATAGCCTTTCTCTGTGCCGTTCACTGCTTTCTATTTGCTCCTTACGACGTGCATAAAAGTCATGAGCACAAGAAAAAATGCTAATAAAGAAGTCACTGAAGTCTCGTAATTCTCAGGATCACAACGTAAACTTCTCTACACGATGTCACAATATTTTGCCATAAATTCGGGATTATGAGAAGCCGCTCCGGACAAGACAGTGGACGCAATTGATACCTTCATATCGAAACCGATTACTCCTGTAATTGAGCACAATACCCATGGGTCAACCCGCTTACGTTGATAAATTAATTCACTGGAATGGAATTAAGTGTAGGCCGCGCGAAGGAAAGGAGTAGTCTGCCGTATGGCAGGTTCTTTTCATTCATTATTCCTCGCCTTAATGCCATTCAACTCTCATCGACTTACGCTACCACTTCTCCGGCCGTTGATTGATGATTTTGTCAGATTTGTACGTTGAGTTATTATAAGGATATGAGATATGAGGTATATTGATATTGATCGTGCTCGAAGGTGGCATTTTATACGGTGAAGAAAGTGATCATGATCTTTACGAATTGAATGTAGGTGTAGCTGAAGAAATTATTTTCGTAGAATTTACGAGTATCTCGATTGAGATATTTATTTTATTAGTGGCAATTGACGAATAATTATGTGAATTAAAGCTAAACCATTTAATAGTTGATACATCGAGGGTTTCTAGCGATTGTATTGATGTTAGCAATGTGAAACATGTTGAAAAGTAATAACATTCCTTAAACTAGTTTACTTTTCTCGATTGTTTCACAGAGATTCTAAGGTTGTGTGTTCTTGGAACACAGGAATTTGCGTTAAGTCCTCATTTACCATGAAATTCGCAGAAGTTTGACAATATTACAATTCCAGTTCATGGAAATTACCAAAACAAAGGTTTAAAATTTGAGATTTATTTGAATTAGGGACGTTTTCAATAAATCATGTTATCTGAAAAACGCAGCATAACTAAAAAGTGCTGCTACAACGTTATTTTTGTACTCTAGATGGAATCTGAGAGTATTATAAGTTTGCTCTAAGGTTCGTAACGAAATAATGCTAGAGGTGCCAAGAGTATAGAAATATTAGTTGTTATTCAAAAATTTCAAAACCGGATGTCCGTCCGTCCGTCCATTAGTTCGTTCGTCCGTCTGTGTGCTCTCTAGGTTGGGAACGCGTCGAGCTAGAAAGTTCAAATTTTGTACACGTCGTTTCTGACAAAAAAGGTAAAGTTCGTGAACGGGCCGAATTGCCCCACCCCTTCTACTCCCTCCTATACAAAATGACTCATTTTCAATTATTTACATTAATGAAATTTTTTTGAAAACTATAAATAATAACAATTTGAATTTTAGAAAATATAATTTTTACCATAAATGTGATATAAGCATTAATAATTTTTGAATCCCCCACTCCTTTCACCACCTCCCATACAAACTGCACTTTTTCTTTAATATTATAAACCAATTTACTCAGTACGCCTAACATTTAGCGAGCTCAAATTTTGTACTAGATACTTAATTAGCATTAATATTAAGATAGGAAAAATTAACTGATTAGCTTCACTCCTTCTACCCCCCCCCCCCCTCCCCACACACAATATGACTCATTTTGACAACTTTATAAAAAATCGATTTTCTTGAAAAGTGTGGATGTTGTTGTTGTGAAATTTGAGAAATGTCAATTTCATACATTCGCAGTTATTTAAAAAAAAAAATCACTTCGAACCCTCCGCTCCACAAACTGCACAATTTCACTAAATTTATTACACTAATTTTCTCAAAACCTATCACATTTTTGATGATTACATTTTCTTATAACACATTTTTATAGCAACTCTATCATAATGTTAAAAAATTACTTCCATTCCGTCACTCCTTCTACCCCATCGCACACAAAATGACTTATTTTCAATCATTTTCATTAATCAAATTTTCTTGGAAACTGTAAAAGCTAATAATTTGAAATTTAGAAAATAATATTGTTACCATAAATTTGATGTATGGTATAGACATTTTTCGAATCCTCCTACTCCTTCTACCACCTCCCATACAAAATGCTCAATTTCACAGAATCTAATATACTAATTTTCTCAGTACCTATTCAATTGTTGAAGCTTGCATTTTGTATTGAACTTTTTGTAGTCACATAATCATGATGTGTGAAAAATCAGTTTAATGCTGTCACCTCTTCTACCACTCCCCTACAACAATTTTTATGGAAAATTTCTATTTCATCTAGCGTATCGTACGATTGCACTTTACGCGTAATCGTAGTCCTCTTATATTTAAGTCTTCTTTTCTTCGAAAATAAGAAATTTGTGCAGTGCAATAGAATAATTTAAATTTAGGAAATTTAATCATATGGGACTTGCAACCAATTTCCTTTAAAACTGGAAATCTTGGAATGCATTGTCAGCGATTGTTTTCTTGATTTATTGCGTAAAATATTATATTATCGCAAGGGAATATGAGAGATTTGAAAAAAAAATACACTTTAAATCACAGCCTTGAAAATATAATTCCGCAGGCTTAAAAGCGAATACTGAATTCTATTTATAAAATAAGCATTCTACGAAGGGCCGGCCTTTTCAGCCAATTACCAAACCGTACAATAATGATGCAATGGCGCTACAGCTCATATCGAGCCTTAGCCTCCCGGATGCAACTTCTCCAGTTATCTCGGTTGAACGACCGCGTCCTCCAGTTTGATAATTCGAGATGCGATCTGCAATCTGCGTCGACTAAGTCCTCCCATCGCTTTCGTGGCTTCCCTTGCGGTCGGTTGCCTTGAGCTTTGCCCTTGAGCATTTGTTTTGGGATTCGTTCCTCGTGCATTCGTTCCACGTGGCCAGCCCAATGTAGTTTGCGCAGTTTTATCACGATAGATGGTGGTGGCTCGTCAAATAGTTGATACAGCTCATGGTTGTATCGAATCATCTCCTTCCTTAACTGCTCCGTACGCCCTCCGAAGAATTTTCCGCTCAAACGTATCGATTGCCTTCTCCGACACCCGCGTCGCATCGATATAGGAGCACTGCACGAATTAATAAACTTACAATACCTTTTCTCGAAATGAGATTTTCGAGCCAGACGAAGAGTAAAATGTGCCATATCGAATCACACAGATTATTTGGAAGATGTTTAGAATATTAAAATTCACTTATGGAATTATCTGAGCTTTTGGTAATCGATTCTCTAATTTCTATTGACACATTTTGTGATTAGCATTTTTGGAGAAAAATTCCATTTTTTTAAGCGAGTGGCATTTCCTCAAAATGCAAAACCGCCAGAAACGTTCAAAACTCAACTATAATACATTGATAAAATATCGATATCCCCATTAAGAAGTATTTCTAACTTTTGAGAAATATAAACTAGGACAAATCGCGATAAATACGATACTAATGCCAACGAAAAATTAGCATTGCAGCGAAAGAAAATCACAATAGGGCATAGCAATCATTCCATTAAACTACCCGTGTCACAAATCGGCACTCTTTCGTTCTTAAATCCCACCTCAGATTCTTCTGTCAGTACTGATATATTCAGAGCTCTACAAGACCTTTCTAAGTCCATGCTCTTGGCATCTGATCATTATTGTTTAAGGAAATGATAGAGTACTACCGTGCGATTTTGTGTTCATCGATAATATAAGTTGTATATGTAAATCTATACAAAAAAATATTCAAAAAATTACGAATGTTGGTTTGTTTCTTTGGTTTCTTGGCGCCCAATAGTTTCTAGTTTATCGGCATAGACATGGGGCATAACATATCTGCAGAGAAAAAAATCGATTGGCGTTAAATCACACGAACGAGGTGATCAGTTAACAAGTCCATTTCGTGAAATTAATTGATTATCAAATGTTACTTTTAATTAATTGTATCGCGCGCTGTGTGGCATATGGCGCCGTCCTGTTGAAACCACTTGTCTGCGACATTAATGCCTTCCAATTGAGGTACGAAAAAGTAAGTAATCATGTCTCTGTACCGCTTAAAGTTGACTGCAACGTTCTGACCATCATTACATTTGAAGACATATGGACCAATAATTCCACCGGCTCATCAAGCGCACGAAACGGGGACTTTTTCTGGATGTAATGGCGTTTCGGCAATGGCTTGTGGATTATCATAGCTCCAAATGCAATTCTGCTTATCGACGTAGTCACTTAGCCAAAAGTGTGCTTCATGACTGAACAAAATTTTTTTTTGAATCAAACCATGGTTTTCAAAATAAATTTGAACAGTTTGTAAACGTTGCTTCAGTGTGAGTTTATTTAAAATAAATTACCAAATCAAATTTACCCCAAAAAAATCGGGAACTGTCAAATTGACTGCCATAAAAAACAGTGTTGCTCATTTAAAGTTCTCCGCCTCTAAAAAAAATACCCTTTAATAGTAAAGTGTCATTAGCTAGGGTTTCGCCTAGTGGGTAGCGTGTTGGTATTGTAATGCGAAGGTCGGGAGTTCAAATCCCGGTCGATGCAATATATAATTCTAGCACATTGCCTGCTTGGATATACCTTGGTCACCTCAATCTGCGAAAATGAAAAATTCGTAGAAAGAGGGTTGTGCGAAGGGCTAACAACCCCTCTACAATAAGTAATGAAAAATGTTAAGGAACCTGAATGTCAAGGCCAAGGTCCGATTTGGGCTGTAGTGCTCCGATTTTGATTATATTTGCCTGCCTATTTGCTATCGATTTGAAAATATATCAAATATTCAAATTCGAGGAAAATGAAATACGAGTAGTACTCGAAATTCGACTATCCCCATGTGGCATAGTCGAAATACAAGTAATATTCGTATATCGTTTTCTTCGAATTAGAATATTCTGATATATTTTCAAATTACTCATAAATAAAATTATGAAATAGCACCTGACCACTTTATAGAGCGTTATAACAGAATTTATTTCAATATAAACAAAAAAAAACATAACAAAAATATGCAAGCCCAATCATATGATACTCTAGATGAAATACGAAAGAGCTTACGAGACCTGTATGATAAGTACCCGTGTTTACCGAGTGATGGCAACACTGACGCAAAATGTTTATGCCATCATGTAGCACCATATTTACAATGACGACTGTGAAAATTTCAGACAGATTTATCGAGTAGTTTTGTTTTGACAGCTGTTGAAATTCATCAAGATCGTGTTGATTTGCAATCATGGAGAAAGAGCAATATCGATCAGTGATTCGATTTCTTTTTTTTTGGATGGGAAGACGTGTTAGGGAATCAAAGTGAAGTTGCTTGCCGTTTATAAGAACCATGCACCTTCGATGACTACCATCAGATATTGGGTTAATGAATTCAAGCGTGGCCGAACATCCGTTTTTGATGAAGAGCGCCCAGGCCGTCCGATTGAAGTGACTACGGAGGATATGGTTAATAAAATCGATGATATTGTATTAGCAGATCGTCGGATGAAGGTCAGAGAGATTGCTGACATTGTACACATTTTAATTGAATGCATACAAAATATCATACACGAAAAATTGGGCATGAGAAAGCTTTCAGCGAGATGGGTGCCGCGTTTGCCAACAGTGGAGCAAAAATGGAATCGCATGACAACTTCGGAGCACTGTTTGGACATGTTTAAGAGCAATCCGAAAGAATTTCTACGACATTTTGTGACTGTTGAAGAAACCTGGATCCATCACTATACGCCAGAAATGAAAAAACAGCCAAAACAGTCTATTTTACTCGGCGAAACTGCTCCAAAGAAGGCGAAAAGTCATGGCCACTGTTTTTTGGGATTCGCAAGGCATCATCTTTACCGACTTTTTGGAGAAAGGAAGGACAATCACGGGGCAGTACTATGCTGATTTATTGGATCGATTCAATGCTGAATTGATAAAAAAACGGCCTCACTTGGCAAAAAAAAGTCCTTTTTCACCATGACAACGCACCTGCTCACTCGTGCGCAATCGCTACAGCAAACTGGTCGAATTGCGCTACGAATTGCTGCCTCACCCACCATATTCCCCTGATTTGGCCCCCTGTGACTTTTCACTCTTTCCAAACTTGAAGAAATCGTTGGCAGGAATGAAATTCGGCTCGAATGAGGAGGCTATCCACTGTTGCGTGGGCCTATTTTGCGGAGTTCGACAAATCATATTTTTTGGATGGCTTGAAAAAGTTAGAATATCACTGGACTAAATGTATCGAGCTGAAAGGTATATTGAGAAATAAGTAAAAAAAAAAATTTTTAATGCATTTTCTTGCCTAACACGGGTACTTATCATACACCCCTCGTATTCTACCGGAAAGTATGTCATCTCAAATTCTTTCGAATAGTGAATAGTGACTTTTGTATGGGGTATGATAAAAGCAAAAAGTTTCATGTTGAATTTAAAATTTGTACCTTTCATAATTTGCGAGGAAATTGAACAATTTTTGTCTGAATTTATGGCATTTGTATGGGAGGTGGCGGAAAAAGTGCGAGGTTCTGGATTATTTTGAATGTGCTTATCAACATTCTAATCAAATTGCTTTGTTACTTATATGTTCGAAGGAGAAATACTTTTCTTGCATTCTCAATACGAAAATTTGTGTGGGAGGTGGTGGAAGGAATGAAGCGAAGCTCATATTTTTTTAGCATTTATTGCAATTATTAAGGAACAAATTGTGAAAACATTTTAAGTTTTTAATTTTACGAGTTTCAAGGAAAATCGATTAAATGCATTTACCACAATTGTGCATTTGTATGGAAGGGGTAGGTTAGGTTAGGTTAGAGTGGCGGCCTTAGCCCACATGGACCCTTTGGGATCCATAGTGATACCACATCGGACAATAGGGAGAACCTAATGGATCGCTGGTATTGCGAGTTCCTTGTTGAGCTCAAAGGATTTCGCTGCTGCCGCAAAGTTCAGAACGTTTCGCATACTACAGCTCGATACCTGTTTGAGGTCGGAGAAGAACGGAGAGCCGAGGGTTTTAAGCCTTCTTCTAGCAAGCGCCGGACACTTACATAGCACTTGCTCCATTGTCTCTCTTTCTCTCGGCTGGTTGCAATTCCTGCAGCGATCATGGGTTACCAAACCCATCCTATAGGCCTGTGTTCCTATAAGACAATGGCCAGTGATGATGCCAACCATTGTCGCACATTGCTTCCTGGGTAGTGATAACAAGAGTATTCGAATCAAAACTAAATTTCTTTACATGTATGATGTTTATTATAGTATACTTTTTTTTTAACTTAAAGTTGATAGCTTTGACGGTTTTGAAGAAAAATAATTTAAATGAAATTCCGAAATTTCAAGAAATTTGTATGGGAGGGGGTAGAATCATTGAGATGAAGTTAATAGTTTTTTTTTCAAAATTGGTTGCAATCGTAATAAAATCAATTATGGCAAAAATTGGTTCTTTTGCCTTTACTATAGTTGCAATGAAAACCGAATAAATGCATTTTTGAAAATTGTGCATTTGTATGGGAGGGGGTAGAGAGAGTAAGGTGATTAGATCAATATTTCTTGACGTTAATGATATACACATCATTATACTATGACCTAATATTGAAGTGAAATGGTTTCGGAAAAAAATCAATTTTTTTTAAATTTCGAAATTTCATGAAATTTGTGTGGGAGGAGGTAAAAGGAGTTGGGGAATGCGGGGGAATTAAAGTTACTTTTTTCCTAAAAACTACATATGAAATATTTCAGCACGATAGATCAAAGCTTTTGAGAGTTATGTTGTAGACAGACGTACAGACGGACAGACAGACGGACAAACGGACGGGCAGTCGGACAGACAGATGGACAGACGGACGGACGGTCTCTCGAAATCTAGGCTTTTGAGCGACAACAGATATTTCTGTACCCTTGGTTACTCTGTGCGAGCATTATTTCTTAGCGTACAAATGGTAAGGCAAAAACAATATACTCTCAGATTTCATCTAGATTATAAAATTTAGAATAGTTGTTGTAGAAACAGAGTTTATCTAATTTTCTAGCTCTGAAATGTCTTTCAGAAAATACTGCTTTTGTTATACACAATTATTTTCGAGATATTGGTTGAAAAACTGGAAATGCGGAACATTTTTTCATCAACTCATTTTCTATTTAATTAAAAGCAAACATGTTTAGATCTAGCATTATTTAAGAAAAATACATTGCTTCTCGTCTTGACAACCTTACGGCAGTTTTTTTTCTATACAAAGCAACTATTTCGTTAGTTAATTCCACGCTAGACTTGTTTACAATAGTGCAGTGTTCTCACCAAAGTGGAAAATCCGGTAATTGGAATTTTTAATATTCAGAATTATGTTTTGTGTGTAATCCCTCTGTGAAGAGTCCTCTCGAAACGAATGCATCGATTTACAGAACAAAGCCCAAGGAGAAAGGACATTACCTTGAAACTTATTGAACTGTAAAGTCCAAGTCCATGGAGCCATTATTCTTGGTGTGAAAATGTATAATTTACTTTCAGCTTAAAGAAACCAAAACGATTTTCTTAACGCTCGCTGAAGATCTTAGGAAATGGTAATCAGCTGATATCACATATGAGGTCTGTGATGTTTTTTTTTTTTGGTTTTCCAGTCCTCAGCTTCAAGTTACTTGACGTAATAACAAAAAAAAAGTCTAAGCCAAAAAAGTCCTTACGCCAAAGTAAAAACGTCAACGTTGAGAACAAAAACTCGCTATTGAAAAATACGCCGTGACTATTGCTATATACCTGTATGATCCTTATGAGTGGGTCCCGGCCATGATAAAGTGAACGTTGTAATTTGAATAAAGTGAGCCCAGCCATCAGGAGTACAGACCAACTTTTTGAAAGGCAACAACTCTCAAGCCGAGGCGACTGTGGAATAAAAATAAATTTAAGAAAAAAAAAATACTTTCCATCATCTTAAGATGACGCGGTATAGCACGGTATTATATTATTGTCTTGATCCTTGGAGATTTTTTTTTCTTTTCGATCCTTACATTTCGAGATCCTGAATTACACAATACATGGCCGTAGCGCACATGAACTCTATGGAGAATTGAACACTGTGCTCAGTCACTCGCTTTGTCGCATATGAAAGAGGACCCGTCGAGCCAGACGTTATTCTTTCCCTGAGCGCATACTCCAAGTTCAAGACAACAAATTCGATCGTTCTTTTTTTACTTTTTTTTTACTTCGACCGAACAACTAAAGGTCCTGAATTGAACCTGAAGGGAATCGAAAGACGTGTTGGACAAGTCTTTGCAATGGCGTAATTTTTTTCCGTGTGTGATTTTAAAGAAAAGAGGAGAAAAGTGCGCGCGTACAGGAATATGAACTGCCTGAAATTTGACTTAGGAACAAGTTTGCGAGGTCTTCCGGATTTTTTTTTCACCGATTTTCAGGATATATGTAAGAAAAGAAAAGGGCTGTAATTGGGATTTTTATCAGAAGTATGGAAGGTTTAGATTGCAGTAGTGATTATCGATTCTACCTGACGCCGTGCGACGTCTATTGATATCAGAATGCAATTAGTTTTGCCGAGGGATTTCCAGGATCCGGAAATCCTTTCGATTTCTTGTCATAAAGGGATGAAAGTGACATTTTTTCCTGTCGACGACAACAATCGAAAGTTGATGAGACATGACCAAAAGAATTAGGAAAAAGGATTTGCACCGTTACGCGTTACAGTTAGAGGATTGTGTATCGAATTTCGGTGGAAAGGATTCAATTTATCAGGAGATGTAAAGAGTTTCGGATTTGAAATAAAAGTTCATATAGTAGCAAAACAATCCGGAAATATTAGACGAATGCTGCAAAAAAAGTTACCAACATCTGTTACTTATATCAATTTAAACACCAGTTGCCTCGGCCTTACCCTTTCTAAGAATTCATTCGTACTTAACGACACCACTCAGTCGTGTCCCATACGCACATATGGGAGGACCGATCATGTCATCATCATTTCAAGATGACAATGTCGAACCCTTTCAAGTGACACGATACAAACTTCTTAAACTCCCTTAGATATCAATTAATCAAAATTTCAACATTCAATCTACTCATATACACATGTAGATAACATGTGTGTATCTAATGTGCAGGTAAAACATAAGCGCAATTTAATTTGCATACTAAGCGTGTTGTCGAAAATTTAGTTCCGCATCGCGGAATTTCTTTTGCTCGGGGTTACGACAACTTGCAAAAATTACAAATGAAAAGAAAAATTACGAATTTATGCAAATGTGAAGCATGATTTGAAACCTTTCACGGCACAATAATTTAATTTAGGTGGATTGGCATATGCGTGAAAATTTTTTTTAATTGACGGTTATTTTGCTTAATATTATCCAAGTGTAGTTTCGGTTTCAATGATTTTTCAATTTTAATCTCCTCGCGTATGAATGAAATGAATATTCAGTACTCGTTTACACTTAAATATCCCATTTAAAGGTTTTACATCAAAACTAAAATCAACGGACCTGTAAGTTCTTACAAAACATCATTAACCAAAACTACTAAGTTTTGTGCTCAATAATTGGATCCTCCGTCTTTAATTTTGAGCGGTTGATGTATGATTCGAAATGATTGACCCATAAGCCACCTAGCTACAGAACTGTTTTAAGTAGAGACCGAAATGTCACGATTAACAAATCAGAGGAGTGGAAAATCCGAAAATCTTTACTTTAAGAAATTATAAGGCTTAGTTGTTTTGTATGACTTGAACATAACTCGTAATCAGTTTTCAATTGATTTTTTTCTTTTTACTTCCACGTAAAGTAATTTGTTTTGGAAATCGTCAAACAAAATAACACAACATATACGAAAGTGTGTGCTATACACCCCCAAGAGACCAATTCATGCTTCAACTAATCCGGTCGATAGAGCGTTTCTTCTATGGCATATTGATCCTTTTCAATGTCGTATATAGATCACGCGGCATCCTCGGAAATACGTAAAACTCAAACAGGACTTGACAAAAAAATATAGTTTACCTAAATACAATTTTCAATGATGCAATTCCTTAACAACCACTTGGAATAATTCCATTTCACATAACATATATGACACAGTGAATTTTGTCGTCTTTTCCCAAGGGCACATGTTACTTTTACAGGATCATTTCATGGTTCAGAGAATCATAATTCTGGGTAGACACTGAATATTTATTTGTGTCGAAAACTACGCTCGTACACGCAGAATACTGTGTATTCAGTTGAGTTTGCTTTTGGTCGAACGACGAAAAACGCAAAATAAGAAACGCACATATGGCGGCGGCTCTGTTGAAATTCATTGACCCATATGGCTCCTTCTTCCGGCCTTTTAATGAATTCGGAAGATATGGAAAAGAAAATTATATAACATGGAATTTAATATTTCGTGCGATAACAGTCACATTTCTTTTTTGCTGTATAGTTGTACTTTAATTTTAATTATATCACTCAAAGGTAATGCAAATTATTAGAGTTGCATTTTAGTACTCCAAATGAAATCTTGGAGTCGATTGTGTTTCCTCTAATACTAAGAAATAAAGTCCGCCAATCAATCAATTTTCTGTTAAAACCCGCTATAGAAACATAGGACAGAAACAGTTCTCATTCACACAGCGCGATCCTGATCATTGGGCTTTAGTTTTCTCTAGGACTTGTTTATTCCTCTGACCTCCTACCCAACTGCACGTTTAAATGTTTTACGAACCCGATGTCTTCCTCGAGGATTATAATCTAAAGCTTGTTTGGCGATGTTTTACTCTAGAATTCGCAAAGTATTACCGATCCACTGCCAATTCCGTTTTTGAATCTCAATGCCAATTATAGTCTGTCGAATTGTACTCCAAAGTTCATTGCTGGAGATCATATCTGGCCAGAATATCCATAAAATGCAATTAGTAGTAGTCGTGAAAAATACAGGCATGTTTGTTGTAGCTCAAAAACCAGTTCTTTCTGTCCGTCTACACAGGATTTATCGAAAGTTTTGAAAATATAAATAAATAAATAAAAATGAATAAATATGTGTTTCAATGTTATTTTCAACAGAACAAGAAAGTTTGTGTTCGTGAATAAGTCACCTACCTGATCGCCTTCTACCTCCACCCATACAAATTTCACGAAATTACGAATTTCTAAGATTTATAATTTTCTTTAAAACTTTTAAAGAGATCGACTTGACAATTTTACAAACGATTAGTGATGTAGTAATCCCGATGGATTCGCCCATTTTGACACCTCCTTCACAAACGAAGAATTTTCGAAAGTGCATTATATCAGTTTTCTCAAAAACTGGACAAGTTAACACTAAACCTACCACGACGGGTCAAATATTTTTGGCAGAGGAAGTGGAGCGTTAAAGAATATTTTGAAACTGCTTATCATCATCCTTATGCTTTGATTTAATTTCAAAGTCGATAGCTCTCATATACTTGAAGGAGAAATGCTTTTCTTGAATTTATAATACAGATATTTGTATGGGAGGTGGTAGAAGGAGTGAAGCGGAGCTGATAATTTTATCTAACACTTCTTTCAATTATTAAGAAACAAATTCTGGCAAAATTTTAAGTTTGTACTTTTTCTAGTTTTAATGGAAATCGATAAAATGCATTTAACAAAAATTATACATTTGTATGGGAGGGGGTAGAAGGAGTATACGGATCGAAACAATTCTTTTTCATATTATTAATATTTCTATTTGTATACTTTATACAAAATATTAAGTTGATAGCTTTAACAGTTTCGAAGAAAAATAATTTAATTTAAATTTCCAAATTTCGTGAAATTTGTATGGGTGGGGGTAGAAGGAGTGGGGGGATGTAGCCCATTCACGAACTTAAAGTTACTTTTTTTCTAAAAATGACACATAACAATTTTTAGCACTATAGCTCAAAGCTTTCGAGAGTTATGCTGGAGACAGACAGACAGACGGACAGACAGACAGACGGTCACTCGGAATCAAGGTTTTTGAGCGACAACAAATATTTCTGTACCCTTGGCGGCTCTATGCGAGCGTTATTTCTTAGCGTTACAAACGGTAAGGCAAACACAATATACTCTCAGATTTCACCTAGATTATAAAAACATCAAATGTATTTTTACATATTTACTCCTCTATTGTAAATTTTTTTACCAAGAAATGTACACTCAACCAATAAAAAAGTGTTCGTAAGAATGTATTTTAAATATCAATCAATTTATTCAATTCAATTTTTATTTTTCTTATACAATAATAAAAGTAAAATGTTTCAACGTTTTCGCAAAACAAATGTTATAACGGCATTTTTATTCTTCTGTGTAGCAAAACAAAGGATCAAAAGTCTACAAGCAATAAGTATAAAAAAGTTTTACAATGTTTAAATTAAATTTTTCATACAATTTAATAACTAGTCGGATAACCGTGACGTTTAAGAACTTCCACCAAACGGTTTTTCATCGAAGCTACAAGTTTATTGGTCTCCTGAACTGTTATTTCCGTCCACTCCTTTAAAATTATGTCTTTGAGCTGTTTTTTACTTGAAATCGTATGTTTGCGTATTTTTCTTTCCAATAGAGCCTATAAATGCTCGATAGGGTTCAAATCTGGTAATTGTGAAGGCGTGTGTAATTATTTGGGGGCCTTGTACAGTAACCAAGTGCGCACAATTCTCGCAGTGTGCTTGGGGTCGTTGTCGTGTTGAAAATAAAATTTTTCTTGTAGTCCCAATTTGTCAGCACTGGATAGCATATTACGCCTTAAAATATTCAAATATAAATGCTTATCCATCGTTGTCTCCACAAACTCCAGGTTGCCCGTAACATTGGCTGCCATACAGCCCCAAACTATCACTGCACCACATCCATGTTTTACTGTTGGGTAAAGATTGCTCCTATTGTATGCTTCTCCTCGCTTACGCCATACTAATTTTCGTCCTGTTATACCGAAAATACAGAACTTCGACTCATCAGAGAAAAGCACGTTGTTCCAGAACTCCTCAGGCATATTTAAGTATTGCTTTGCGAAAGCAATGCGCTTTTTTCGATTGATTGCAGAAATAAGCGGTTTCTTTCGTGCAATTCTAGCATGAAAACCAGACCGTCTCAAAATTATTCTTGCAGTAACGACAGAAATACTTTTGGTAAATCTTTCCTGAACATCATTTGCAATTTGCAATGCAGTCAAGCGTGGATTCGTCTTCACTGCATTCAATACTGAGCGGCTTTTACGGGACGTCAGCTTCGATGGGCGACCAGAACGAGGTTTTGACGTGATAATTCCGGTAGTTTTAAAATTTTTTATAACGGTATAGACTGAGCAGTGCAATCTTCCAACCAATTGTCCAATTTCTCGGTTTGTCTTCCCTTTCTTCCAGAGTTTAATGATGATTTCCCTCTCGCCGATACTGTTTTTTTTCCTTTTCGACTCCATAATAAAATTTTTATTTTTTTTTTACAAAAAAAAAGAGACTTTATTCTAGTTATCTGATCAATTAATATATCAATAAAATGCAATCAATATTTTAAGCAAATTACCTTCTGCACGCTCGCAAGATCGCAATAATAATGACCGCTTGTAGACTTTTGATCGTTTTTTATATTACGCTGAAGAAGAAAAGTACCGTTATCTCGGCTGTTTTGCGAACGCGTGCAAAGAAATTTGGCATCGTCACTGTGTATTGAATATTTCATCAGAAAAATAAAAACTGAGTTTGCTAAGTTTTTTACTTTTTGAAACATTATTTTATTGGTTGCTTGTAGACTTATGACTCTGAGTGTATGTAATCTGCCCTAACTAGCGCAACGGATCATTTGACCTGTGCAAAGATTCATGTGATATCAGGAAGATTTATATGTGTGGTTGTGACACAAAACCATTACATTAGGCATTTTTGCTATTGCATCATATATTTTGCCGTACTCCGCTATATTTGTCTTGCTTTTTTTCAAAAACCATGAGCAAGAATGATTTTTGTGAAATTATACGGTTTATCAAGTTTGATAAAAAAAAGTCAACGAAGTCAGCGTTTACAAACAGATAAATTTTCTCTAATCTCTGAAGTATATGGTAGTACAAATTCATCGAGAGTAGCCAATATTGTTACAGGCCTGGGGAACATGTAACTATCGATGAACAGCTTTTCTCAACCAAAGCTAGGTGTAGGTTTACGCAATATATGCCGAGTATACCGGATAAGTTTAGTATCAGGCTAGCATCTGACGCCAGCAGCAAATACATTTCCTTATTTGGGAAAAGATGAAAACAGAGAAGTTTCAGCTCCGCTTGGGGAATTCGTTGTTCTCAAACTACTGGAATCGTACACAGGATGCGGAAGAAACGTCACTACAGATAATTTCTTTACGAGCGCATCACAAGCTGCAAAATTACTAGAAAAAAGAACCACCCTTATTCGAACTATCCGCGGAAATAAAAGAGAACTACCAAAATTCGGCAAGCAGAGGAAAGATGGTATGCCACGCTTCTCAACAAAATTATATAAATCGAGTCATTGTTCACTTACCATTTACAAGAGTAAGCCAAAAAAAAATGCTTCTACTAAGCTCAAAGCATAAATCGATAAGCATCGAAAAAAACGGTAAGCGTATACCTGAAACGATCAGATTCTACAATAGTACTAAATACGGTGTATACATGACGGATCAGATGGCAAGAAAATACTCCGTGAAATCGAAATCGCTAAGATGACCTGTGCAGATTTTCTTCAATATTCTTAACCTGGCTGGAATCAACTCATGGGTTTTATACAGAGAAACAACCGGCAAAAAAATTTCAAGACAAAAATTTTTATTCCAATTAGCTGAAGAACTTGCCGAAGACTTTCAGCATGATCTCCTTGCCGTGGACAACAGTGAAAGTCCTTTATTTCTCAGACGAAAGTGATATGGAGTTCATTACGAGACAGTCTCTATCCAATGGGATAAAACCTCCTCTGTGACTCCCTAAGTTACTTTCGATGGCCATAAAAAAAATCGAAGAACATAACTACACTGCCTGCTGCTGGATCACTGCCTCACCTCAATTTCTGTACATTAAAATATTCACAAAATCAAAGGCTAGAAAACCTACGACAATAACAAATAAAGCATTAAGAAACCTGAATGACCAAGACCCAAATTGATACTATGCTGTGATCGAAGAAGAAGTGTCAAGGTCAGCGAAATTCTTCTACCCCTAGTAGATTATAATTGGGAGGCGAAAGGTTTTGTTCTCCAAGTACCGCGACCTACGATCTATTGTGCTTTACTTGAGGATACTTTTTCCAGAGTATTCCTAGAGTTCTCCATATTTTCTTGAGAATTTATAGATGATTCTATCCATTCTATCACCTCATACAAATTTCGCAATTCAGTATTATAAAAAATTTGAGATAACCTATTATCTACTGCATTAAAATTTCCTTTAAATGTTCTCTTATTTTAAAGGTATATGTATATACCTAAGCCTATAATGTCTACTTAAGAATGAAGTAAGTTCAATTTCAAATGTGATTCCTTCACAAGTAACGATTCCCGATTTCAAAACTTCTAAAACAGAAATTACGCCTCTAACTTTCCAGTTATAGTCTCACGGCAGATACATTAGGGCGCCATTTTGCAAACTTTATGCCATTATACCAAAATATTCTGACGTTATAAAATGTAACTGACGAAAATCATTTCCGATGACCTGTATCAAGAGGTCATTGAATTTTTTTTTTCTCTCTCTCTACTATTTCAACTCCAATAAGGACTTAGGACTTCCTTAAACTTAGGGGAACTCTATGACTTATTCAAATTTACTGCCGGTTGTCGTGATGTTGTCTGTTATTTCCTACCGTTGTTGGGTTGGTTTTTTTTTCAACAAACAAAAATCCGACATTGGGATGGTCCGAATCAGAAGCCGATAGGACACGTGAAGGCATAAATAAGATTCAGAAGAGACACCGAAAAAAAACCAACGATCCCAAGAAAATCTACGTAATATTTGCCATCCCATTAAAGTCGTGGGAATCTCAAGCTGAAGATTCCCAAGCATTATACCAACAGCAATAACAACAACACCGATTCGAATTCATCTATCTCTCGAATCTTAAGATATATAATTGTCCTCGATCTAAACTTTTGTGAACTCGAAGCAGATCAATTTTATACCTGAGAGTTAGATTGCATCCTCTACGATACCGTGGAGTGTTTTCGTTCACTGCGTTTTCGGACCAGGTATGAAACTCCAAAAGAAAAGGACTTTCAGAAAATCAGATTTCATACGCGGAGTATAGAAAATTTAATGCCATTGTGCAGTGCGATTTACTCTCTAAGAATCTTTGTGAAATGATCGTGAAGATCCTAGGATCCTTTTTTTTTCTTTCTTCGTCCGATAGAAGATGCGTATACTGCAAAATTTCGTTAAGAAAAATTGCATATACGCATAGGACTCGTTCCAAATAATAAATAATAGGATGTGATGCAAGGAGAGTGCTGCCTTTTGTCGACACGATTCAAATGAAAATGGAAGAGATGTAGGCAAAAAAAATAAATGGTTATCTCAGGACATAATTCGCATCGAAAAAAAATATCTTATGTATGCATTTCGAAATTTAGGGCGATCTGCCGAGGGATCAGATATTGATTTGGGTCGTGCTTCACCGTTCTCATTACCGTATCGAGTGGCTTCTTCTAACGGAGCACTAAAGGTAATAATAAGTGTACGAGATTTGCAGGTCGTATCTACTATCTAAAATGCATATACGGTGAATTTATGATGAGGAGTGAATTTTCACTTAAGACAGGGGATGATAAAGAAATCCGATATATTATTAGTTTTATGCCCGTTATTTTATTTCGTTTGATTTACAGTTATTCGTAATTTATAGCAGAGCATAGCTGAGCACGCCCAGGATATGAAAGAATATTTCAGATATTAATTTCGATCCGATCCATTTTTTAGGTAGTTTTGATTTTTGATTGTAAATAATGATAAATGGAATAGGTGGTGAAAAATCAGGTATGGATAGGTTTATGTTGTATTTAATCAAAAATTGCAATATAGTCGAATAGTCATTGGAATATGGGTTTTTAGTTAATTATGGGAATTTTTTTAGGTTATTTATAGGTAATCCTGCCCTTACGTATAATGGAGAACTAAGTGATATAAAACTACTACATTTTTACAACGAAACGTAATAAAACTACGATTGCGCGTAAAGCCCAAACATACGATAATCTAAATAGGAAAGAGTATTTTTGTAAATTCTTTACCACTTCAGTAAGTCAAAAAAAAAAAAAATATTTTGTCTGAACATCATCAGAAGGTTTAAAAGTGACATTTGTATGGAATGTGGTAAAGGAGGTTAGGAAATGTTGATAAATGCTTCAGATTGTTGATTTTTATAAATGTAAGAAAATAGCAGCTTATTTCAAATAGATTTGTGCTAAATTACAAAAATAAATGCTGCAATTATTTGCTTTGTATACCTTAGGTGGCACTCACAGTTAGAACATATCTGAGAATGGTCCTAATTATTGCAATTGATATAAAAAGTATCCAGCCATATCGATGGGTTTGGTCGAATACGCAGAAAATCCACTTTTTGTATGATTTAAGTACAAAATTTCGTAGCTCATCGATATCCTGTAAAATTTTAGAGTTGGTTGACTATTTTCGATTTAGGTCATCGATGTGCACAGTCCGATTTATAAAAAAAGCTTCTTTACGACGAAAGTGCTCCTAACGACGATAATATATCACTTAGCTCCAATTGCAAATGTAATAAAATATGCAGCGCCTACATTTGGTTTATATTAAAAAAAAAATTTTCTTTCGTGAGAAAGCGCTACTACTTTTAATTAAAATATTTCTTGATCTGCTTGAAAATACGGTGAATCGAGGTCTACTGTAACCAAAAACCATTTATCTTAGCCATTCATTAAAACGATGAAAACGAATTATGATTGGGCGTAATGCTCAAGTGACTTTTGTATGGAAGGTGGTCGAAGCAGAGCGGGAAGGTCTGTAATTTTTGTGTATGAAACCAAACGTGGTATGTAAAATGTTTCGTGCTGAATTTAAAGTTTGTAGTTTCCATAATTTTCAAAGAAATTGGACATTATTTTCTTCATATTCGGGAAATTACATGGGAGGTGGCTGGGAAAATAGACAGTTTTGGATGATTTTGAAACTGCTTTTCAACATCCTAATTCCCATGCTTTTTTAGAGTCGATTGCTTCCATATATTGGAAGAGAAATTCTTTTCTTGAATTTATAATTTAGATATTAGTATGGGAAGGAGTAGATGGAGTGAAACGAAGGTGATACTTTTTTCAGCATTTATTACAATTATTAAGGCACAAGTTCAGACAAAATATAAGGTTTCTGCTTTTTTAGTTTCAATGAAAATCGATATACCTTCTTCTTCAATGGTACTAAAGCCCGGATTGGGTCTTGGCATCCTGATCTTCAGGTTCCTTAACATTTTTATTTTTTACTAGCAAACGCCCGCGACTTCGTCCGCGTAAAAATAGCAATAATAAGCAATTTTTGAGGTTGAAGTTAGTAATACATTATATGGGATATATAATCTGCTTACTTTAATGGCTCTTTGAAGAAAATGTGTTTGTATATTGTTGGAAGCAGAACCATAAATTATTAAGAATGAAAGCATGATACTCCCATTTTTATGGGACAGGCTCGTGATCAAATCAAACCCGTGATTCGAGATCATATACGTGTTGAAGAACGTTAAGGACATGTGAATCATTGTAGCTAATGTTATTAAGAAAAAAAAAAAAATAAACAAATAAAGTAACATTGAGCTTAAAAACAGAACAGGACTACGATTGTACGTAAAGCCCAATCATACGATACTATGTATAGATGAAATTGGAATTTTCGCGGTGTTAAGAAATTTTGTATGGGGAGTGGTAGAAGGGGTGACAGCACTGAACTAATTTGTTTCACATCATGCTAGAGTAGCTATAAAAATGTTTTGTACCAAATTTAAGCTTCAAAAATTGAGTAGGTACTGAGAAACTTACTGCATTGAATTTAATGAAATTATGCAATTTGTATGGGAGGTGGTAGAAGGAGTGGGCGGTTTTTGTGATTTTACGAGAAACAACTAAAACTGTCATGCAATTGATATACTTCAAATTTCAGATTTGTATCATGCACACTTTTCAAGAAAATCGAATTGTTTCATAGTCGTGGAATGTGTCTCATTGTATGGGAGGGGGTAGAAGGAGTGAAGCTATTCGGTTAATTTTTTCCCGATATTAATAATTATGCTAATTAAGGATTAATTTTAAATTTTTACCTCGATGAAATTTAAATGTACTGAGAAAATTCGTTTAGAGTATTTCATGAAAAAGTGCGGTTTATATGGGAGGTGGTGGAAAGAGAAGGGGGTTTTTGGTGAATTTTTGAAAAACAACTATAATCATCATGCAATTGATATATTTTAAATTTCAGATCAGTAACATTCAGACTTTTCAAGAAAATCAAATTCTTGTGAAGTCGTGGAACTGTGTCACATTGTATGGGAGGGGGTAGAAGGAGTGAAACCAATCGGTTAATTTTTTCCCGATATTAATAATAATGTTAATTAAGGCTTTAATACAACATTTTAGCTCGATAGAAGTTACACGTACTGAGAAATTTGGTGTAAAGTGATTCATGCAAAAGTGTAGTTTGTATGGGAGGTGGTGAAAGGACTGGGGAAACTTAAACAATTTATATACCAAAAGACTGCATTTATAATAGAAGTAAAATATTCTAAATTTCAAATTAATAGCTTTTATAATTTCCAAGAAAATTTAATTAATATATATTTTGAAAATGAGCCACTTTGTATGGGAGGGGGTAGAAGGCGTGAGGAGAGTGAAATGAAACTAAAAGCAGATTTCATTTCGATAAACATCTAACAAACTGTGCAAGTTTCATTACAATCGGTTCAGCCGTTTGTGCGCGAGAAGCGGCCGGACAGACAGACAGACTGACAAAAATTTCAAAAATGTGTTTTTATGCTTAGTTTTTGCTAAGATAACTCAAAAAACTAACTTATACCCATTTACAAGCAAATAACAGACAGGCACTACAATTATATTTATATGTATAGATGTATAGATTGTGGAAGGATTGTTAGCATTTCGCACAACAAATTTCATATTCGCAGATTGAGATGACCAAGATATACCCACGTAAGCAGTGTGCAGGAATTATACGTTAACCGGGATTTGAACTCCCGACGAACACGCTACACACTAGGCTACACCAAGACGAGAATTATCAAAATTATGCATTTGTATGGGATGGGATAGGAGGAGTATACGAATCAACTCGAAATTTTTCAACGTTAATGAAATTTATATTATTACACTTTGATCAAAATTTCAAGTCGACAGCTTCAACAGCTCGAAGAAAAATAATTTAACTGAAATTTTGAAACTTCTTGTAGTTTGTATGGGAGAGGGAAAGAAGGACCGAGGTAAAGTTGATATTATTTTTGAGCTAATTCCAATTATAATCAAAATAGTTCTTGCAAAATTCTTTTTTTTTTAGCTTTGCTAGTTTTATTCAGAATCGAGGAAATGCATTTTTCAAAATTGGCCATTTGAATGGGAGGTGGTGGAAGGAGTGAGGGAATAAAAACAATATTTTTCAAATTGTTGATGTTTACATCTTTGTACTTTGACCTTACTTTCAAGTCGATAGCTTTAATAGCTTCGGAGAAAAATCAATTTTTGAAATTTTAAAATTTCGTGAAATTTATATGGTAAGAAAGGGTGTAGGTGGGGAGGGGAGGAGGTTATAGCCCAATTACCAGCTTAAAGTTTTTTTTTTTGCCAAAAATCACATAAGAAAAATGTCAGCACAGTAGCTCAAAGATTCGAGAGTTATATTGTAGATAGACGGACAGAGGGTCATTCGGAATCGAGGTTTTTAAGCGACAAAAAATATTTTTGTGTTCTCCTTGACTCTATACGAGCATTATTCCTTACCGTTAGGAATGGTAAGGCAAACGCAAAATACTCTCAGATTTCATCTAGAATATAAAATCACCGATCAGGAAATACAAATTATTGACGGTGGGTAGATGGCAGGTCACTTCGATTCAAGTAAGAGAACTACTAATTGATAATATTATAACTTTTTGATTCTAACAGAATTTAACCAAAAATGAGCCGTCAAAACGATGGCCTCAACTAAATTAGTAGATAGTGGGAACAAATTTGGGTTCAATTTACATTTGTACAAAAAGAAAAAACCGATATTTTTAACTTTTAAATTTTTGGAAAATATGTATATGCGGTAGAAAGAAAGAAATTTTTGACGACAAATCACCTGTATATTAATTAAACTGCCAAAAATTCGGGCGAAACTTTATTATTCTTGGGACAAGTTGCGGATGCGTGTAAAGTCAATATGCAGGTTAGAGTGGTTAGGGAAGACTAAGTGAAAGGGGCTTCTAGGGCAGGGATGTTGTTAATTTAACACTTTGCGGAAACGTTCAAAAGCTACAGTACATATAATCAATATTTCATACGTTTATTTATGAAAGTTTGGGTTTCTATGAGGAGAGGGGAAGGGGTGATAGTAAGGGTGGGTGGATGTTAATAATTTTTTAATTCATTGCTTGAATCACGTCCAATATTTCACATTCACGAAACCAAACATTTGTATGGGAGGGAGTAGAGGAGGTACGAGAATCGTAAAATTTGTGACGCAATTTTATTTCCTTTATCTTGTAAGGTGCTCGTACAAAATTTCAAGTTCGTAGCTTTTAATTTGTTGGTTATTAGTTGATTTAATGAAATTGGTCGCAATCATACTTTTGTAGGGGAGGGGGTAGTAGGGCAAGCGCGATTTCAAAACTTTTAACGTAATTTCATTTCAACTATTTTTATAAGTTTTTATGCAAAATTTCAAATTGATAGCTTTTTAATAGTGAGGTGATAATTAATTTCTTATAAATGGTCGAAAATGAATTTTGCATGAAAGGGGGTAGAAGTTTTAAATTTATTCGACCAGTTAATATTTCAAACTTTTAGAAGTTTTTTTTTTAAATGCATTTTGCAAATTTTAAAGTTTCTACCTTAAAATTTCATTCAAAAATTTTCAGTTTATGTGTTTTTTCATTGTACATGAAACACCTTGTGCACGTTAGATCCTCACTTCGGTGCATTGCAATTTTGGAACAAACTATTATCAACTATCAAGTAGATGTATCGACGTGCAAAATTTGAAATTTTTATCTTTTACCAGAGCCATAAAAAAATCATTCAAAATTTTCAACATTTTTGCCATCCACCTCCCTCCGCTTACATCCTTCAATTTAAATTTTTCACCAAAATTAAAAACTATACGTTCTACAAACTGGAAAATTTTTAATTTGATATCTGTACTTGCTTTCCATTCCTTCCATTACTATTATGTCCACATATTATATTTTTTTCATATTTCGTTAGTATTTATATAGCTTAGTATACGTTTCAAGTTTCAATTACATATGTAGCTTAGGAGACAATTGAGATATTAATTTTTAAGTGTTTTTCTTTGCATCCACCCTGACCCCCCCCCCCTCTTGTAATAGCTAGCTTAGTTCTAAGCTGATTCTACTGGTCCTATATACCACCTTAATGGTCTCAAAATATGATTTTTTGTGATTAGTAATTTCGAAGATATAATCATTTGAAAAAAAAAAATAAAAAATCGACCGACAATTTGCTGTTAGCCCCTCCCTTTTCAGACGCCAATGGATAAAAAAATAAAATATTTTTAAAGTTTGTCCCACAATCCTCTTCATACCTCTGCTGATTTTCAGCTTCCTATCTGCATTCATAGTGGAGATATTAGCAAGTGAAGTTTTTGACTATTTCCCTCCCCCCGCCTCCCCCTTCCACTTGACACTCACCAAAACTTAGATAATGGAGCTTGCTTACCCAATCAACAATCCACCCAAAAACGAACATTCTACCTTTAACGGTCTCGGAGATATGACTCCATATGTACGGCGTACGGCGGGACGGATTTTTTTTTGTTTTTGCATTTTTAGGCTAATTTAGTCATGAAGCGCGAAAAAAAAAATTTCAGGGTAGCAAATTTTTTTTTTCTGTTTCGATCACAATACTTTATTATTAGAATAATAAAGTAAAATTACCGAATTGATTCATTTTGTTAGATTTTACATAGTTATTCCGCAACCTAATTATCAATTTAAATTCTTTGGCAAGTCATGAGCCCCTTACTTAAGTTAAAATTTAAATTGTGGAATAACTATGTTGAAATCTAACGAAACGAATCAAATCAATAATTTTTTATGTACAGTGGATTTCTCTGTATAGAGCAGAAATCTACAAAGTTTTTTTTTTATCATAAATTACCCAAGTTTTTCTAATTCCAACCAGGAAATTCGCTGTGAATTGCGCATTCCGAAACCATTTCCAAGCAAAAATCCCACCACTGATCTTACCACCCTTTTAAAAATCGCCGAACAAGTCCGAAATAAAGTGCAATTGCACACGCAGTTCCAATCATACGTAAAAATAATGTCATAAATTCACATTGTACCCCACCCCACTGTAATTAAGTGTAAAACAATTTACAATAGATCTTACCCTTCCGATTCAGTTAAGGGTTGGTTCCTTTGCAAGTTATACACGGTACCTGTGCAGAACGGCACGAAAAAACGTAATTTGGAAAGTCTCCAAAAAAAGATTGTGTTCGCTTATAACTGAAATTGAAAGGGTTCAAATTGGTAGGCATATAAGAAGAGATGGGAATAATCATATATGGCCTATCCCAGGGGGTAGTTTATCATGTGTGGTATATAAGGCTCCTGAACTTTTCGATCATAAACTCTCCCTTTCGATCGTCTCTATAGAATTTTCAGTTATAAAACTTAAGCCAGCATTTATGTATGGCGAGTCTACCCTATTTACTAGAAGCCAGTCATCCCTATCTCTCCTTATCGGAACTACATATCGTATGTACACCTTAAGGCACGTATGCCATATATTTCGAATTCTACCTATGAGAACGTATAATATAGGTGCGCATGTGTGCTCCGCTCGTATATGTGCACCTTTTTATGATCGTCGTGCGTTTTCCCTGCAAAGACATGAGGCACGCGACACAGAACTGGAACAGCTGTCCTACGATCCACAACGAACCTTAGGGAGCACCACCAAGCGAGTCAAGTCGCCAGTTGTAGTTGTTCCCAGGCTGATTCCTCTTTCGTTCACAAATTAATTACACGTTTCGGCCGCAAAGTTTTGTAACGTATTTTCAGTATCAATTTGAAAGACAATGGAATTGTGCTTGCGCTAGTTACTGCAGTGAGTGTAGTTTTGTTACTAATTCGGAAACAGTGTTAGAAATGTGAGCAAAATAATATTGACTTATTCGGCTAATTTAGTGAGATATTCTGGTGCTTTTTGGAGTTGAGGGCGATGGCTACAATCGGTGTCCTAACGTACACCTTGCCGCCCGGTTTGAAATTGAAGAACTCTTTCAATAAAATTCCAATGGGAAACAACAATATCGTTAATATGACCAATCAAAATAGCGTTGTTACGAAACTCGAAAACATTGGGATGATCGGTGGTGAAGTTCTGGTGGTTCGGAAGAAGCCAAAATTGATGCCACTTTTGCAGTCGAATGTTGCTAACATTCAAATTACTCAATCGCAACTTTCACAACACCAACTTACACAACAACAACAACAGCCCCCAGTGCAGATTCAGCCGCATACAACTTCCCAACTTCAACAACCTCCCGCAAAGCGCCTGAAACTTTCAACGGGTGAAGTTCAAATAACGAGCGGGAAGAAATCAACGCCTCTGCCTCAGGCAGTGGCACGACGCAATGCGCGTGAACGTAAGCGCGTAAAGCAAGTCAACGATGGGTTCACAGCGTTACGCCAACACATTCCCGAAGAAGTCGCATCGGCTTTCGAGGCAGCTGGAAACGGTCGCGGTACCAGCAAAAAACTGAGCAAGGTCGAGACGTTACGAATGGCCGTCGAGTATATACGAAGCTTGGAACGGCTCCTGGAGATCGACATCAGCCACGATGACCTTGCCGCGACAACAACTGTGATAAAGTCGGAATCTTGTTCGTCTTCTGTCGATGACCACTGCTCCGAAAGTAACTACGATCCGGACGAGTCGACCATCTACTTTGCTGACACACTGCCCGACATCACGACGGTCAATGGGCAGCAGTACCTGCGGATTCCGGGGACAAACACCTATCAACTCATTAGCGACGACGTTTTCGACGAGAACGAGGAGAACATTCAACCGGTGGCCGTTACGTGTGGAAGCTACACGCGTGCTGCGGTCATCGCCGATCATCTCCATAATCAAATCGAGTACACGGTGACCGGCTCGGCGAATCATGCTGGTGGTGCGATCATTGCGCCCACAATTATTGCACCTGCCCCAATATCTCCACCGCGAAGCGATTATAATGATAGCGCGCCACAATCGATATCACCTGTCGGTCATCTAGAGCAGCAGCACCAGCAACAACAACAACTACTATCGCAATTGCAGATGCACCAGCACCGTCATGTAAACCTTCAGATCAAATGCGAAGATCAATCGTCAACTCAAAGTGCTTATCAGAGCCATTTAGCGCCAAGTTCGTCACCACTGGGAAACGATGCTGGTCAATGCTTCATCGAAGCCCACATGTACGATGGCGTAATTTCGCTCAAGAGGAAAATTAAGGAGGAAGATGGCGATCTGATCCTTGACACCACCGCCGGATTGTCCGAAGAAAGCATGATGGATGCTATCGACTGGTGGGACTCCCACACTCCACAAAGTGACGATTCCACGATCTTATCATGAACTTTCGTATAAGAATTTGGGATTTTTGCATTTGTTTTTTTTTAGTTAATCGAATTTTATTCTTCGTTTTATTTTCTTAAATTAATTATATTTTATATGAATTACTGCAAAAAGAGAAAAAGAATAAACTAGAACGTTAAATACGTTTAATATTGTAAATTTAGAGTTTCAGTTTGATCTGAATCGTTGTAAATACTAAAGGAAACGCTTAGAAGTAGCATTAAGTTAAATTAACGTTAATTTGGAAGACATGGCTATGATTAAAAATATTTATTAATAATTTATTTAAATTTTAACATCGAAATTATATATTTTTTACATAATATTTGAAATATGAATTAAGCGGAGACATAATTTTATTGTTCCAATTAATTTTTATCAAAATTGAAAAACTGTAATTTTGGGAGAAATTAAAGGAAAATATCAGAAAATATTGTTTTGAAAGTTTGTAAAAGGTTTTTATCTTGTATTAGGCTTATCGTGGAGGAAAGTGCGTTAAGGACGAGCCAAATCAAGACTCGCATGACAAGCAGTCTATGTTAAATTCTTTTTGTTGCTCGTTTGGAGTTCCTTCAGACAATTAGCGTTTTTTTTTAAATCGTTCAAAATTTTGAATTTTTTTTTTTTGCAATCGATTGGAAGTCATTCCCAGTGATTTGAAATTTATTCAGAATCATTTGAGAGTCGTCTGGTTTTTAATAAATCAATAAGATGGGAAAAATTTTCAATTTCTGTCAATTATGGTCAAAAATAACTTTTTTCAAAATTCATCTTTTCCAATCGTTTAGATGATTTTGTAGTTTTTTGAGAATAGTTTTATAAACTAACGTTTTTTTTAAATAATTTGTTTAAAATGGAAAATTTTTTAATTTATGTCATCAAAGAAAGCCTTTTGTGGATGGGAACCGTTTTTTTTTCAAAATCTTTCTTTATCAATCGATTAAGAACCATTTCAAGCGGTTCGGAACTTTTTCAGAATCGATTTACAGACCACCAGTTTTTTTTAAATAAATCAATTAAAATTGTAAATTTTTCAATTTCTGCCATCTTGCGTTTTCTTGACAGCTACTATTAAAAATACCTTTTTCCAAAATTCATCTTTTCTAATCGATTAAGAACTGTTTCGTGAGGCTTGTGGCTTTTCTACAATCGTTTGGCATTCTCAGACACTGGTTTTTTTAAAAAATCAACTAAAATGGAAATTTTTTCAATTTCTGTCATATATGAAAGCTGACGGTCACCGTCAAAAATGATTATTTTTTTCAAAATCCGTCTTTTCCAATCGACATGAGGTTTGGGTCTTTTTCAAAATCTTTTGAGATTCCGCCGGTGTTTTTAATCAATCAATTAAAATGGGAACTTTTTCAATATCTGTCATCAATGAAAGTCTTTTCTTGATGGCGACCACCCAAAAATACTTTCTGCAAAAGCCGTATTTTTTCAATTGCTTAGAAATTGTTGCACGGACTTTGAATTTTTTTACGTTTTGCAATTTTGATCTTCTATGCGATAAACTAAATGACAAAAATGTTATATTTTGATTATAAATTTTCGGAATATAAAGTCAAAATATTTCTTATTTAAAAATAAATAATAGAACTTTACGAACATGAATGTTTTCACAGTTTTGAATTAAAAGAAAAGATTTCCGGATTCTACACTGTTACGCTTTATTATTCGTGACGTTTCGGTCTCTGCTGAGACCTTTATCAAACTGATCGACAATTAAAAAACACAATTATTATATTGAAGGAAGGGTAATTAAGGTTAATTAATTAGTATCAGGTAGTTAAATTAGTTAAGGATTTCTGAGTACGGATTTTGTTCTTACCAAATTTTAAGGCAGGTAGCTAAACTGCTGCTAACTTGTATCCGGTGTCTCGGTTGAAGTTCTGTGGATGATGAGAAATTTCTATTGCCTCTCGTACTAACATTCGTTGATAATATTGATTTGTCCTGGCCAGAAATTATCGAAATCAATTGTATGGTGGTCCTCTGTCGTTGCATGTCCTCTGTCGTTGCATGCTGATGACTGTATTTGGTTTTTCCGTGTGCATCGTTGGTGCTCGTTGATCCTTGTTTGGGCTGTGCGTCCCGTTTCTCCTATGTATACTTTATCGCATGAGCCGCACGGTACTTAGCATACTCCGTCAGTCTCCAAAGGTTTTTTGTCCTTCTGGTTCCCTAAAATTCCTCGGATAGTAGTCGGGGTAGTGAATGTTGTCTTGATGTTGGATTTTCGAAGGATTTTTCCTATCTTATCCGTCGTGCCCTGGATGTAACCCATCGTTTGACTGCATTTCCTTCTTCAGTGTCTTCTCGTTTTGTTGGTCCTTGGATGCTTCGGTTTTCACGCTTTGTTAATTCGCTCGCTTTTTATCCATTTGCTGTGAATGCCCGATTCAACTGTTCCTTTTCCTTTCGTAGACTGCCCGGATTTCCTTCAGTTATACGTCGAGCTCTGTGTATTAGGATCTTCAATATGCCTGTTTTCTGGCTTGGGTGGAGATGTGAATGGGCGTGGAGATATCTGTTGGTGTGAGTTGGTTTCCTATATACTCCGAAGCTTAGCGACTTATCATTCCTTTCTACGAGTACATCCAAGAATGGCAGTTTCTTGTTTTTCAATCGATTCGGAAAAACTTTTGAAAAACCGTTAATAGTTGGTCATCATCATGATCGAATTTCTAATGATTTAAATGAAAAACCGTTAATTGTCAAACGATTCTAATGGAATTCCAAACTATTCCAAATAAAAGCCAAAAGACTCGAATATTGACATTGTGGATGCCTTTGACAGAGTCTGGCACAAAAGTATTTTAGTAAAACTCATAGTCATAGGTGTTAACACTACCTTTATCAAATGAATTGAGAGTTCCCTTTCTGAACGATCGATACGAGTCGTGGATGGTGTATTATCCTAACAGTTTTAGATCGATTTCGGCATCTCTCAAGGCTCTGTCCTATTCTCCACTCTCTTTTTAATCTTCATTAATAACTTTCTGTCAACAAGACTCAATCTAATTCATAGCTCTGCTGATGACAGTACCCTGGATAACACTTTTCAATTCGACTGCGTTACTGCAGCTCATCGTGTTTCGATGAATTCTAAACGGATCGAATTGTAAGATTCATTGAACTCAGATCTCAGCTTAATTCTGGAATGGGGCAGGAAAAATGGAGTAGAGATCAATGCCTTAAGAACTCAGGTCTATCATCTATCCCTTAAAAGGGATGTTGCGGCGAGTTCCTCGAATATAACCTTCGGTAATGTAAAATTACACACTTCAGAAGAATTTATATTACTCGACATAAAACTTAACAAACATATTTTTGATATTGTACTTCATGCCTCCAAACGCCTTGGCGTTCGATAAAGATGTAAAAAGTATTTTACGTCTCACAATCTAGCTAATATCTACAAGACCTACATTCCTCCCCGTCTTGAGAACAACTCACACATATTGGCTGGAGCACCCAAAACACAACTTGAGGTACTCGATCGAATCTAAAAGCATACGTTCCCTCTAGTTGGGGATGAGGCTATTACAGATTCCATAGATTCCCTAGAACATCGTAGAAACGTCGCCTTACACAGCGTTTAATATCGATATTTTTACGGTAAATGCAGCGAAGAATTGTCCAACCTTATCCCTCTTCTTTTCAACTATCCCAGGAATGCTCGGAAAGTCGCACGCACCCATGAGCTCACTGTTAAACTTTTATCGTCACATACAATGAATAATAGTCATCAGCAACCGAACACAAGATTGTAGAATTCATTGCCGTCTCACGTATTTCCATCAACTTACAACATTCAGCGTTCCAATGTTAACCACCGACAGTTTAAACTCTCCCTTTCAGAAACTCCCTTGTAATCCTATCGCTCATCTTCCCTATACTGACTTGACTGTTCATCCAATGCATTAAAGGGTGACTCCCTATGTTATGTTCGGTGCTATATAAAAAAAAGATTTAAAACGATATTACTTGTCGGCTAGCAACGAGCGAGTCAAAAAAAGTTCAGAGGAATTACTTTTCAGCTGATGACCTTTAATAGAGTAGAATCATTAGTTATTGAAAAAAAACAGTACGTAAAGTACGCTGCCGGCTTAGCCTATAACATTAATAATACCACTCTGTGTCGATTGAAACCAATAATTGAAATTCATACTGTTATGGTTTGGCGCCAACTGGCACCAACTTTAATAAAAAGTTCGGTATAAAAAATTTTTGTAGTTATTTATCCGCTAAGATCAGTACAGAATAATTCTTCAAGTCAGGAGGTTATGAATTGCGTATATGTAAAAGACAAAGTCACATCAGCTTCAGTCTTAATATAAAAAAACAGAACAGGACTTCGATTAGGTGTAAAGCGCAATCATGCGATACTTCAGATGAAAGACAATTTTTTGGGGTTTTAGAATTTTTTTATTGGGAGTGGTAGAAGGGCAACGGCATTGTATTAATTTTTTCACGCTAGAGTTGCTATTAAAATGTTTTATACAAAATTTAAGCTTCAAAAATTTGATAGGATTAGTCTATTGGATTTAGTGAAATTGGGCAGTTTGTATGGAAGGTGATAGAAGCAGCGGGGAGTTTTTATTGATTTTTTTTCAAAAATGACTGTAAACATCATGCAATTGGCATGTTTTAAATTGCAGATCAGTGGCATTCATACTTTTTAAGAAAATCGAGTTTTTATTAAGTTGTCAAATTATGTTATAGTGCATGAACAGTAGTAGAAGAAGCGCACCTAATCGT
This sequence comes from Chorisops tibialis, assembly GCA_963669355.1. Lineage (NCBI taxonomy): Eukaryota > Metazoa > Arthropoda > Insecta > Diptera > Stratiomyidae > Chorisops > Chorisops tibialis. Next base: position 46,414,917 of record OY770264.1, on the reverse strand, counting down.
CTATTTTTGTCGGTCTTACTAATAATTCTGAATAAATATTTAGTGCACAATTTCAGCTCAACAAATTTTATTCGTACAGAGAAAATTGGTTTGTAGTATTTAATGGAAAAATGCAATGTGTATGGAAGGTGGTGGAAGGAGTAACATTTTTATACTGCGGATTGAAATCATCGGAGAAATAATATATCCCAAATTTCAGATCAGTAGCTTTCATACTCTTCGAGAAAATCAGTTTATTGGCAAATTGCGAAATTGTTTATTTTTTATCGGAAAAATAGCAAACAGAGCAGGAACTGCTAGCCTAAGGACAGTACAACGCATTTTAAAAGATCCACATTTAAAAAGCATGAAAATGGCAATAAAACCAGTTTTAAAGAAGGTTCGCCAAAAACAGTGTTTGACATTTTATCGAAAATATATGGGTAGGACAACAGAATGGGTAAAAGTTATTTTTACTGACGAAAAGCGTTTTTGTCTTGATGGTCCTGATGGTTACTGTTTTTATTTTCACGATATGTAGAAAAGCGATTTCTCTCACGACGACAGACAGCATTTGGTTCCGTCATGGTATGGGGCGTGGTCGATTTAGTAGTCCTTGATGGAAAACAAAACGCTCAAAAATATAAGGAGCCTTTAATGCAGGAGAAGATTAAAATTACGGAAGTTATGGCGACTACTTATTGGATTTATCAACAGGACAACGCCTCCATACATACTGCGAAGCTTGTCAGGAACTGGTTTTCAGAAGAAAATTTTCGGCTTTTGGACTGGCCAGACTTGTCCCCAATCTGAATATCATCGAGAATTTGTGGGGATACTTATCTCGACGTGTGTACGCAATAAGCAAGCAGTACGACAGCAGATCATCCCTTATTGAAGGAATAAAGAGACAATGGAGGAATATTCCTTTGGATTACGTTCAAAAATTATACAGCTCAGTTCCCAGCCGAATTTTTGAGACAATACAAAACAGTGGAAAACACACTCACTATTAAAAAATAAATTTATTAAAAATTATTTTATTTGTCTTATTTTTCTCCGTAATTTTCATGTGGTCATAAACATTTGTCGCGCCTTTGAATACTATTTCAGGCAATTAAATTTGTGCTGAAAGGTAGCGAAAGAGAATAATTTTAATTTTGGTGCGTTACGAACTTACGCCACCTAACCAATAAAATGACAAAGGAGATCATTAAATTTTACTTCGTAATTATTATAATTTAATATAATATAATTTTATTAATTCTTAGAAAAATTGGGTTGGTCATAATCAGTTGTCGCGGAGTGGAAGTAGAAGAAGGATAATTTGGGACTTGGGTCACCTCCTGTTAAAGTTTGCCCAGCTTGCTTAGAATTAACTGAACGTACTAAAGTTTGAAAAATTCAATCAGGAAAAAATCTCGGAGCATGAGCTGAGAACTACAACATTTTTTCAACTACTGCCACAAGGTAGGGAGGATGTGCTCATTATTTCATTTGATTACCAGAAAAACCAGCAGTTGCCTAAACTTCCTGATCAAGCCACACATATACTATAGCCTTCAGATATATTTTTCAACAATTTTCGCATTGTTGCTGGACTCTCGAAGTCGAAAATGGGACCACAAAAAGTAACTTCATACGTTTGGACTGAGAACGAGTTTGGAAAAGATTTCAACGAAATTCCATCCAGTCTGAACAATTATCTCAATAGTGCGAATCTTGTCCGCTTCTCAACTCTCAGACTAATCGGCCTTGGCTGTGGTGGTCAAAAGAAGAACTCTATCTTAGTAAGCATGATGTGCTGTTGGTTTTTCTAAGAAATATAAAACACTTTGAAATAGTTTACCCCGTCACTGGTCATGGCTTCATTCCTCCTGACAGAGTTTTTAGGAATATTGAGAAAGAGATTAGGAAACTGGAAAATATAATTTCGCTCCAGGAGTACATTGATATAATTGCAAACTATTCTACAATCAGGAAACTGGGTGATGCCAATGTGCTCGATATAGACTGGAAAATGGCAACAGAGGAAGTAATGAAGGCTTCGACTGGGTGGCATTTTGGTGTAAAAAGTTGTAAAAGATTTTTTTCAGGAAGGATCAATAAAACTGACCATGTTTGGGGAGAGCCAAATTATATAATGCATACGGAACAGGCTAAATCACTTCTTAAATGAGGAATGCCCATAAATTTATTTCGGCCCAAGGTAATTGAAAATGGTAAAAAAAAAATGTAGAAACACTGTTAACAAAATATGATGACTGATTGGTGGTCCCTGAAAGTACTTAATTTTTCCAAATATATAATTGACAGCGGCCAATCTATAGCAGAGCAAAAAATATGTATAAACCATGCCAACTGTTAGAAGACATCAACATTGATCGCTTAAATAGTTAGCTTACTTATATTAAAAAATTATTATACTCTAGATAAAATCTGAGAGTATTATAAGTTTGCTCTAAAGTTTGTAACGCCAAGAAATAAGGCTCGGAGAAAAAAATGATGAATACAGAAATTAATATTATCACTCAAAAATCTCAAAACCGGATGTCCGTCCGTCCGTCCGTCCGTCCGTCCGTCCGTCCGTCCGTCCGTCCGTCCGTCCGTCCGTCCGTCCGTCCGTCCGTCCGTCCGTCCGTCCGTCTGTGCGCGCTCTAGCTTGAGAACGCGTTGAGCTAGAGAGTTCAAATTTTGTACACGTCGTTTTTGACAAAAAAGTAAGGTCAAGTTCGTGAACGGGCCAAATCGCTCCACCCCTTCTACCCCCTCCCATACAAAATGACACAATTGCGCAATTTGACAATAAACGGATTTGCACGAAAAGTATAAAAGCTATTGGCCTGAAATTTGGAATATGTTACTTTTATGATAATATCAATCTACCGTACGAAAATTATGCGTATCCTCCCCCTCCTTCTACCACCTCCCATACAAACTGTACTTGTCATGAATTACTCTAAGCCTATTTACTCATTGCGTATACAATTTAGAGAGCTGAAATTGTGCACCAAATATTTATTTAAAATTTTTAGTAATTCCAAAAAAATTTAGACTATTAGCTTCACCCCTTCTACCCCCTCCCATACAAAATGACACAATTTCGTAATTTGACAATAAACGGATTTACTCGAAAAGTATAAAAGCTATTAGTCTGAATTTTCGGATGTGTTATTTTCATAGTAATTTTAATCTACAGTAGAAAAATTATTTGCTTCCTCCCTCTCCTTCCACCCCCTCCCATACAAACTACACTTTTTCATGAAATGCTCTAAGACGATTTTCTCAAAACATATAACATTTATTGAGCTCATATTTTGTAATAAATACTTAATTAGTATTAGCACTAAGATCAGAAAAAAATATTTGATTAGCTTCACTGCTTCTACCCCCTCCCATACAATATGACACAGTTTCACAACTTCACAAAAAATCGATTTTCTTGAAAAGTATAAATGGCACTAGTCTGAAATTTCAGGGATGTCAATTTTACAATATTCCTAGTTATTTCTGAAAAAATCCCTAGAACTCCCCCACTCTTTCTACCACCTCCCATACAAACTGCACATTTTCACTAAATCTAACTCAATAATTTTTTCAGTTCCCATTCAATTTTTGGAGTAAGCATTTCGTATAAAACATTTTTATAGCTACTTTAGCATGATGGGGAAAAATTAGTTCAATGCTGTCATCCCTTCTAATACTTCCCATGCGAAATTTCTTGGGATCACAAAAAATTCTATTTCATCTAGAGTATCGTAAGATTGCGCTTTACGCGCAATCGTAGCCCTGTTATGTTTTTATTTACTTTTAATTGTTAATTTTATTAATGAATTGTTAATTAAATTCTTTTATTTTAAGTCTGTGGTAAATAATTTAATTTTAAACCATTTTTAACACATAAGGTAAAAAAAAGAAGACAGAAAATAAAGAATATACAATACTATAGTTTTTGTTTGCAAATTTCAACAGTCCAAAGCAAAACTGACATTATCCTTCTCTTTCAAGTGCAAAACTATAATTCTCCATAATTCAAATGCAAAACTGACATTCTCCAAACTTTAAAATTAAAAACGGTAATTATATCTATCTTAAGCTAGGGTATAGCCTAGTAGGTAGTGTGGTGGTCTTGTAATGCGAAGGTCGTGAGTTCAAATCCCGGTCGGCGCAATATATAATTCCGGCCCATTGCCTGCTTGGATATACCTTGGTCACCTCAATCTAAGAAAATGAAGAATTCGTACAAAGAGGGTTGTGCAAAGGGCTAACAACCCTTCCACAATAAGTAATGAGAAATGTTAAGGAACCTGAATATCAGGAGGCCAAGGTCCGATTTGGGCTGTAGCGCCATTGTAGAGAGATAAAGAATTATATCTTAAGCTAGAGTGTTTCCTTTAATCAAGGGAAATCCATACGAAACAATTGATAGCAAAAGATAATTCAAAACATAACAGGACTACGTGCGATACTTTAGATGAATGAGAAATTTTTTGAATTTAAGAAATTTTGTAGGGGAAGTGATAAATGGAGTGACTGAACTAATATATTCCAAATTTCAGATGAATAGCATTTATACTTTTCGAACAAATTCGTTTATTGTCAAATTACGAAATTGTTTCATTTTGTATGGGCGGGGGTAGAAGGAGCAAAGCTAATCATCTAATTTTTTTTTTTTTTATTAATAATTCTAAATAAATATTTGGTGCACAATTTCAGCTCGATAAATTTTATACGCACTGGGTAAAGAGAGAGCATTTCATGAAAAACTGCAGTTTGTATGGGAGGTAGTAGAAGGAGGGTGAGGACACAAATAATTTTTATACAGAAGATTGAAACCATTATAAAAGTATTACTTTCCAAATTTTAGATCAATAGCATTTATACTTTTCGATTAAATCCGTTTATTGTCAAATTACAAAATTGTGTAATTTTGTATGGGAGAGGGTAGAAGGAGTGGAGCGATTTGGCCCGTTCACGAACTTGACCTTACTTTTTGTCAAAAATGACGTGTACAAAATTGGAAAAATCTAGCTCAACGCGTTCTCAAGCTAGAGAGGACACGAACGGACGGACAGACAGACAGACGAAAGGACGGACGGACATCCGGTTTTGAAATTTTTGAGTGATTATATGAACTTCTTGATTATTTTTTTTTTCTCCGAGCCTTATTTCTTGGCGTTAGAAACTTTGTGGCAAACTTATAATACTCTCAGATTTCATCTAGAATATAAAAATATTTTCCATTAATTTTATAGCAGTTGCAGTTTTCCAAAAATTACCAAAGGTGGAGGATGTGTGGTTAGACCCCTCAAAAGTTCCAAGTTTCAAATACATATCTTTACATTTAGTCGAGATAATTTTTCCTTTGCACCCCTGGCTCCCCTATCTTTTAAGCTTTGATCTCTCACTACGTTTATAATGTATCTATGTGCCACCCATGTATTGTGGTAAGTAATTTCCACGATTTAATCTTTTGGAAAAAATTTGGCTGACAATTGGTTTTGGTGGTTTGTTGGTTCGAAACATACAGTCAAAAAGATATGCTCAAAGACTTACCTTGAATGGGTATGGGCAGCTAATGATGCTGAGTTTACAATCTTCGTTTAATTATTTGTTTGTATCAGTATTACGTAAGTCCTACAGACCTACTTTTGTCTCAGATTTTTCGAAAATATATATAGGTGCAAGTTAAAATAATAAAAGTAAACCAAAATTAAACCAAAACATCTATCCAATCCTTCATTCTTCTAATTTGAGATCATAGTAAAATAAATGCAGTTTTCGTTATCCTTCTTGGCTTATTACTTCTATCCGAAAAAAAAAAATTCAAAGCTCCTAATAACTATGGGAACAAAATTTAGTTTAAGTAATCACAGCTGTTTGCATCCCCAAAAGACGAAATTGTCGCATTTGCATAATAAAACACTCTTCGGTACATGAAGTTTGCGTATCCATTAAGTTCGTTCTATAGAGAAAAAAAGTATAGGCTAAAGCGATCTCTTCCAGTTAATTGCCCTTTTTCTTGTATCCTTAGTTTTTTTCTCATCCTTTTGGATTATCTATGTCGATCCGCCTTTGCCTACCATACTACTAGCATTGGTATTAGTGGACACGAGAAGTGTTATTTCAATAGCAGATCTTAAAAATCGTATTACATTCGTTGAAATTTTGAATGTTTGCAATCTCAAAATAATGAGCTATTGAAAACCGAAAATAATTAAACTTTCTGTCTTTATTTCCAAGCTTGGAAATAAAATTGAATAAGTACCTATACGTTTTACACGTAATATCAATGTTGAAGCTAATTTCTCTTTTATACCCGAACCCAAAAATTGGTAATCAAATCATTCTATGTATTCATGTTGCAATGTTCCTTTAAATCAGATTGGAAATTTATAAATTTGCCTTTGTAAAATAACAAGCCACTAAACTTATGGTAATTACAAATATTCAAACCGAATTTCAAAAGGAAAACTGCACTTGTCCTTACAATAGTCCTGTCACCTTATTTGATTAATGATTAACATGCTGTGAAGCACATGCACGCGAATGGGGCGCAACATTTACCAGAATGCAACACGATAGTGTTGTAATGCATAATTATTATTGTGTGATTTCGAATCCTGTTGCGCGCTCTAAACAATTGCAACCTAATACGAAATTTGCATAACTAGCACGGAATTTCGAACAAAACCGGGCTTATCGAAATGCACTGATTTAAATTAAAATCACAAACCATAGACGGTATGAAATCACGTAAGGTTTATAATAGAACGGGGTAAGTTTAATTCGCCCTTATTTCGATGTTATGTTAGTGCAGACTGGTATACAATACACCGCTGTATAGTAATAGTTGGCTAGCCAGGAGTGCAAAGTGATTTTTTGATCGAAAAATAACAAAAGCAATAGTCGTTGCGATCGGAATGTTTGTGTGAATGTCAAATGGAAATTTTATATCAAAAAATCGAGTATGTGTGCGTTTTTCAGGGGCAGATGTTTCAGACCCCAAGCCAACTTAGCGTAGGGTACATTTGATATTTTGAAGGGACTTAGATCTTTTGTTCGATCGATCTTTTGTTCGGATGGCCATGGGCCCTTTCGAAGAGAGATAGTCAAGGATCGCGTAATACCAGAGAGGGAGACAAAAGCGATCGGGGAGGAACTGATCTTTGATTGTGAATGCGTTCATTTTTTTTCCCGTTTATGTTTTTAGCGCAAGCCACGCTTATTCCACGCGACTAACTTGGCGATCTTTTCCTTGATCGGACTTTTTTAATGGTGCCGACACTGTAAAATAGTTGTTCGGGTAGAAATTTTTGAGCCGATCATAGAGAATAGGCTCGAATTATTTTACGATAATTTCGAGAGAGAGAAAAAACCAACTTAAAATCCGTCGACATCGCAATTTATTTCGGTGCCACATGTTGCACGGCGAGACAGTTTTGATATATTAATTCCTGAACAAATTCCAGGAGTATGGATATCCTGCCCAGACATCGTTTTTGACACCTACCCAAATCATGTATGCGCCTTAAATTCATATGTGATATCTTTTGACTTGCCCGAGATCCTCTACGCTTTCTTCACACTTAAACTGAGCAGACGTAGAGTGAGTAAAGTGAATGCGATGTCATGTTCTAAGGGTTTCTTCGGGATATGCTGCCACACGTGCAAACGACACTTTTAATATCCTTAACGAAATGTTCTCTGCGGCCCGCATATGGGCCATATGTGCGCATATTAACTCCGCGATCACTGATCCACTTTTCCCGAGCAATTAGCTTTGAAATCAGAGCTCGGCCATAAATTGAAGTGGCACTACTTCGGGACGTAAAGTGGAAGCTAGTGGTGGCCAATGTTGTCGAAGAAATTGAACATATGGCATGACCGTTACAGGATTAGGTACACTCGAGGGGTTACTATCTCACATATTTTACGTGTCTGTTGATTGAAGGATCACGAAAATCAATTCCAAATGTGCAAACACTTGCTTCTGTAGGTGAATAGTTGAGATTTTACACAAATCATCGCTACTGAAAAGGATCGCTATATAACACGATCGCGATGCAGTAAATAAATACTCCGATGCCGAATTGCACTGATAAAATTGAAATCTAAAGTTTACGAGCAAGCACTCTGCGAACTGGCATATCCCGTGTTCAAGGGGTGCCTTGGGACCTGACGTATGATCTTGACATATCCTATAGAATTTTTTGTATGCGAATGCCTCACGGGATGGAAATTGTGCAAGGAAATGAAACGGTAACGCACACTATCGCAGAATTTGAAAGGATCTGATTTTTCGAGGATTTCATTTCAAGGGTGAATTACGGCACATTCAATGCCAGATCGAGGGAGATTTTATCGAACAATGGATCTTTTGTTTACCTACGATTCAATTGTCCAACAGAAAAAGGCACCACCGGTACACTGTCAATAGTCGGGGAGGAAATAAATTAAGCGATTTTTAAAGTTTGAAGTTGTTTGTTCGAGGAACAGCATTATAAAACTTATAAAATCATCACTTACCTTCAAATTTCATCAAATAAAAAATGTAAATAATGCAAAGATTCCCGGATCTCTTAATTAAATTGATTAACAACATAACAAATTCAATACTATTCGAAAGGATTTAATTGCATATGTTAAGAACAATCAGGGTAAATTGGCTAATAAAGAATAATTGGCAATTGCAGGATATAATTAGTTAATTTGAGACTTTTAAGGCAAATGTATCGGTTGAAGTTTTCTGAATGTTTGGAAATCTCAACAGCTTATCGTACTATCGTTTGGAGATAATGATTCGTACCCGTGATAATTTGCATCTTGTAGATATGGATTGTGGGATTTTCTGTTGCAGCATGTTTCGCTTGTGACTGTATCTGATTTTTCTACATACACCGTTTCGTTTATCCCAGTTTAGGTTAATGTGCATTGTATATATCTTTTCTGAACTGACTTTAAACACTGCTTCGGTTTCAGATGCTTCTTTCGCCAATGTTGAATTTTTGAAGAGCTTTTCTTAATTTATTGAATACAATGTACCCAACGTTTGGCAGAAGCTTAAGGACGTATCATATTTTCCGCAATAATGCTCCAGAATAGAAATGTTTATTGCTTTTCGTGTCCATGGTGAACTTGATTTTTTCGAGGCATGTGTTCAGGAGGGCTATCAGTTTGTGGAGTTGATCTAACCGGTGTTATAAAATAATGCAGGTATCTTTCACATAGCGAAGATACAATTTAAATTTTAATAGTTCTGAGTCCAGTGCGTTTTTTTCTAGGTAGGTAGGTAGATGTGATGATGATGATGATGATGATACAATGGCGCTACAGCCCATATCGAGCCTTGGCCTCCCGAATGCACCTCCTCCAGTTGTCTCAGTCCAACGATCGCGTCCTTGAAAAGTCGAGAAGCGATCTGCAATCTGCGTCAACTGAGTCCTCCCATCGCTTTCGTGGCTTCCCTTGCGGTTGGTTGCCTTGAAAATTTGCCCTTGAGCACTCGTTTTGGGATTTGTTCTCGTGCATTCGTTCCACGTGGCCAGCCTATTGTAGCTTGCTTAGTTTTATCACAATAGATGCTGGTGGGTCGTCAAACGTGTCGATTGCCTTCTCCGACACCTGCATCAAGGTCCATGTTTCGCATCCATATAGCAGCACAGGACAAATTAATATCTTGTAGATGCGTAGTTTATTGTTTTGATGGACCTTCCTTGATTTCATTATGGGGAGGACCGCAGGTAGGTAGAGGTGGCTACCCAGAATTAAGTTCGGGCGCATGTCACAGGATCTCAGAAGAGACTCCTACTCGATGAACAAACCAGAGCTTTCTATGATTCCCGGCATCAGTATTTGTCAGATTACCGACACTATCGAAAAAGTGTGCGCCTAAGTGTCGTCTCCTTTTTCTAAAGAGATCAGGGCAAGTGCATAGCAGATGAAGAATCACCTCCTCCTCTTACTCACCTTTGCAGTTTCTGTGAAAGTCATTAAACGGGTGGTCAAGCCTCTGAGCATGTTCACCCTTATTGCTGCAGCTTATAAGTTCCGAGAGGCATGCACAGCATCTCTTTCACAGGCTGAACCTGCAAGGTAGTTCCGTGCTGGGCGAGTTTGTTAGCCATGCAGTTCCCCGGATTGGCCCTATCCACTGGTACCTAGCAGAGGCGTTGTTGAATAGTTCAGCCATGCCCCTCAGAGACGCGCGACAATCAAGAACAGTCTTGGATGCTAATATCCTTAGTAGATACTAGATTATACTTCAGCCAGGTCAAGGCGTTCTTTTTTAATTTTCACCAAAATTTTTTCGCAACCACTGGTTTTAGTTTTAGTATAAATCCAAGACTCATGCCATATCACCCTAAGATACAAGTACTACTTGCACCTTGGACCGTTTTGACTTTAGATATAGACATAAATTCGTTCATGAAACTAGTAATAGCTAATTTCATGGAAATCTTTTTATGGCATTTTGAATTTGAAATACGAAATTAACGAGAAAAATCACGCAATAGTATTTCGTAATAGTATTACATAATTGAAAAGTATAATCGGAGCAATAAATTGTTAATTGTTTATATTGTTGCGAGCTAGGGGTTCGCTGGGATTTCAAGTAAAAACAGAATTCGTTTAAAAATAAGTGATAATTTATTTATTCGCACTTAATTCGCACTATATGGCACTACCGCCGCGTACTGTTCTATCGCTTTCCTGGTTCGCGTCTTTCATAAATGTCGCTGAATAACTAAACTCCTCGCTGAAAGCTTTCGCGTTTTTATACTTTTTATGACAGTTCTGGAAGCTTCCTTCAGTGTGTATGTGTGAACTATGTGTGAACAATTCTCGAAGCTTCCTTCCGTATGTATGTGTTATACTGGAAAGCTCTAGATCTTTAATTGTAGCTTTCTACATATTAGAGTATACTGTTCTACATAATTCTTGTCTATTCGAGAGAGATCGAATTGCCGGGTTGCCAGATATGTAACAATATGAACAGAAGACAATTACGATTTTATAACATTAAATAATTAATTTGACAAATTTATAAGGCATGAAAGAATTGGTCTGTGATTATATCTTCGCCAAACTTGTATAAATATTTAGAATAGGAAAAGGGTCTTTGATGTAAGTCGTTCCAATGGAATTTTTTGTGATCCCACGAAATTTTGTATGGGGAGTGTTTCAAGGGGTGATAGCGTTGAACTAAATTTTTCTCCATCATGCTAAAGTAGTTATAAAAATGTTTTATACAAAATGCTTACTCCAAATATTGAATAGGAGCTGAGAAAATGAGTTTTAGATTTAGTGAAAATGTGCAGTTTGTATGGGAGGTGGTAGAAAGAGTTGGAGATCTTAGCAATTTTTTCAGAAATAACTAAGAATATCATAAAATTGACATCTATTAAATTTTAGACTAGTAACATTCATACTTTTCAAGAGAATATGTTTTTTGTGAAGTTGTGAAACTGTGTCATATTATATGGGAGGGGATAGAAGCAGTGAAGCTAATCAAATATTTTTTTCTGATCTTAGTGATAATCATAAATAAGTAGTTATTACAAAATTTGAGCTCGATAAATGTTATATGTTCTGAGAAAATCGGCTTTGAGCATTTCATGAAAAAGTGTAGTTTTTATGGGAGAGAAGACGCAAATAATTTCCATACTGTAGATTGAAATCATTATGGAAGTAATATATCTCGAAATTCAGACTAAGAGGTTTTATACTTTTCGAGTGAATCCATTTATTGTCGAATTGCAAAATTATGCCAATTTGTATGAGAGGGGGTAGAAGGAGTGAGGCTAATCACCTAATTTTTTTGGCCTTGCTCACAATTTCAAATAAATATTTTGTGCACAATTTCAGCTCGCTAAATTTTATACGCACTGAGTAAATTGGCTTAGTGTAATTCATGACAAGTACAGTTTGTACGGGAGGTGTTAGAAGGAGGGGGAGGAGATGCATAATCTTCATACGGTAGATTGATATTATCATAAAAGTAATATATTCTATTTTAAGCCAATAGCTTTTATACTTTTCGAGCAAATCCGTTTATTGTCAAATTGCTCAATTGTGTCATTTTTTATGGGAGGGAGTAGAACGGGTGGAGCGATTTGGCCCGTTCATGAACTTGACCTTACTTTTTTTTCGAAAACGACGTGTACGAAATTTGAGCATTTTAAATCAACGCGTTCTCAAGCTAGAGAGGACAAGGACGGACGGACATCCGGTTATGAGATTTTTGAGTGATAATATTAACTTCTCTATCATTAATTTTTTTTCCCAGCCTTATTTCTTGGTGTTACAAACTTTAGTGCAAACTTATAATACTCTCAGATTTCACCTAGAGTATAAAAATGGTTTGAATCACCTTATTAGGTTTATATTGCCCTTTTTTAACTTTTCCAATAAAACATTTATCGCCTTTGTCGGTACCTTTATACCAACCCCGAAACGTACTTGAACTAAACTAAAAAGATACTTATCCGAAAATTGGGTAAACATTATTAACTTGCCAGACGAAACTCAGGTTTCGGTGACAAACGACACTGAAAATCAACACGCGGCTTATATTGAAAGTTCACCTGCGATATTTACAGAAGTCACAACCTCACGCCAAACCATAAATACGCCTGGCGCCGTTCGACCATTGTTTTTAGAATCTTTAAGGACCTCTTGATTTTTCCTTTTTGATATTTTTCCGCACTGCGATACATGTCCTTTGCACAAGTGCGGTTGATAAGGGACCATTGCTTATCTTGTAAACAAGTAGTCAGAACAGAATTTTGTCGCAGGATTTTCGTTTCCTTGCGGTGTGACAAGTTGCCGACAGATTTTTAATGATTTAATTGCTCCCTTTATAATATCACATGGCTTGAAAATTCTCCGAAATACTTATAGAACATTTTTGTGATCGTAAATAGCCTTGCACAGTAAATTATTGCTAAGCTGTTTACGACTTAGGGAAAAATAAAAAATAAAGTGAAAATCAGGACTTTAATTCTTTGCAGTTAAAGATTATAAAACGGGAAAAATCTAAAAAGGAATTAAGTTTTATCTATGTAGCGTAACGTATAAGTAATATTTTTCAATTCAGTCAATCTTTTCGATGCATTCCACTTGTATTGTTCGTCCTGAGAAAATATTAGCACAAGACGTCTTTGATGAAATCAACTGTCTATTGTGTTGTATCATTCCGTCATGCTGTTTCGTTATCCCAAACGCAAACAGAAATTGCACAAAATGCTTTGCCCAGGATCCCATTAAATCTTGTTCGGACTCAATCGACGATGTTTGTACAAACCGCAAATACACGATGCAGTTTTCAATGAAAAGTAAACATTGCCTACGATTCATCTTCGATTGAAATCATTGAAGGATCCGTCATACCTACTTTGCTCGTCTCTATACGCCATCGAAAGAACAGATCTACCTTGAAACATATCCTTTAGTTCGTATACGAAATGGATGCAATCCTAAATCTTATTTATTGCCCATTTATCATAGCGTCATCATGAAAAATGTCCTTGTAGGAACATTCTTCGATTTAAACAATAGCGACTGGATATTTATGTGTGATGAGATTTTCATAAGCTTTTTTTATTTTCAGGCACCCCTTCACGTTGGAGGAACTAACTCATCAGTCATTTTAAGGACAATTCGCGGAGGTATATGTGTAATAGGTTGATAATATTACAGACTAATGCACCCTCCTGATCTTCTGCGATCTCGTTAAAGTAGAGCAATTTAGGTCTTGATCACGTTTTTAATTTCGACCTCAAGCCTTTTGCACCCTTTTTGATAATCGTGAACGAATAGATTTCGTTCGAAGCCATCCCAGAGAACGAGTTTTATTATTCTACTGGAAAATATTAAAAAAGGTGGGTTCCTGTTTATCCTGATCCTTTTTATGATGATGCATTCGCATCAGAAAAAAAATTTAGATTTTTATTCGAACCACTTTTTGTGGGTTTTAATCTTGGGATTTATTGAGGTGCAGTTTTTCTTTCTCAAGTAACCCTTTTAATGGATCAATTGTTGTTGGTATTATCGTATCGTTGTCTATCGTTATCCATGACGGTCATTCACTTGAGATCACGCCTGAAATAAGTTTTATATCCCTGATCTTTTCTCAAAGAGACTTTAGTCCTTTTCTTAAAGATCAGAGAAACGATCTCAAGAGATGCATTTTGATTTGTGGGAAAATTTTTGCGTAGAAGTGGCAAATTTTCCAGTTCACTACTTTGATCCAGTTTTTAGGTTGAAGAACTACTAAGATCGGTTTTCGACCCAGATTTATCCGATTGATTGTTGGCTTTCATATCTGCAGGGTAATTTGTAAGTTTTTTTTAAGCATGTAAAAAATAGATTATGTGATTTATAATTGATCAAATTTCGCCGGTAATAAGAATTTTTTTTTTAATTCTTAGAATGGAAATTTGACCTAAATCATTGAGCTATTGAAAATTTAAGCTAAGATGTCAAACATTTTACGAAGTATTATGTTATACGAAATTAGCGGGTGCTATAGAGGCCCGTTTTGTTCCATTATTAATGATTTTAATTGCATTAATTAGCTTTGGTACTGAAAAGCAAGCCAGTCAGTGTCCTATTTCGAAAATATTGTATTACCGAAAAACCCCCATTTTAATTGAAAGTTGGGAAATAGTAAAATCAAATTCATAATCGCATCATTCATCATTTATCAATGGTGCGACAGTCCAAATTGGGCCCTGGCCTCCTGAAGTCGTCGCCTCTAATCGTCTCGATCCAAAGACCGCGTCCTCCAGCTGCTAATTTTTCATCAACCGGGTCTTCTCATCGCTTGCGTTGCTTGTCTACTGGCCGGTTACCTCTCGCTTTGCCTTTCAGAGTACGTTTGAGGATTCTTCTGTCTTCCATTTGCTCTACATGGCCAGCCCACTGCAGTTTACGTAGCTTGATGAACGTTGAAGCTTCTGGCTCGTCGTATAGTTGATACAACTCATGGTTGTATCTTATTTGCCATTCCGTTCCTTCCTTCACAGGCTCCAAAATTCTTCGGAGGACCTTTCTTTCACATGCGTCAACTGCTTTTTCGGAAGTTCGCGTTAATGTCCACGTCTCGCTGCCATAACAGAGCACAGGTCGTATAATATATTTATATATCCGCAGCTTATTGTTCCTGTGCACTTTCTTGGATTTCATTGGAAGTACCGAATAATACGTCTTATTTGCTAGTATTATCCGTCGTTTGATTTCGTCTGTTTCAGTACCATCCTTTGCTAGATTAGCTCGAAGATATATGAAATTGTCCACACTCTCCAAATTAAATTCCGCAATTGTTATGTTTTGACTGGTAGGGGCTCTCATTCTTGTTTGCGTCATTACTTTTGTTTTGTTTTCGTTAATGCGCAGCCCGACTTCTTTTGCGGCGGAGTTAAGATTGACGAATATCTCCTTAGCAGTAGGGAAGGATCTTGATAGGATGTTAATGTCGTCAGCGTATGCAACTAGTTGGGTGGACTTGAATAGTAGTGTCCCGTTGGCGTCGACTGGGATTTTTCGGACGACATACTCTAGTGCCAAGTTGAAAAGCATAGGGGCTAGACCATCTTCCTGCTTTAAACCACATTCCGTTCGAAAGCTGGTTGTGGAGTCGGTTTGTATTCTCACTTGGGATTCAGTGTTCGTCATTGTGAGTCTTGTTGATCGGACTAGTTTTGGAGGAGTTCCAAAGTCAAGCATGATATGGTGCAGTATGCTCTTGTCGATACTATCGAATGCTTGTTTAAAATCTACGAAGATTTGGTGCACGTCCCAGCATTTCTTAAGCACCTGTTTCACCGAGAATATCTGGTCTGTTGTAGATCGTCCGGTTCTGAATCCGCCTCGCTATTTGCCAATTATTTCATTAGTTTAAGGCTTAAGATGACGTTCAATTATTTTTGTTAGTATTTTATAGGACTTACACAACAATGATTTTCCTCTGTAATTCTGACAGTAGAGTTTGTCCCCTTTCTTCTAAATTGGACATATAATGCTTTTTCGCCAGTCGTCGGGTATGATTTCCTCTGTCCAAATTTTGCATATCATGTTGTACAGTATTTCAGCGACACAATTTCCACTGTTTTTCAGAAGTTCAAGTAGTATTTCGGCAATTCCTGTCGCTTTGCTTAGTTTTTGGTCGCATAGGGCTGCTTTGATTTTAGCAAGCGTGGGTACTGTCGATGATGGTTCATCTTCGTTAGTTGAAGCTTCAATTGAAATGTTGTCTGTCGTGATCGGTGCTAATGGGGTGGAATTCAAAAGATGTTCAAAGTAAGAAGCCCATCTCCTTTTGATTTCTTGTGCGTTGCTGATGATATTGCTCTCTGCGTCTTTGCAGAGACTGGTTTATGGCTTATATCCCTTTTTTCAAGTATTTTACTATTGCGTATGCGCCCCGCGTTCTTTTTTTTCTCATGTCGTCGTCCATTTTTTGAATTTTATCATTATGTTACTCCCTTTGTTTTCGTCTGCAGGTCTTTTTCGTATATCGCCTAAGCTCGTCATATCTTTCGTTTTTGGCTCGTGTTGGTGTTTCAGTAAAAATTTTGTAAGCCTCGTTCTTTCGATCTATTGCATCGCGACATTCTTGGTCGAACCAATCATTTTTTTTTTTCATAATTGCTTAATGGTGCGTAATTTTTCTATTTTGCATTTATGACAACACCGGATCCCAAGAGTTGAAAAACCATTTAATAATCGTGTATATGCTATGATTATCTATTGTGCTAGCAATTTTACTTGCACTAGTTTCAACATTAGATTTTCTTGAAAGAACATAGCGCAAAAATCGGAAGTACCGGATTCCGAAATCGTTTAAATGATGCATAAGTAGCCTCTCCCCTCTATTTTAAAAAAATGTATTCCTACTACAAAACTTACACTACGCAATTTTTGAGAGCTCCTAAATAGTATATGATCCTGTAAATTTCTCCTTTAATTTTCAGCGAAGTGGTGGACGTATTCTATAAACGGTTGTCAGAAATAACGTACTATGAATTTGTAACTCTACCCATGGCGATAACATAATTCAACATTGAAGCGGAGAAATGTCGATGGATAAATTATCCACTGGACGAATTGCGAACAGATGAATTCCTGGTGGACGAATTTTGTCGTGGATAAATTGCCCAGTGCGTGAATTGTCCTTTGGATGAATTTTCTAATAGTGGAACTTTTTCAGATAAGGTACCCTAGATAAATTGTTTTACGATAAATTGTCTGGATATCATCGAAATAATTATGTTGGAGTAATTTTCAAATCTACACTGACTTAGTCTTGAGTACCAAGAGTGTGTTCAATGCAATGAAGAATGTGATAAAAAGTGACACTTTTACACAACGGTACATTCACAATATCGGTACGTAGTGTTTTCCCTACATATTTTCGTGTTCAACGCATGTCAATGCGTCAACTCATTTTTATACTCATGCCTGAAAGCGTAGTGTAAAAGACACACTTGTCAAATACTTAAGTGTCCACCTTGTCTTTGACAAGTACTATGAACGTAAATTTGATGACTATTTTAATTTTAGAGTTATAACGATTTCTAAAAATTTATCGTGAAAAATGAGTATATCCGGATTAGCTGCTAACATTTTTATGTAATAAGAGTCCCATTTTGGCAAAGTTTTGACATGCGAAACACATCAGAGCACACCAGGCTGTTCAATGAAATGGTGTGGTTTTTGATCACACATAGTTTCCACTATGCAACAAAATCCAATGCAACTGGTATGTTGATCATGTTAAACACACTCCAAGATACGCTGGATTGTGAATGATGCCCTCATAATGCTTATTCCGAAAAAGTCCAATCATTTCGCGGACCGTTTCTTAAAGACATTTATTTTCAAAATTCTAATCAATCAAAATCCGGAAATACTCAAAGTAGTCTATTAAGACAACAACTTTGAACTGCCTGACCATTATCTAATTAGGACCACACTGAAGCAACGAAATACTTGACAAAACGAGCATCCTAGAATTAGTAACTCATTTTCACAAGGACTCCTCTTTCTCTACAACAGTCCAAGACCAATCGAATTTCATCGATAAGCATCCTCCTAAATGGCATAATTGCACGCTAAATACAGCCGAGGTCTCATCGTGGTGCAATTATAAGTCAATCAGGCTCGAATCGTCCTCCTTCGCGTAACTTGTTTGCTGATACTCTAATCGTACACCGAACTGAAACTGTTTTAGCCAAATATTGTACAATTTGTTAAAAAAAAGAAGCTGTCCGTTCTCATTTCGCTTAAAAAATTATCCCCGTTCTGTAAGACCACTTTACAAAATTCATATCCGCTTTCGAATCTTCACAGTTTTGTCGCAATAGCGCTAACATGTAAGTATCGTAAATTTCGCAGCAGGCACTCAAACAATTTAATTAGCCACGCATAAATTTTCAGCTTTATTATTGCTAATGTTCAATATAAAACTGTCCAATTTATTAATTAGCATCTTAAGAAATCTCCTAATTACTTGCACTCCAGGAAGATATTACGCGATGATAAGTGAAACACGTCGTATACGATTAAGAGTGGTAAATGTTATGCATCAGAATCGATTTACGATGCGATATGGAAAAATGATTGCAAAATGGCAAGCGATATCCATTAAGTGTATGCAGTCGTTTTGAGCATCGAAAAAAAAAATAAAAAATTCGACGACAAGGACTACTAGAACAATGCTTTTTCACTTGATTGATGCTATAGGTAGCTACATTACATATTTAGATAGACATCTACGATTCGTGTCCTTTATTATCACACACCGGCAAAATTTCTTTGAGGAATAGCACAAGGGACATGAAGGTAAGTTCAGCCGGTTGTTTATTTTTTACCTTTACGCTATAAAGGATTTCTTGGGTTGTCCCTTATTCATCGCCATATTTGCTCGCATGTAATCGAAATTTATTTAACGGACCTTCGAACAGGAAGTTTACATTATTTTCTCAAATCGATTCTGTGATTGCTGTTTCCTTTGTTATAAGCTGATATTAAGGAAGTACCTGAAATTTGAGTTGACTTTCTTAGACAGCAATAAACTGCGACTTTTATTGTCGAGTCAAACAGGAACATTTTTAAAATGAACATCTATCGGGTTATTAGATTTACCAGTAGTTGGACATAAGAAACAGATTTTTTTCAGGACTAATTGTTAGTTCGGATAATTATGTAATAGTTTAGTGCTTTCTCGCTGCCAAAAGTAACCACACATTATAATTTACTCATTCAAAAAATTTTGTTACATACTCAAAGACCTAACGCTAGAAAGAATTTTCATTATTACAATCGCACTGGCTTTCGCAAGCACCTGAAGTTATCCAAATTTGGGGGCTGGTGAATTTCGTTTCATGAAGGAAAATATCAACTTTTTCGAATCGCTTTACATTTGCATCGAAAAAAATGCAAAATCTGATAAATCTGATACTGATAATAATTACAAAGTAAAATTATTGAGTAAATAAATTTGAACATTTTTATCTCGAAATTGTTTTCAAAAGCCCTATATATATGTAGCTCTGTACAAAGTGGTAGGTTGCGAGATATTTAATCTAATGACTTGTTCGCTATGTACACAATTTCAACTATCTTGATCATCTTAAACTCTACATTTATTTCAAAATATGGAAGCATCTGTCCAAAGAGAAAAAAACTTTCCTTGGTTAGTCACAGTGGTTCATTTCTTACATTTTACTGATCATTAAATTTTAACAATCATTTAGTGGCCTAATAGTCCTAAAATCTCTCCGAACTTCTGTAAAACATCATTTTTGACACTAACAAAAAGACTTTTGACCATTAAAAAATTCTGATCGGACATTTCGAAGGACGAAACTACATCATAATTTCTCGGTAGCAAAGAGACAAAATGACATCTGAACGACGATCCTTACCCGTGGGTGAAAGGTTCTACACAGAGATGACTCAAAAGGACTCTGGGTCGTAAAATGATTAGTCTCCCGTTGCGGTAGGTAGATCAGTTAAAGGACTCGCTATCAAATAAATTCCTTATGTTTTAGTAATTTATTTATATCGCACAGGACTTTTTGATTGCATTCTTCCAGAAAAACGGAGAGGGAATCGTCGTGTCGCAAGAATGTCCTGATGAATATAAACAAGACATAACAAAAATACAGAACCCAATTTGTTGCGTTATCTCTGGACGCTGGGATCGCCGTAACATGCACAAGCAAATTAGCGTATATACCTTTTCCGTATAGTGATCGTAAATTACAGCTCTACCACCGCGGGAGCCGGCTTACCCAGAAGTACCCTTTATTGATATGGCCAGTTAGTAGGGAGTAGGAATCATCATAGCTGCTTCTTATAGGTGCATCTTGATAAGACGTCGAAAATGAGCTCATTCCTTCTTCGGTCTAATGCAATCCCGTCATCCTAAACCGCAATATTCCGGGGATAGGATCTGGTGCATTACGATATTCCTTCCGTACAATATAACCAGCTATGGTCCGATCTGTACAAAGTATATTAAGACCTGAAAAAAAAAATGGATAGCTGTACGATAGGCCGAAAAAAACAATGGACAATAATTCATTCTCAAGAACGAGCTGATCGAATGTTTCTCATCTCCCTTACGATCGTTGATCTTTAAATTTCTGGTGTCGGACTATACTTATAATGAAATATCATAACTGACCCGGGGCCTTGTTGTGATTGTACATCATTTTTTAACCATCGACGAAGATAAATACGAGGATCGTCGGCATCGTATAATATCACGCCGGCAACAAGTAAAAGGAGTCACTGGTCAAGTGTCTGTATCTTGTTATATTTTTACACTCGAGATTTTCTTTGCTTTGTTGCCCGTTTAGTTTTAAGAAAGTAGGAAGGTACGTACCAAACTACGCAAGTAAAATGAGTCTGCTATCGTAATTATTACCGCAGAAGAAGCTGCAAAATTGCTTAGGATGACGGCCACGCGACTGCCACACGAAACGCTGCGGTTTCTCAAGTATAACGATCTCGAGCTGAAAAGTAGAAGCAAATAAAACTCGTCAAAGTATGCAACGCGAAAGCTATTATTGACGACGCTGGCGTACTTATTTATCAGCTTTACTCAAAGTAGGTACCTACTATATACGAAATGCAATTAAAATTGGAAACAATTCGCGGTGCAATTGTTCGCGACCAAGTTGCAACAGGAGAAGTGCGCGTAACTTATTTTTAGGTCTATTTCTAGAGAGGTGTGTTTGTCGACGACGACGTCAAGATCGTCGTCAAGTACACAGGCGAAATGCACTTAAGTTGTGCTCAAGATGAGGGCGAAAAGGATTGTTTGAGGTTTCGAGTCGTGGCATGTTGAGAACGTTTTTTTCTTTAAGTTCATAAGCCCTTACATGAGGCACTTGGTCGTTACCAGGCTACATTGCAAAGAGTACCCGCATGAGGCTTTTTGATTACTTCGCTACAAACGCACTTATTTTACGGACGATTTCGTTATTCACCCTACTTAGTTGGTAACTATGGCTTTAGTTCTGGCTCTGAACTTGATTTCGTAATTATTTTAATTTATACGCAAAACCAATTGCTCGGCAGCTAATTATGATTGTGAATATTAAACGAAATCTGAGCAGAATGATAAGTTTAATCGAAATCGGATTAATTAATAGGAATTTTATCTGTTTCTACTCTAAATGAAATCTGAGAGTATATTGTGTTCGCCTTACCGTTTGTAAAGCTAAGAAATAATTCTTGCACTGAGTTTTAAAGGGCACAGTAATATTTCTTGTCGCTCAAATATGTACATATGTATATCGATTCCGAGTTATCGTCTGTTTGTCTAAAACATGACTCTCGGCCGCTTTGAGCTATCATGCTGAAACTTTATTATTATCGAGCGAAAACAAAACTTAAAATTCGTGAACGAGCCACATCCCACGACTCCTTCTACCCCCTCACATACAAATTTCACGAAATTTCGACATTTCATAGATTTTTCTCTGAAACTATGAAAATTAGGTCAAAATAAAATGTTATAAATACTTTTAAAACCAAGAAAATATTGTTCCGATCCACTTACTTTTTCTGCCTTTTCCCATACAAATGCAAAATTATATATATAGGTATATTGTTACAGATCTGGCAACCTCGCAATTCGATCTCTCTGGAATATACAAGAATTATGTAGAACAGTATCCCCCAATATGTAAAAAGCCATAATTAAAGATCTATAACTTTCCAGTATAGTTGAGACATACACCCGACGACATACACGACGGAAGGTTCGAGAATCGGGGGAAAATGTATAAAAGCACGAAGCTTTCAGACGGCAGTAAGTTATTCAGCGACATTTATGGAAGACGCGAACCAGTGCAAGCGATAGGAAAAGTATGCGGCGGTAGTGCCATATAGTGCGAATTAAGTTAAAGTGCGAATAAATAAATTATCACTTATTTTTAAACGAATTGTGTTTTTACTTGAAATCCCGGCGAATCCCTAGCTCGCAACAATATATATTATAAAAAATGCAATTTATCAATTTTCATTGCTACTGAAAAAGATAGAAACTTGCAATTTTACGTCAATTTTTCGTCTATTAGTTGTAATAAATGCTTCATATCACTACTTACACCACCTCCTGTACAACCTTCTGGAATATAAATTCAAGAAAAGCATTTCCCCTACGAACATATGAGAATTATCTGCTTTCAAATTGGAACAATGCATGGTGATAAGAATGTTAATAAGCAGTATCCAAATTGTCTAAAAACCTTCCATTCCTCTCCTACAATTTTCATAATTTGAAAAATTTCCTTGGAAATTATGAAAGCTGGAAACATCGAATTCCGTACGAAATGTTTACAAACCTAGATCAAAAAATGTTAAACCTCACTCCATTCCTTCTGGTACATCCCCTCCAAGAATAACTATTCACTATTCTGAAGAATTTAAAATAACTTATATTTCTCTGCATTAGCCTCTTTTACATTTCATCTAGATTATCGTATAATCGGGCATTTCGCGAAATCATAATTCTGCTATATTTATACTTTAGATGAAATCTGAGAGTATATAGGTAACTCCAAAGTTTGTAACGCTAAGAAATAAGGTTCGGAGGAAAAAATGGAGCGAACAGAATTTTGTTTCATCGCTCAAAAACTTCCAAACTCTATGTACGTTTGTCAGATAAGTTACTGCTCAGAAATTAAAAAAAAAATAATTGCATAATGTTTGTATTTATTTCTGAAAATATTTCTAAGAATGCCACACTCCTTCTACCACTTCCCATACAAACTATATAATTTCACTAAATCTAATGTACTAATTTTTCATTTTTGAAGCTTAAATTTTGAGTAAACATTTTTATAGCTTCTCTAGGAAGATGTAAAATAATAGTTCAGTGTTGTCACCCATTCTACTCTATGGCACTACCCATTCGAAATTTCTTAAAATCACGAAAATATTTATTTCATCTAGAATATCGTATGATTGGGCCTTACGCTCAATCGTAGAACTGTTATGTTTTTGTATTGATTAAAAGAAAAACTTTTACCTCTCCTTTAAAGAAGTAATAGATTCCTTGCGATATTATTAGAATTTGAAATCATATTCACTTTCAAAAAAGCGTTATTTTCCTCACATTCCCGATCTATCAAAGAAAATTCCAAATCTGCTCTGCCACAGCAACGCTCTACAACCAAATTCTAAAGATCGAAAAATTTAATTCATAAAAATTCTCCAAGCTCTAGTACCATTATGCTCCTAATACCATTGACACATAGCGCAGCTAAATTATAATTATGGCCTAAATAATCATTAAACGGCTGTGTGTCAGACGCTTATTTAGCTAAATTACCAAAATAGTGATCATTTAGCAGCTAAATCATCTCGTCATTCTCTCAGCTAAATCATTTCATTTAGCTAAATCCCATCATTTTTCTCATAATTAAGGCTATAACGATGAAAAATGTAGTACTAGAGTTGGAGCTTTCATAAAAGCTTCGTCGTGCAAGAGAGAAGAAAAGTCATTTTCTGGCAGCTCTGAATTATACAAAATCTTGGAATCGTGATTTAAACGCCTAGCCAGGAAAGATTACTCGTAAACGATTCTAAAACAGGACAAAGGATCGTTTTTCTTCGTTTGTCGCCTTCCTTGCAAAATTTGATTGCCTATTGGCTATCCAATTCAAATTTTTGAAATTATGACAGATGAATGAGTGGCTCTTCTTAATTATCAAAGTGCTGTGTATCACCAATCTACTAACGATGAAGACGAGCTAAATTACGAATTAGCCAAATTATAATTAGGACCGCTATGTGTCAATGGTATAATAACTTTACCACAAAAAAAAATCAAACAGATTAAAATAAAATTTACTACGGACTTCACTACCATCATACCATTGACACATAGCGCAGCTAAATTATAATTAAGGCCTAAGTTATCATTAGGCGGCTGTGTGTCATACGCTAATTTAGCTAAATTACCAAAATAGTGATCATTTATCAGCTAAATCATCTCCCCATGTTCTCATCTAAATCATCAAATTAAGCTAAATCCTCTCATTTTTCTCATAATTTAGGCTATAACGATGAAGAATGTAGTATTAGAGTTGGACCTTTCATAAAAGCTTCGTCATGCAAGAGAGAAGAAAAAAAAGCTCTGAATTATACAAAATCTTGGAATCGTGATTTAAACGCCTAGCTATTAAAGATGACTCGCAAACGATTCTAAAACAGGACAAAGGATCGTTTTTCTTCTTTTGTCGCCTTCCTTGTAAAATTTTATTGCCTATTGGCTACACGGTTAAAAATATTGGTGTAAAAGATAATACTCATCTATTCTTTTTTTTATTATAAGAGTCATGTATCTGAAAATTGCTATGGTTTTTATGTAAAATTATTATATTAAATTACTTTATATTAAATTGGTTTAAAGTGTATATGGATTTAAATATAAGGATTTGCTTTTATTAGAGCAAAATAAGTCCCTGATAGTTATTGAATGAATTCTAGAACAAGGTCATTCATTTTTTTTATCTTCCTTTTAGTATAACTTTGATCTTAAGAACTGGTTTTCTTATACTAACCGCAATAGATTTTACAAAAACGTGAAATAAACTTTTTTGCCAAAATTGGTAAGAAACAAATAAAATTGCTTGGAAGATTCTTTTATAAGGCTTGGGATAGATTTTATACGTGTGATTGACAAATATTTGCCATGGAAACGATTTTTATATTTATTCTATCATTATTATTATTATTTTTCTTTAAATTTTAAAATGTTATAAAATTTATTTGCTCTTCGAATTTACATCATAATTGGATTGCTTTTTGATAACGACAGTTTCTTTTTCTTATTTGTGTGGGCAAAATAGTGCGAGTGAACATATTTATTAGTGAAAAGTGCGCATAGAATACATAGATGTTTTGTATTCAGGTATGTATAATATGCTTCCAAGTTTTATAGTATAATTATTTTCATGTTCACAAATTTTCAAATCCAACCGAGAAAAACGCAATGTTATTTATTTATCTATAGAAACGGCAGAAAAATTGTAAAGTAAATATTGTTTACCTTACCCATGACATTGGAATGAAAACCCATAAGGATAAAATTAGATAACAGGCTAGGCGTCGGAATCATTTCGAATAATATCGACGAAGAAATTGTTTTTGATGCAGCAGCGTTTAAGGCATCTTCAAATATTAATATTTCTTAAAAAATAGACTTTGCATAGTCTATTCCTGAAAACTTTAAAAAGTAAGACTTTCATATTATTTTGTCATTTGGCTAAGGTTTTAAAAAATTTCAGATTGATGTACGCTACCCTTCCTGAATCTGGTTCAATTATTACCACCTCCAGCGAATGAAAACAAAAAGTTGCCGACATATTAACGCATTGGCAAATGCGCAACACGTAATTTTTTTTTATTTAATTGATTCAATTATAATAATAAATCAAACTCTTTACTAGGCTGCATTATGAAACTAAGGAGTATGTATGAAATTCGGTCAACTTATCGCCACAGATTGTAGCAGTTAGGTATTGTTAATCATATACATATATATAATTAAATGTAAATAGGTAATTTTGTAATTAATAATATTATTTTATGGTTTCTGGATTCCACACTTTTGTGTTTTATTTACCGTGACGTGTCGGTCTCTGCTGAGACCTTTATCAAACTGTTTGATAAATGTTCTTAGTAGAGACCAAAACGCCACGTTTAATAAAGCACAATAGTGTTGAAATCCGGACATCTTTCCTTTAAAAATGTGTACTTTATTTCTATAGCACATGTCTAAATATATAATTTAATTTTGTATTTTAATATTGTATTTAATTTTATATATATTTGTTTTCGAAATAAACTGTTAAGAATTACAGATTGAGAGGTAATGTTGTATAGTTTCATTTTACCCAGATTATAAGAGTATACTAAAGAGGTATAAAGATCTTTTTAAATTCAGGTATAGATTAAATAGGAGCTATGGATACATAGTGAACATTTCTTGCTATTAATTTTGTACATTTATTTTATAGCATATTTTCATAAATACTAAGAATTAAATTTATACGAAAATGTTATAAAATGGTTCTATAAGGAAAAGTATAAATTCAAACTCAGTCGTTATAAAATCAATTGGGATGAATAATATTCATTTTATAAATAATTTGTAAGGATTTATATGTATATCATGTTGCTATAAAATTTACACCAAAATTTTTAACCGTGATGCAATTTAACTTTCTAAAAATATGACAGATGAGTGAGTGGCTCTTTTTAATTAGCAAAGTGCTGTGTGTTACCAATCTACTAACGATGAAGACGAGCTAAATTACGAATTAGCCAAATTATAATTTGGACCGCAATGTGTCAATGGTATTACCCCGCTCCTTCACGAATAAATAAAATAAAATAATATCCCAGGAGACTCTCCTATCAAAATCGTCAGAAAATTTTCTCTAGGAACACCTAAAATCAAAATCAAAAAATGAATAAAAAGGTTTTGGTACAATTGATTTCGTAAAAGAGCAAAAATTAAAAAATCTGTATACGGTGATGAAACAACCATTCGTGTCACAAACGCTTTCTCAAACTACTTTGTCGGTCAGTCTAGTAGATATATCAGTTTCTCACATGTGCGGTTTTTTCAGAAGTACTATAATGCGTATAATAATAAATACAGTGGTAGACATTCGTATGAGCGCACTACTTTTTTTTCAGATATTTCTTGAAAAAAAAAAAAAAATTGAATACTTTTAAAAGATATATATTATGTTTTCTTTGTTAAGAAATGATTTGAATTCATTTTTGGAACAAATTTTTTCTTTTTCTGGATTTAAAAAAAACAAAATTCTAATTAATGGTTAAACATTCGTATGAACGTACTTATAAGTAAAAAAAAAAATATTTTTTTTATATTCATATTTTTGGAACTTTTTTTATTTAATACTTTGTATGGCCTCCTTTATTTTGAATGACACTAAAAATTCGGCTGGGCATTGAATTTGTTAAATTATTTAGACAATCCAGGCCAATTTAGAACCAGCACGTGCGAATGGCTGCTTTTAAGGAATTTACCCTATCAAACTGACGTGCATTTGCATACACTTTGCAAGCGAGAATCCCCCAAAGGTTCTTAATTGGATTACAGTCAGGACTACAAGCGGGCCAGTCAAGTGTGCGAATATTTTTGTCCGAAAGCCAATCCTTGGTTTGCCTCGAAGCATGAATGGATACATTATCCTGCTGAAAAACTTCATCTTCCTCGTCGCAACTATCCAGATGACTAATTAAAACGTCTTCCAAGAGATCTATGTACATCTGGGAGTTCATTCTAGTAGTTATGAAACAGATTGGAAGCTTTTCTTTGCAGGAGAACGAACCCCAAACCATAGCGCTTCCACCGCCAAAATGACGCTTCGATCTGACCACGTTGTGTTTTTTCAAATTATGCCAGTAGCAACTGTAGCAGTCCAAATTGGATTTTTTTTCATCAGAAAAAATTACTTTTCCCCATTCATATGTCCAAGACATGTTTTTTTTACGGCGAATTGTAGTCTCTTCTCTTGGTGAGTGGCAGTTAATCGGAGTTTTCCTTTAAGTTTCGTCCATGCTATATTTGGCGAAGTCCTTGAAACACGAGCAATGGGACGAGGTGTTACATTAAGCTCTAATTTGTCCTTAATTTGTTTTCCAGATAGCCGATTTGTTGTTGCCTCGTGTCGAATTTTGCCTTTGTCACGCAAGGATAATTTTGTATTGTCCTTTGTTGGAGCCTTAACGCCATTCATGATTGCACATTCAGATCGACCAAGTTTAGTAGCTATTTGCCTATTGGAGAAGTCATTTTCTTTCAATAAATTGATGGCAACCTGCTCCGCATCATTTAAGCCCTTCTCAGAATGCATTACTGCAAAAACCACGCTCATACTAAATAATATTGCATAATATATTCTGCACAAACCTTCAATGAAAATTCTTTAATGCTATTTAAAACAAAATTTGCAAAAAAACTTTAAATTTCGCGTTCACAACTCAATAATTCCTCGATTCGCTCATACGACTGTCGCAGCTCAAACTGAGCGCCATTCACATTTTTCGCTTTTTTTTTTCAAAGTAGTACCGTTAGTTTCATCAGTTTTACTGTTGTGTATTACTCATCCATAGCAATTTAAAAAATAGGGAGAAAAAGTTTTTCTCAGAAATATTTTACAGTGGGGAACACAATACTTTATACATTTTCAGATGCGCGCTACGAATGTCTACCACTGTAGTAGATCAGGCAAAACGTTTTGGAAGTTCCCTTAAAAATATTTTTCTATCCGATTAAAATAGCATCAAATGTACCAAAAATTAACCAAAAAATTGTTTAGCCTTACCCAAAAAGAAAATAACACACCAAACTCTGCAAGTTTGTCGTCAGCACTTTTCGATTAGGCCATCAATAAGATAAATGTAGATGCATATTTTTTCTGTTTCTAATAAAAATAAATAATCTCCAATTGTTCAGCGATGTGCTCAATCTTTTGCGACGAGCTGTCAGCGTGACAAACAGACAGACGACACAGAAAAATCTGCTTTTTTAGATTCCTACGACCTCAAGTAGTTGAAATCTTTAAAAAATTACACATCGAGATATTTTTCCAGATCACAAGAGTACTTTTTAATTTTATAATATGGGGAACTAAAAATTAACAAAATAACTCTGAGATCCAACACTATCGTCTTGTCTAAATAGTAAAAATGGGCTATAATTAAAAAATACAACCAAACTGTTAACAAATTTGAAATTATTAAATAGATTATTCAGAAAAAATCCAAAGCAAAAATTAACAATATCACAACCTCCTTATCAAGAAAATTTCACCACTTTTCAAAATCAAACCCCATTTATTGTACGGTAGAAGAAAACTGACTGTAAGTAAAAACATAACAGGACTACGACTGGGCGTAAACTCCAATCATGCGATACTCTAGATGAAAGAGAAATTTTTTGATTTCAAGAAATTTGGTAGGGGAAATGGTATAGGGGTTGACGACATTGAACTAATTTTTTCTCATCACGCTAAAGTTGCTATCAAAATGTCTTACACAAAACTTAGAATCAAAAATTTCATAGGTGCTGAGAAGATTAGTGTATTGGATTTAGTGAAATTGTGCAGTTTGTATAGGAGGTGGTAGAAGAAGGGGCAAGTTCATAAAGACTTGTCTGGAAATAACTATAAGCCTCATACGCATGTTATGATTTAAATTCTAGATCTGCAGTATTCACACTTTTCACTTTTTTGGAAAGTTGTAAAATTGTGTCAGATTGTATTGGAGGGGTAGAAGGAGTAAAGCTAATAGTCTAATCCTTTTTTGGCCTTTCTAGTAATTCTAGATTAATATTAAGTGCACAATTTCATCTCGATAAATTTTATATGAACTAAGTAAATTGGTTTCATAGAGTATTTCATGAAAAAGTGCAGAGGTGGTGGAAGGAAGGGAAGGACTTAAATAATTTTTATACAGTAGATTGAAATTATAATAAAAGTAATATATTCCAAATTACAGATCAATAGCATCTATACTTTCGGAGCAAATCCTTTTATTGTCGAATTGCAAAATTGTGTCATTTTGTATGGGAGGGGGTAAAGCTAATCGTCTAATTTTTTTTGATCTTACTAATGACTCCAAACAAGTGACTAATGCATAATTTGAACTCGATAAATTTTATACATACTGAGTAAATTGGTTAAGAGCATTTCATGAAAAAATGCAGTTTGTATGGGAGGGGGTGGAAAGAGAGGGAGGACACAAGTTTTTTCTATACCGTAGATTGGAATTATTACAAAAATAATATACTCCGAATCTCAGACCAGCAGCTATTATACTTTGCGAGGGAATTTATTGTCGAATTGCAAAATTGTGTCATTTTCTATGGGAGGGGGTAGAAGGGGTGGAGCAATTTTGTCCGTTCACGAGCTTGACCTTACTTTTTTGAAACAAAAACTGAGAAATTACAAAATTATTTTCATCACATTAACGGATGAGGTGTCGTCGCAGCTGACTAAAATTTGTTAATTATTGATTTTTTCTGCTTAGAATTTAGTTTCCAGAATGATGTTGGTGGAGCTGTTTCTCTATTTCTTGTACAAGATGGCAACTATGGTGGTCTATAATTTTTTTTTGGTCTTGCCAATTTAGTAAAGGATAGTTGTGAAGCAGATGGTATCCAAGAGTCGAAAGCCTTTTTTTAAAATTTTTGTGTTGTTCTTGAAATAAATTTAAAAGAATCTTACATAATTTTGCCTTTTATTTTGTAAAGAAGATAAATACAAGGGACAACGTTCGCCAAGTAATCTGATTACTAAAATTTGTTGCGCAAAAATGTGAATTGCGCACGTTTAACAAGCAAATTTTTATATTATTCTATCAACCAATTAGTAAATGTTTTGGTTAACGTTTTCACAGAGCATTTTGAACTAAAACGGAAAATTTCTGGATTTTTTATTAGTCGTTTTAGATTCGGCACAGATCCTTTCGTCAGCTTAGTAACGCTCTGAGTAGAGATCGAAACGCCACGATTAATAAATTTAAATTATGTGAAAAGCTTTTCCCTTCAATCAGTACATTTTTGGATTGCAAAAATTCAAGTAACTATTCAATCTACAAAGCCGTTTTAAGGCTCGTATCGATATTGCAGACCAGTTCTCATGCCGACATTTGCAAGTAATAGTTGTACAATCACCTAGTTTTGCAATTTTTGCTTGCAAAATAAAAACAACTTGCTTAAGGATTTGTATGATCATTAAAACCGCTCTGATTTTTGCCCATTTCTATTAATATCCACTTTCTTCAACAGAAGAGGGATTATGCAACTGGAACAAAAGATAAACTAATATTCGTCACGAATATTGCAGTCCACAGGGCTATAGTCCTGTGATGTAATGAGTAAATGCTGTATACCTTCTGTCATAAAATTTAAGTATACTGTATGGAGTGTATGACAAGAGGGTAATAAGAGTAGATACTGAAGGGTGTATGATGGAAGTGAATCTATCGAAATTAAAAGAAGAATAATTATGGCTGAAAAGATGAATTGTTTGGTACTTCCAACAAAAATGTGAACTTAAAATAAAACTTATCTTCGACAACCTAGAAGTGTCAATCTTCATTTAAAAAACTGCAATGGGCTGGTCATGTGAAGAGGATGGATGACGGAAGAATCCCCAACTGCACACTAAAGAAGAAAGTCGAAGAACAAATACCAGTTGGAAAACCACCAAAGTGGAAGCGCTGAAATGATTCTATTGAAGCAGACGACAAATCACGATAGGATTTACAAAGGACGGATGTCACTGAATCGAGAAGGATAGAGGCAGAGTACATAAGAGACCATGGCTCGAATTGTGCCATAGTGCCATCGTAATCAAATGAATCAAAATGTAAATACTGCTAGTTTATACTTTCGCAGTGCACTTTAGTCATACTTTCATGGAGTATACGTAAATCAATAGCTAGAGTGTAGCCTAGTGGGTAGCGTGTTGGTATTGTAATGCGAAGGTCGTGAGGTGAAATCCCGGTCGGCACAATATATAATTCCAACACATTGCCACATTGCCTGCTTGGATGTACGTTGGTCACCTCAATCTACGAAGATGAAAAATTCGTAGAAAGAGGGTTATGCGAAGAGCATTTCCACAATAAGCAATAAAAAATGTTAAGGAACTTGCATGTCAGGAGGCCAAGGTCTAATTTGGGCTGTAGAGCCATTGTAGAAGAAGAAGATACGTAAATCAATAAAAAAAACGAACAGTAAAGTAACATTCTCGGCGAATATTGGATTAAGCTCTATCCCTCTTCCGTTCGAGAAACTGCTCACAGGAATGGAAGCCAAATGCGCTGGATCTGGCACAGGTTCGAAGCACTGGCTTCATAATATGGTAATACCAGTGGCTGATTAATTCAAGTCGCTCGAAATGATTAATATAACCCATCAATAATTAGGCATATTTCTCGTATTTATGCATATCAATTTACCCCGTAGGCAAATATGAAATTTCATGACCACCAATTTATAACGACTATCTACATATTTTTGCACTTTATCATTTAAAAGCGATATGATCGTACGATCTTTAAAATTTTACTTTATGCCTGAAATTCTCTAATGATAATTTTCACACTTCTTCGCATATAATTACAGGTAGAACTAAGTGCCGTACTATCGAAACAAGGCATCACTTTCAACAAGGATACCGCGCCTCGTGACGATAGCTGCAATTAAATCCAAACAACAATTGCTTTAAGGGTTTGTCTTACTTATTGTTTTCGTGACCAAAAAACGGAGCCTGCTTAAGCACCAACCCACCGTTCAACTGTTCCATAATTCAATCTTTTAATTAATAACGCCTATCCTCAAACATACTGCCAGCTCTCTAATTAGGATCATGCCGACGTGGAGACTCCCGTAGACCCCGAAGGATTCCCATATTCAAATTACGCATAACTTAGTAACTGAACGGAATGGATGGATGGGTCTAGTTTCAGTTTTTGGTATAGCACCCCCTACGGTCAGCACCAATGTCAGACGCTAATAGACGGTAATTACTGACCGATTTAAGATGATTTATATAAGTCTTGTCGGAGATGTTGGTGGAGCTATGGCGTTTATGAGTACTATACTATATAACACGGTGAAGTGATTTTTTTCTGATTCTCATGCATGGAAGTGTGAATCAAATAGCCATTAAATCTAATAATTTTTTGGTCGTTTTTTACAAGATTGTTATGATTGACGAATTGCGTTCATCATACTTTTTTCGATTTTATTCAAATGAGCATTGTAGTTTATTTGAAATATTACATCTAAGGATTGGTATTGGCATATTGGAGAGCTATGTTCAAAAATCATTCTCTATTGCCAGCTCAAAACAGTGACTACTATGATCATGAAGTTAATGAATAAAATTTATCAATGAAAGGTCAATACTGTTGAAAAAAAAATTCACAAAAACTTCCTATCAAGATATTAAATAGGTAGGTACACTGGAAATGTGAAATATATAATTAAATCAAAAATCATAGAACTTCAACCTAGTAATTACCACATCGTAAGTGATTTATATTGTATTTATCAATATTCAAAACAACTTTGATGATACCTATCAGAGATTTTCACTGATAAAAAATAAATCAGAAAATTTGAATAAAACTCGGCCAATGTGGCAATTATTGTGCCGCGAAAAACAAACAAAGGTATCCGGTAGCTTAACCAAGTACAAACTTGTGTTACTTCCTTACCGGAGGGCAACTACTTAATCACTTCGACTGCATTATGCAATTAAATGCAGACCCACTCTCGTTAATTAAAGACGGAACCGTGTTTTAATTGCAAAGCCCATCAATTTGACGAACGAACCTGCCAAAATCTCCTCAATTCCAAATTTGTTCTCGTACCTCGTTCAAATTGTGCATTCATTTCGCGCAATCAAAATAATACGTCACTAACGTGAGAATATCAAATGCAGGAGGCAGCGCCTTAGCACTTTATGCATTAAAGTCGAAAGCCTACATGAAGAATCACAGTTACAGTTCATTAGCAGCTGCTCCATGCTATTAAGGCTCTTAAGAAGGCCCGGTGTGTTCTGCTGATGGCCCTTGTACGCGTGTACACATCCCCTAAGTTTTCTTAGGATCTCTCGGGCGCACACACCACTCACCGTCCGCTCTGCCACGAGCTAAACCTGCCCCGCCGCGCGTCTTCGAAACTAGAAAAACGGATCCGTTTGATTCGAGTCAAAGATAAATTCGATGGATGAGTATAAATCTTATGAAAAGAAGGAAAGAAATAGTTCGTCTTGAACTTTTTACGGAAACCTTTCATGTGTGTCTAGAGATCCCTCCAAATTGAAATCAGCAGTGCAGCATCTTTTGGGCTCCAAGTGTCCTAAATTACGGCGTCGTCAATGAACGGCCCGAAGGTAGCCAGGGCGGGCGATTATGTTGTCCTATGTTATAGTTGCGAATCAAAAATTTGGCTTGTATACATTTTTATACGGCGCGTTTACGGAAGGCGGCATAGTGTGTCTTCAATACACTACAGTGCATACATATTCACCTGAGATGCTGCGATCCGTCTCAACAACCTAACAATCAATGAAAACGGATGTCAATATATTTCCGATTCGATTCTATGTGTTTTTTTTTTGCCCGGCGATTCCCACATATCGAGAAAAAGACGATACGATTCTTCTGTTAAATGTCTTGGGGCCATGTCCTCCACGTCTTTTAATGGATAATTAAATTCAGATTACTCCTGTGTGTAGACTGTTTTATTGGAGTGTCTCTCTCGTTGCGAGTGTTTAACGAGTCCCGGCGGATGTATAATTCGAGCCTGGAGGTAATTTCTTAATAACAACGGACAGTGATAACTGATAAATCGATCAATGCGTACTGAGTATATGTTGATACAGGTGAAGTACATATAAAATGTGTGTTATAGGTATTTTGTGTGGGCAGAGCTGTTGTACAGAAAGTTTACTGGTGAGGCTGTCATGTAGAAAAAATTATCGATTTCTAATTGGACTAAGATTGAAGTGTATTTACGACAAGAAAGTTTATCAAGATTCTTGATTTATTTTTCTCATTCAATTACAATGTTAAGTTGAAAGTTTTGATTAGCTTTGAAATATGAAAAAATAAATTTTTTCAAGATTTGTAATTGTTTTTAAGCTAAATTAAAATTGTCAGAAAGATGAACCTATTAACTATTTACCTTACGTTTCTGCAACCAGAAGACATTTTTGGGGAATATGTTCCGTACAATAGAAAGTTCACTATAATATCTATGGAAGCAGGACTTAATGCATATCAAATATACGAATTATTTTTGACGGGGATGATTGAAATACTCGTACTCTGGAAGTCTTGCAAAATGGGCATGAGTTACAGAGCTAATATAAATAATAAGTGAAGAATTTTAAATGAGTTTGGCTTAGATTTTGGATTGTGTGTAAATAGTAGAGTTTGGATAAGATATTTACAATATTTATTTCTATTTAGCTGCGAAAGTAATGTATGCGAATGAACACTCAATATTAGAGTTGAGTTGCTGATTTTGTATAAATGCATAGGAAAATGAATGTTTTAAAGACTGCGTCCAGTTCCATTGTACAGTCCGAAAAATATTTGCTCTCTTGCAGCACACATCTATAGGACTGGGCAAGAGGACTTCAGTCACTTGTACACAATTTCCAGGATAACACATTTTTGTAATTTCTGTAAAAACTCTCATGGATAGAAATAGCTATAAGTTGAATTAAGAAATGTTGGTAATTTTTTGCGTTTTCGTTTCTTTTACTTTCATAATAAGAACAGCTAAGACTATTTTTGTTGACTTGAGTGTTTAATGTTTGACTTAAAAATTTATTGGTGATTTTTTCCATGCAATTTGTTCAAATTTTTAGAAAAATCCATTTACGTTTTGTTTTTCTATACTACTTATACGCTTAGTTATTATTTCATGCCAGATTGGGCTTACTAACAACTGTGAAGTGGCCGCGGCTACCAAATAAACGTTTTTTAAGAAATCTAAGAAAACTTGGCTGACTTTAATTTTTTTAACGTATTTTTCGAATAGTGTTTTAAAGTTTAAATGGTCGACATTTGTGCTAATCTTTAAAAGACGTCCAAAAACGGTTCAAAAATCTTTACTTATTAGATTCTTTTGGTTTTTTAGTTACTTTTAAGCAGCTCTGGAGTCGTAAATAGATCAAAGTGTTACCGTATTTTACCCGGAATTAAAGCAGACAGTAGATCTTTCTGAATTATGAGATTCACATGGTAGATTCATGTAGAAGATTGCCATGAGAGGTTCTAAACTATTATAAAACTACTAGAGGATGAGATATAATAATAATTTTCCATCAGCTTATTGATATTATTGGCTTAATGGATTCACTCATGGCCGTCACTCTGTCATGGCGGAATTTAAAAAAGGCCGTCCAAAATGTTTTGTTGTGCCAGAAACAATAGATGCTGTGCCCGAACTGATAAAGCAAGATCGTCCTGTGGCATGCCGTAAGAATGAAAAATTCTTGGGCATTCGTATGACAATCCTTTGCCAGATTTTACATGAACATTTATTCAAGAAAAGGATCTGTGCGCGTTAGTTTCCGCAAAATTTGGCAATAGCTCAAAAAAGGCTCGAACCGGTTGTGTAATAAAATGCTAAGAAGTACAATTCTGGTGCGTCAAATGTCGTGTAGTATATTTACATAGGTGCCAAATCTTAGATC
Organism: Chorisops tibialis; assembly: GCA_963669355.1. Classification (NCBI taxonomy): domain Eukaryota; kingdom Metazoa; phylum Arthropoda; class Insecta; order Diptera; family Stratiomyidae; genus Chorisops; species Chorisops tibialis. The sequence goes on along the minus strand of OY770264.1, from coordinate 46,378,147 downwards.
TATGCTTATGAGCCCGAAAGTAAATAGCAGTCAACAGTAAATCTCTTCCTAGCTAGAGTATAGCCTAGTAGGTAGTGTTGGTCTTGTAATGCGAAGGTCGTGAGTTCAAATCCCGGCCGGCGCAACATATAATTCCGGCACATTGCCTGCTTGGGTATTCCTTGGTCACCTCAATCTAAGAAAATAAAAAATTCGTAGAAAGAGGGTTGTGCGGTTGTGCTTCACCATTACAATGCAAGCTTTCACACATCAGCCCAAACATCTCAATATTTGATCGGCTATACATCAATTGAATAAACGTAATATTGGTAAACGAATATTTAGATGCTATAATTAACATAGATAGTTTATCACTGTCCACGGATGAAGTCTTATCAGAAATGAATGATCTTGATGCACATAAAAATGCTGGATACGATTCAATTCCTCCTCTATTTAAAAAAAACCTCTTCCTTGCTATGTCGCACTTTAAGTATTATTTTTAATAAGTCGTTATCATCTGGTGAATTTCTTGATGAATGGAAAATCTTTTTGAGAGCCTTGTAAAAAATAAGCTTTAGTTTTCTGTTAAAGGATGAATTTCGGAGCACCAACACGGACTCGTAAGCAGTTGCTTAGCCGTTACCAACTTGAGTATTTTTACAAAATATTATGTTGATAATATTGAAAAAGGATACCAAATTGATGTTCTGTATACTGACCTACACAAAGCTTTCGAAAGAGTTGACCATTTGATTCTCATCGATAAATTACAAACACTTGGCTTCCATTCTAATTTGTTGTCGTAGATTTCATCTTAATTAAAAAAAAGAACACAATAGTTTAAAATAAATAATTTTATTCCTTCACCATTTGATGTTTAATCAGGTGTACCTCAAGGTAGTTATTTGGGAACTCTACTGTTTCTTCTTTTCAGAAATGATTTGCCTTCAGTTTTCAATTAATGTAATTAATGTAAATGTCGCTAATAAGCTGATGATATTAAAATATTCTCAAGAGTATGTAATATTTCTCACTGCATGTAAAGGGTTTTCCAATAAGGACTTGACAACTTTTTTTCAAAATAAAATGCAAACCATTTGAGATATTTCAAAAACTTTATTATTTACCATGATAAAAATGTTAAGTTTACTGAATAAATTGACAGTGACAGTTCAATGATTAGTGAAAGGGTGCGTTCACAAATTGAATTCAAAGTTGTCAAGTCGCTATTGGAAAACCCGATATATTGATGCAGAAAAAGTTAAAATCACTACAACTGAATTTTCATAAACGTAAAATTTTCTCTTCTCACCGATCTGCTTTTCCCATACATTCCGATTACAAAATTTATGACTTGATTTTTCAAAGAACAGTTGAAGATAAAGATCTTCGAGTAATTGTTGACTCTCAGTTAACATCTAATTCTCACATTGACTACTGCAGTCTGCTAGTATATATGAAACGTAATAGTACTGATTTCGTAGATCTTCTTACCTTAAAAACTCTTTTTATATCGTTTATAAAGCCAATTTTAGAGTATATGGAATTCTTTATATGACGTACACAAAAAGCGAGTCGGAAAAGTGCAAAAAAATTTTACTAAATTTGCTTTTCGTAAGTTAAACTGGTCATCTGAATCGCTTGCACATGTAGTGCGATGCCAATTATTAGAATTGCACATCCTTGCACAATGGCGAAAGATGCTTGTAATAATGTTCATTAAATATATTTTATCTGCTCATATAAATTGCTCTCAATTGTTGTCATTTATTTCAATATGCGCTCCAGAACGCTCTATAAGATCCTGATCTCTCTTACATGTTCATTATCGTAGAACTCATTGTGGTATCAATGAACCAATTTCTAGATGTGCAAAGTACTATATTACCATATACATATTCTATAAGCGATAAGATTGACTTCAGTAATACTAGAACGTTAGTTAGTTCTGAAGTTTTTGAGCCATTTGGGTTTTATAAAAAATCCTGGTCCTTATTTTTATACTCTAGATGAAATCCGAGAGTATATTGCGTTTGTCGTACCGTTTTTAATAAGCCTGGGTGTAGCCTAGTGAGTAGCGTGTTGGTCTAAAATGCGAAAGTCGGGAGTTCGAATCCCGGTCGACGTATAATTCTCGCACACTGCTTACGTTGGTATATCTGGGTCCCCTCAATCTGCGAATATGAAATTTCGTAGATAGAGATTTGCTTGAAGGGCTAAAAATCCTTCCGCAATAAAAAATGTTGCCAATGCCAAGGCCCGATTTGGGCTGTAGTGCCATTCAAGAAGAAGTACTGTTAATTTTACTTTATTATTTTAATAATAAAGTATTGTGATCGACTTGGGAAAAAAAAAATTTGCTACCCTGAAATTTTGTTTTTTCGCGTTTCATGACTAAATTAGCCTAAAAATGCAAAAAAAAAATCCGTCTGTCTGTACGCCGTCCGCCGTCCGCCGTACGCCGACGTGTACGCTCGGCGCACTTTAACTCCCAAACCCTTCAAGATAGAAAGTTCATTTTTGGGGGGAATGTAGATAATTGCGGATCTCAGGCGGACACCCATTTTGGGGGGTGTACGAGTTCAGGGGGAGGCGGGCGGAGCGCTTAAAAAATACGAATTCAAATATCTCAACCATGGTACGACATAGGAAGCTAAAACTAAACATACATATAGATAGGTTTGTGGGACAACTTTTAAAAATAATTTAATTTTTTTATCCATTGGGGTGCGAAAAGGGGGGCTAAGAACCAATTGTCGGCCGAATTTTTTTTTCAAATGATTATATCTTCGAAATTACTTACCATAAAAAATTGATATTTTGAGACTGTTAAGATGGTATCAAGGTCTACTGGAATCAGTTTAGATAGAAGCTAATTATTGTAAGGGGGAGGGCCAGGGCGGGTGCAAAGAAAAAATAAATATCTCGGCTATTTATTGAGCTATATAATTGAATCTTAGAACCTATATTAAGCTATATTAGAGAAATACGAGAAAAATATAACATTTGGACAAAATAGTAATGGGGGGAAATGGGGAGCATTTCAAAAATGATGCACTTTCCAAAATTTCAAACCGTTATAATTAAATTTGGTTACAGATATCAAATTAAAATTTTGTCAAATTGTAGAACTAAGTAGTTTTTAAATTTGCTACAAATTTTACGTTGGGAGGTGCAAGGGGAGGGAGGTGGTAACCAAAAATGTCGAAAATTTTGAGGGGCTCTGGTGCAAGATACAAAATTTAAATTTTCCTGTGGATACATCTATTTGTTGTACATACAGAAAAAATAATAAAAATTCCACAATTGTTATGCACCGACCCCCCTGGTCTACCGTGCACAAGGTGTTTCATGTGCAATGAAAAAACCACATAAACTGAAAATTTTTGAATGAAATTTGACGGTAGAAACTTGAAAACTTGCAAAATGCATTTAAAAAAAATCTTTAAAAGAATGAAATATAAACTGGTCGAATACCTTGAAAGCTTCTACTACCTCCCATACAAAATGATTTTTTCGACCATTTTTAAGAAATTAATTATCACCTAATTAGTAAAAGCTATCAATTTTAAATTTTGCACAAAATCATTTGAAAATAGTTGAAATAGACCTGCGTCAAATTTTTTGAGATCACACTTGCCGTTCTACCCCCTCCCAAACAAAAGTATGATTTCGACCAATTTCAATAAAACAACTGCTAACCAACAAATTAAAAGCTACGAACTTGAAATTTTGTACGAGCACCTTAAAAGAGAAAAAAAAGAAAATTGCGTCACAAATTTTACGATTCCCCTACCTCTTCTACCCCCTCCCATACAAAATTATTTTTTCGACCATTTTTAGGAAATCCGTTATATTAAAGCTACCAATTTCATATTTTGCAGAAAAACTTAAAAAAATAATTGAAATGATATTACTTTAAAAGTTTTGCTATCGCGCTTGCCCTTCTACCCCCTCCCATACAAAAGTATCATTTCGACCTATTTCATTGAACAACAAATTAAAAGCTACGAACTTTAAATTTTGTACGAGCACACTACAAGAGAAAGGAAATAAAATTGCGTCACAAATTTTACGATTCCCCTACCTTCTCTACTCCCTCCCATACAAATGTTTGGTTTCGTGAATGTAAAATACACCGAATCCTATGAAAATTCTATGCAACTTCGTCTATGAAACTGACATTCTATGCAGAGAATATTGGACGTGATTGAAGCAATCAATTAAAAACTATTACCATCCACCCACTTTTACTATCACCCTTCACCCCACTTCTCTCAAAAACTCAAACTTGGATAAATAAACGAATGAAATATTGATTATATGTACTGGAGCTTTTGAACGTTTCCGCAAAGTGTTAAATTGACAATTGCCCTGCCCAAGAACCCGCTTTCACTTAGTCTTCCCTAACCACTCTAACCTGCATATTGACTTTTCGCACATACGCAACTTGTCCCAAGAATAATAAAGTTTCGCCCGACTTGTTGGCAGTTTATTTTTATCCATTGGCGTCCGAAAAGGTGGGGCTAAAAACAAATTGTCGACCGAATTGTTTTTTCAAATGACTATATCTTCGAAATTACTTATTGTAAAAAATTCATATTTTGGGACCATTAAGGTGGCATATAGTTCCATAGGAATCAGCTTAGAGAGTGGCTAATTATTGTAAGGGGGAAGGTCAGGGGGGGTGCAAAGGAAAACATTTAAAAATGAATATCTCAACTATCTCTTAAGCTATGTAAATCAAACTTAAAACGTATATTAAACTATACTAGGAAAATACAAAAAAAAATATAATATGTTGTAATAATAGTAGTGGGGGGAAATGGGGAGCATTTCAAAAATGGCGAATTTTCAAAATTACAAATCCTCATATCTCAAAAACGAGTACAGATATCAAATCGAAAATTTAGCAGATTGTAGAACTATATAATAGTTATTTTTGGTAAAAATTTTAAGTTGGGGGGTTTAAGGGGAGGGAGGTGATAAGCAAAAATGTCGAAAATTTTGAGTGATTTTTTTAGGGGTCTGGTGAAAGATACAAAGTTTAAATTTTGCATGTGGATACGTCTATTTGATGTACATAGAAAAAAGATAATGACTTTATTCATAATTGTTATAAACTGACCCCGCCGGTCTAATGTGCACAAGGTGTTTCATGTGCATTGAAAAAAACACATAAACTGAACGTTTTTGAGTGAAATTTTAAGGTAGAAACTTGAAAATTTGCGAAATGCATTTTAAGAAAATCCCTAAATATATGAAATATTAACTGGTCGAAAAGCTTCAAAACTTCTACCCCTCCCATACAGAATTATTTTTTCGATCATTTTTAAGAAATCAATTACATATCACCTAACTATTAAAAGATATCAATTTGAAATTTTGTAGAAAAACTTATAAAAATAGTTGAAATTAAATTACGTTAAAAGTTTTGAAATCGGGCTTGCCCTTCTACCCCCTCCCATACAAAAGTATGATTTCGACCAATTTCATTAAATCACTTTTAACCAACAACTTAAAAGCTATGAACTTGAAATTTTGTACGAGCACCTTACAGTAGAAAGAAAAGAAAATTACATCACAAGTTTTACGATTTCTCTACCTCTTCTCTTCCTCCCATACAAAATTATTTTTTCGAGCATTTTTAAGAAATCAGTTAACAGCTAAATCTTAAAAGCGATCAATTTCAAATTTTGCAGAAAAACTTATTAAAATAATTCAAATGAAGTTGCTTTAAAAGTTTTGAATTCGCGCTTGCCGTTCTACCACCTCCCGTACAAAACTATGATTTTGACCAATTTCGTTAAATCAACTAATAACCAACAAACTAAGAGCTACGAACTTGAATTTTTTTACAAGCACCTTACAAGAGAAGCAAAGCAAAACTACATATCAAATTTTACGATTCCTCTACCTTCTCTACCCCCTCCCATACAAATGTTCGGTTTCGTGAATGTAAAATACACCAAATTTTATGAAAATTCTATGCAACTTCGTCTATGAAACACATTCTATACAGAGAATATTGGACGTGATTCAAGCAATTAATTAAAAAGCTATTAACATCCACCCACCCTTACTCCTCCTCCTCCCCTCATGAAAACCCAAACTTGCAGAAATGAATGACATATTGTTAAATTGACAACAGCCCTGCTCAAGAACTCCCTTTCACTTAGCCTTCCCTAACCACTCTAACCTGCATATTGACTTTCCACTCACCCACAACTTGTCCGAAGAATAATAAAGTTTCGCCCGACTTGTTAGCGGTTTATTTTTAAATTAGTTAACATTTATATTTTCTCTCACAGTAAGGCAGAAATCTTAGCTTGACAGTTAGCTCAAATACGACTATAGCTCATGTAGCTTTGCCTGCAGCTTCCAACAGTAAAAACAGAATAATCTCAATTGGATCTCCGGACAATTTAGCTTTGAGGTAATAAACAAGCTGATTCATTACGTAGAAAAAGATTCGAGTCCAATTTCTTAGGTTCTCTTCCTTTTTACGGGATACCTCTTACTGCCAAAGTTAATATCTAAAATCACATTACTGAAACTCGGTATCAGGAAATAATGCTAAGCTTTGTATTCCAAAACGTTTGCTTAAAAGAACTTCTGAATATTTTCTATTAAATAGAAATAAGGCTAGACTCTTAGTGGGTATCTTAAGTGGATACCATCTTCACAGAAATGGACTCTCAGAAGACAACCTCTGTAAAATCTGAATTAAGGAGGATGAAGCAGCAGAACATTAACGATTCGTAAAACCAACTGAATTTTCTTCTACGTAATATCCTAAGCTTTATCAATAGTACGGGACTCTATAAGAAACTCTAAAATCATATACCGAGGGACATCACAATGGGCTGTTAATGACAGAGGAAACCGAACGTGTAATCTAAATATAAATTACTTAAATGGTAATAACTTCCACTTGACGATCTTTCCTAATAACAATATTGGCCATTCCACTGTAAATGGAAAAAGTAGAAGTTCGTCAAAATCGGGATGTCAACGTTTTTAACTATCTTTCTCTTCATTTCATAATATTCGATACTAGAAATGAGCAAAATAAAATTTGGAAGAACATTTCAAGGAATACATTTTAAATCGTCACTAATTTGAATCACGGATTTGTTATCAATATTGCCATTACCATTTTGTACTTTTGCAGTCATATTCAATTTAAACAATTTTTTTAAATTTAAATGAAAACCAAACTATTGATGAAAGAATTATGTTCAAAATGCACGCAATAACGAAGCCATAGATCACCTGGCCTTTACAGGATCCTCTCGGAATTACCTGAACGGAACCCTAACATAAATACCTGAAACATAAGCCGACCAAGAAACGGCCGGCGGTAATTTGTTGCAATTTAATTTTATGTTTCGGTTTCGACAGATCGCGATCGCGCTAGTACACTGACCCCATTATACTACCGATCTTGTCAAAATTTACGATCGCTAGTTCATGTTTCGGCATAATTCCTATTGGAAGAAAAGGAGGGATGATTCTAACAGGAGCGTGGACGGAATCTTATAGGAGCTAACCACGATCCTGGCAATATAAATGGCCCTTGTGCACACGATCGATCGATCTTCATTTTTGCCACTTTTCGGTGCGATCACTTCAGAAGTGTGGTTTACATGGGGCTTAGCTCATTTTTTTCTACCGACTTAATGATAATATGAACCCGTTCCTGAACTGTCGCCTGTCTGTTCTCTGTCTCTACGTTTGGATCGATTGGCCGTTAAGACTTTATCGCATTTGGCAAACACCATAAGCAAATATCAAGTCACAGTACGATCGAGAGATTTTTTCCTTGCTTTTCGTTAAGAAAAAAAAAATTATATAATAGTCTGAAAAAGATAGTTGATATGAACGTGGAGCGCGAATGATAAACGCATGCGTGGGTGGCTACATCATGGCACGCTTTCACGATTTATTGGTGTCAATTCGATATGGATGTCTTATCTTTGTCAATATTTACATCGGAGATTGAATTTTATGCCCCGTTTATGTTCGATCGAATTTTTTTTCAAATCGTGGAGTTATCCGCGATTCGTCGTGTTGTCGACGATCTGCATAGCTTATTTGAGTTTCGAGACTTCCTTCAGCTCGATTTTATTACTTCTGGGGAAGGAAGTTGCTTTGATGTTGGAAATGATGGCGCTATTTCCGGGAATTCGAAGAAGGCCGATGACTCTGGAATGGTTTTATCACTGTAATAGTTCGCGTTATGATATCGATCGCAAGACGATCGTCTTTTATTATTAATTCAAAGTAAAATCACCGCTAATTAGTTGTTGAGATTGGACGAAACAAATTTTTTATGTCGGTTATTTTAATCGCAATATTTTAATTACTGACTGCAGTCAAATCCAATTATGCACTCGATCAAAAGTTAACAATCGAGCGACAGGTACAATCGATCTTGAGGTGCCATATTCCATCACCACGAGTGCAAGTGCATGGTAACTTGTTTTTTGCGGACTCTTGTAGCGATCTCATTAGTGTAGTTATGCTTTGTGCAGCGGCCTAAATCAAAAATTCATATCACGGTAAGCGTTCATTTGCCGACGATCGACGATGACGAGGACGTCTCCAATCATTCAAAAACCCGACGTAAATTCGATCTCATTAATTGGATCGTAAAAATTGAAAAATTTCAAGTTGCCGAAAATGGTCCAACAGGTTGGTGATCCGATCAGTAAGTCCATAAATTTTCCCGCATTCATCATCATCGACGTCCAGTTTAAAAACTTTTCTCACTAATTTCAAATATTTTCGTAAAAATGTTGATCGATATGTGACGATCGTTTTATGAAGTTTAAAAAATTAATTTTTATTGCTTCGATCGTTGGAACTATGACGACGACTGCAGATCTCGTGCTCGTTAGTTAGTCGTTTTTGTTTTCTCTTTTTAAACGGCACACTCATAGTCTTGAAGACGTGATCGTATTCCTTAATTTGTAAGTAGAGCAATAATCATATCACTTTACCGATCGTATGTCGATAATGAAGATGCTCGACGTGATCAGTTAAATGCTGAAGCAAAAGAAGGAAAAAGTAGATAGTCCGCTTCGAATTTGACGGTATTCATAAGTCAAGGCGGGATCGGATCAAATAGAGACAGCACAGGAGACAAGTACAAAGCTTCATCTTCCTTCGTTGCATCCGAAGACATAGAGGAGGAAGTAGTGCCTCGAAGATCCAGCAGAAAGCAAGTTGTTTTTCATTATTTTCGTTGGCTTGTTGCGGCTCTGGACTGCGACTGAATCTACCGATCGCAAGCCCCATAGGAGTTCAAGATATGCAAAGTACATGTAAATAAGTAAACATCAGATCGGCGATAAAATTTATAGGATTTGGCTGTTTTTGCACTCAAGTTTCGAGACTTTTTGCGGAATCTTGTCCAAGATCAATGATCCGCGCGCGAACCATCCTCCTATCCACAATTCAGTTTTGCTAAAAATTTAAGTCCAGGGGAAAAATGCAAGGCATAGATCGCGATCGGTGATGCTTGATGCCTCCCATATTCCATCGCGCCCGATCATTCCACGCAGTATCTTAAAGATAATTTATGCCGATCGAGTTACAACTGGAGGTAAAACAAATCAGGCTTAATTGGGTGCAGTGGTGACTTTAAAGTTGGTGCCTTGCTTTCGTCCTTTCTCCCCGTCCGGTTTCGCGCTCCACAGATTATGTTATTTGCCTAAAACTGATCGCTGTCAATGATAGTCGCGAACCCCGAACTGGCCATAAGTGATCCGCTAACTAAATGGCAACTCGTCATTGCTCGGATCAGACCGTTTTTTCTTTATCGGTTTTGTAACGCACAAATTGAGTTATTTCTACTGTCACGACTTAATCTGCTATAATAGCGTGGATTTCTTTAGATTACGATCAGCTCTCTAGAATAGGAAAAGATGGATGTTCTCTTTCGCGACCAGATAAATCGATTTGCATATGACTACCGGGAATCAGGAGATCATAAACCATCACTGATTGCTCTTAATTAGTACACTTTAAGATCGAACTGATCGATTACAGGAGAAAAGGAACATGCGAACAGAATGCAAATAAATACGTTAAACAACTTCATCAATTGTGTGTAGCCGGGGTGGTCCATTTGTCGGATCGGAGCCCTGGTCTCGAAGACAGCACAGAAAATCGTTGGCTAAATCGCAACCAACTTTTCGGGGCATACCATTGCATTGTGAGGATCTTTGTGTCGGTTACCTATCACATAAAAATAAAAACCTCTCTCTCAATTAGGTACATAAGCAAAAATTCTGCAATAAATCCACTAAAAAGGACTGCCCGAAACAATCAGTACCATTGGTTTTTGCGGAATGATCGGATTGTATTTCACTCATTGGAAAAAACCAGGATTTTAGAGTTTTCACGATCATCACCGCTGATTGAGTTATACGAGATACGAGATGATCTGATGACTCGGTTGGTGGCTTCTTTTCGAGTGACTGGGAGGCCCAATTATACCTACACATCGTGAACCGAAACACATTAATTAAATGCACATGATGCGTACTTCAATGTAGTGCAACGTGATCGGTACGTTCTGTTTTTTTTTTTTTTTTTTGTGATTTATTGGACACTGCATATGGGATCGGTCATACGCCATAAATATCATGATCATCTGGGAAATTATCGTTGTCCCGTGATTACAGGCTTCCCGATAAAATTTCAGACAACGCACGGACCATTGATTGCAGACAAAAGATCACCATCGCTTAAACTCCGGACTTGAGAAGGATCTTCCGTTAAGAAATGATCGAAGAAGCAACGATCGTGACACAACGACTGATCAATAGATTGCATCAATTCATCCCTCGTACGAAGTCATCAATTTCATTTTGTACTGATGACAGGCGATTCAAGCATCTCAAATTTGTAAGATGCTACCAAAGACATTACGGGCGACGATTATGATGATACGAACGAACAATGAAAATGTTTGATCGGTTCCACATGAAAGGATCATTTTATGGATTTTTGATGAAATTTTCAGTTTGAAATGCGAGAAGTGATTGATGTATAATGGAGTGCATGACTTGTTAACTTTTGCAAAGTAACTTTCTTCCAAAGTATTTATCGAGCATTTATAAATCAAGAAAGTTTCTTAGAAATGGTGAAAAATATTGATGGTTAAGCCAAGAGGGCAGTTACTGAAAATATGCTTCATATAGCCGTAATAAAGGTCTCTGTAATTTTATTGCTGTTATTCAAAAGCAAGACTATACAAATTTTGTAGATGCACACATCCATTTGAACTACATATGTAGCCTAATGGGTAGCGTGTTAGTCTACAATGCAAATACCGTAAATTTGACCCCCGGTCGACGTATTATTGCTGCACACTACTTCCGTGGGTATAATCTGGCAAATGCAATAAGCGAAAATGAAAATTCGTAGATAAGGGGTTGTGCGAAGTGCTAACAACCCTTTCTCAATCTATACATATAAAAATAATTGTAGTGTCTGTCTGTTATTTGTTGATAAATGGCTATAAATAAGTTTTTTGCTTTATTTTAGCAATAACTAAGCAGAAACAAACGTTTTTAAAAATTTTCACTGTCTGACTGTCTGTCTTTCCGGTTTTCACGAAAAAACGGCTAAACAGATTGTAATGAAACTTTCACAGTTTATTAGATGTGCACCGAGATGTAATCTGCGTGTCGTCTTATTTCAATACACCCACGCCTTCCACCCCCTCCAATACAAAATGACTCATTTTCAAAAATATATAATAATCAAATTTTCTTCAAAACCATTGGAGCAAATCATTTGAAATTTAGAACATACTATTTTTTTCAGAAATGTGATCTACACTATACAAATTATTTGAATCCCCCTACTCCTCCCACCACCTTCCATACAAACTGCACTTTTTCATAAAATGCCATTCATCACTTTTCTCAGTACGTGTAACTTTCATCGAGCTTAAATGTTATACTTAATCCTTAATTTGCATTATTATTAATATCGGGAAAAAAATTAACCGATTAGCTTCACTCCGCCTACCCCCTCCCATACAATATGACACAATTCCACGACTTTACTTAAATTCGATTTTCTTCAAAACTGTAAATGATACTAATCTGAAATTTAAAATACGTCAATTGCAACTTAATTATAGTTGCTTCTCATAAAGTTACTTAAAACCCCCCACAACTTCCACTACCTCCCATACAAGCTGTACTTTTTCATGACATAATCTAAACTAATTTTCTCTGTACATATAACTTTCATCGAGCTCAAATTTTGTACTCCTTCTTCCCCCTTCCATACAATGTGACACAATTGCACGACTTTGCAAAAATCCAATTTTTTGAAAAGCGTGAATGATGCAGATTTAAAATTTAAAATATATCAGATGCATAATGATTATAGTCGTTTCTCAAAAATTCACTTAAAACCCCCTACTCCTTCCACCACCTCCCATACAAACTGCACTTTTTCATGAAATATTCTAAACTAATTTTCCCAATACACATAACTTTCATCCAGCTAAAATTTTGTACTCAATCCTTAATTTGCCTTATTAATATCGGGAAAAAATTAACTGAGTAGCTTCACTCCTTCTACCCCCTCCCATACAATGTGGCACAATTCCACGATCTTACAAAAATTCGATTTTCTTAAAAGCGTGAATGATTCAGACCTGAAATTTAAAATATATCAATTGCATGATGATTATAGTTGTTTCTCGAAATATCACCAAAAACCCCCCTTTCCTTCTACCACCTCCCATACAAATTGCACAATTTCATTAAATTCAATGCTCTAAGTTTCTCAGTACCTACTCAATTTTTAAAGCTTAAATTTAATACAAAACATTTTTTATTTTATTTGGGTTTTTTTTTTTAATTAACACAAGCTATAATTATTCACATGTCCTTAATGCTCTTCAATACGTATATGATCTCAAATCACGGAATTGATTTGATCACGAGCATCTCCCATGAAAATGCGAGTACCATGGTATCATTCTTAATAATTTATGTTTCTGATTCCAACAAAATACAAAAACATTGTGTTCAAAGAGCCATTAAAGCAAGCAGATATATATTCCACATAATGTATTAGTAACTACATTCTCGAAAATTGCTTATTAATGCGATTTTTATGCAGACGAAGTCGCAGGCGTTTGCTAGTCCTCAATAAATGAGTTTTCGTAAGTTATTCCCCCTGTGGGATGGTAGAATTCACACATAGCCAGTACTGCTTGCCCTAAAAATGGCAAATGGACACTAACTGGATCATGGGCTTATCACCCGTGATTTTAAGACCTAACTGAAACGCGAAACCCATACAGTGCCTCGGATACGGACTGATTCTACGGTAACGACTTTTGGCATTCAAAAACGGACTATGATTGGCTTCTGGAATGTTCGAACATTGAATGACGATAGAAGAGCTGGGGTTACTCGGTCCTTGCACCACCAATCAGTGATCGACCGTGAAATGGAGCACTATAACATCCAAATCTTGGGCTCGAGCGAGGTCAGGTGGACAGGATCAGGAGACAAAAGAACCCCTAGCGGAAAAACTATTCTGTACATTGGCTCTGAAAGTGAAACCAAAAATGGCGTGGCGTTCGTCTTTACACCGGGAACGAGAAACGTCAGAAGTGTCAGAAACGTCACAATTCTGCAGTGCTACGCACCAACTAATACCGCAACATCTGGTGACAAAGAGGAGCTTTATAGCCAAATGAGTGCCACCTTCGAACGTGTTCCAAGAGGTGATATTATTATCATCTCGGGAGATATGAACGCTCAGGTTGGATCAGACAACACTGGACTAGAACACGTCATGGGGAGACATGGTGACCCTTGGGTCGACGCGCCATGATGTTAGATTAAGAGACCCGAAAACGGCGAATTATTTGTGGAGTTTTGTAGTACTCGGCAAATGGTCATCGGATGGACACTTTTTCTACACAAGAGTCATCATAAAACGTCTTGGGTTTCCCCTGATGGTGTTACCCAGAACCAGATCGACCATTTGGCTATAAGTTGCGAATGAAGAAGATGTCTCCTCGATGTGCGAGCGAAACGTGGAGCTGACTTGGGGAGCGATCACCACTTGATGGTTACCTGCTTGAGATTGTGTACAGGAGCTATCCGACGACCACAAATTCTTCAAATGAAGCGCAAGCTTAATGTGGATAAACTCAGAAATAGGTGTTGTGAGGAAACCAGAGCGAAACATCGCCAAACAGGCTCTGGATTATAATCCTCAAGGAAGACGTCGGGTTGGTCGACCATGTAACACATGGAAGCAAGCAGTTGAGCAGGAAGCCAGAGGAATAAACAAGTCCTGGCAACAGCTAAAGACCGATGCTCAGTATCGCGCCTTGTGGAAGAGAGTTGTTTCTATCCTATAGGGGGTCTTCACAGGAATTTCAAGTTATTTAAAAATTATATTGATATTATTCGGAAAGCTTGGTGATATTGAGACTTAGATGTCAATATTTACTATTATTCTCTTTTTTTACACTGTAGATAGGTTTCAGCAAAAATAGTGTAACAAAAAACCATGTAAAAAAAACATGCCACTCATAGTAAAATATGAGATGTGTTCCAGAATTTAAAAAATCACAATTTTTATTTATCTCCTTATTTAGTAACTATCATCACTGCTTGAAAATAGAGCAGCATTTTTATTGCTGACTGGAGCATCATTGCTTCCATCACTTCATAAGTCTAATAAGTTTACTGAGGTCGAACCTATTACAGACTCCCATTCTTTAATAACGTCCTTTGATGTCGGCTTTCTATTTACTAAGAAATCAGTTTTCAGATTCTATTATTTTTTGGTTTGCATGTTGCTTATATCTAGTCGTGTTATAAATTCTGTTTCAAGGAAAATTTTCAATGGAATACGAAGACCTTCACTTTGTTAATTTGTATATTCAGGAAATTTTCCGAACTGTATTACAAAGCAAAATTATTTTCAAAATGACCACTTCTGTATCAAAACAAGCCCGGAGTTTGTGTGAATAATCGTCAATTGAATTACTCACCTTTTCCCGAGGGAATTCGTCCCATGCCTAGATTAAAGATCTCTTTTGGCTCTCCAAATTCGGTTCCGTCTTTGGCAGGCCACTTCCTCAATGGTAGACAGGATCCTTAATCTTGTTTTATGTGGTGCATTACTCACAGAACGGAATTGCCACACAGTTGTCTTTCGCAACCGGATTGTTTTTGACGACAGTCATTAACGCCCCCAAAGGTGGCAGTTTATACCTTCTGCAAGGTCGGCATTCATACTGCTGGATGCGAGACCTATCTAAATCTCAGCCAATCTTTCGTTCAAGGGAATACCTTGTGGATCAACGCAACCTTGCGCCGAGCAATTAATGCCCTGCCCGCGATATGCGCACCACAGCCACCTCGTGTATGTCGTGTATGTCAACCAGCACTGGAGGTGGAAGTAACCTTGCATGGGCTCCCCTGCTTCCAAAACACCAGAGAGCTTCTGGTGAGGCTCAACAACTGAAGCATAGTTACCTTGCGCTATGATCAGTCGCACCCCTCGGGTACATGGGAACGGTTGACCCCAAAAGAAGTTACTGGAATCGCCGAAGCTTTCTGCACCAGCACTTTCTTCCCTGCGAGATGGATTGCGGAGCTGATGGACTAGACCGTATGGTCCGTCAACTTTATCCCCCTATCGTTGTAGGTTTCGGAGCCGGTGATATTGGTATGATTAAATTGATAAATCAATTTAATATACAACATCGACTTAGTCCCCCCTACTTGGGTATGATAGGCGGAGTTGACGGACCATTCAACTTTATCCCCCCACCTAAATGAGTTACGGAGCTGACGGTCCATCAACTTTATCCTCCTGTCATTGCAGGATCGGAGCCGATGTCAATAGTATGATTGAACTAGGTTCAATATACACGACACTGGCTTAATCCGTCCCACAGCTTGTCGGGTTTCGGAGCCAATGAATATAGTGTAATAAGCCCTCTTTTAAAAGAAGGCTCAATACACCAAACGCTGATTTGCTCCCCCCCAGTTGGAAGGTTTCGGAGCCGACAGCAAGCTGCCGACTTGCTTCCCCTATCCATTGCATTTCAATAGCATCAGTGTGCCGGTTTTATCAACATCAGTTATTTTCATCTGTTGTTCAGTCTTCCACTAATTTCAACTTTGTCAATCATCCGTAAACCTTGCTACTTTGCATCAACGTTTCGCAACTAGTTATTTTCGATTGCTTCCGTTTACAACCATTTGTGCAGATATATTATTTTGGCCTTTGAACGTCAGTAACGTCGTGGCTACTTTGCCATCTGCTGTTCGCACACTAGTTCTTCAATTCATCGATTTAATATCATCATTGTTAGCTCATTTTATGCACACGGATGGGTTGCGGAGCCGATGGCA
Organism: Chorisops tibialis; assembly: GCA_963669355.1. Taxonomy (NCBI): domain Eukaryota; kingdom Metazoa; phylum Arthropoda; class Insecta; order Diptera; family Stratiomyidae; genus Chorisops; species Chorisops tibialis. The sequence goes on along the minus strand of OY770264.1, from coordinate 46,361,738 downwards.
ATATAGTGCAATAAATCCAATAAATTCCCCCCGGATTCCCCCCATATATCTATGATAGGTTTCAAGGAAGATACAATGCGTGCAGGCTCACGTTAGTATCGACCATGTCCCCCATCTTTAGATCTCAACTTTATCAACGTTTGTCAACATCGTGGCTACATTGCATTCCGCGTTTCGCACACTAGTTTCCTTCAAGTTGCATCAGTTTCTGCCTCGGTTTTTAACAACCAGTATTGCAGCACGTCAGTCAACGTCGTAGCCCGGCCCTGACGGGGCGTCAGTTCGGACCTTCCGGTTGTTACTTTCCTTGCATTTTTCATGCACACTTTTAACACATATTTTAGCTCCTTGATTTTGCACATTCTCGCGCATTTATTCCCATTTCTTCTTCATTCATACATCCTTTCGCAGCCCATTTGCTTTACATCATATCAACACATACACACTCGGTATGCTCGGATTTTGCTTCCTTTGGTCTTCAGCAACATCTCGCAGAGCCAGTCCAGCTACTAATAGGCATCAGTTTCAGCAATCAATGGGTTGCGGAGCCGGTGCAATATATTGCAATAAGTTCAAGTTCAAGTTTGAACTCAAGGCAACTACACCGACGGATTCCATCCCATCTATGATGGGTTTCAAAGCCGACACAATGCCTCAGTACATTCTGCCCACCTAAGTGAGACCTGAAGCTAGTATGCGACTTTGTCCCCCATCTGTAGACCTCTTAGCATTACCCAGCCTGTACCACGTGGAGGTGAGTCTACTTCGCTGGCCTTTAAGGGTACACAATAAGAAGTAGTCCAACGGATTCAGGTCTGTACACCCAGAGGGCCAATCTGAAGCCCTTGTGAGATCAGGAAAGTTTTCCTCAAGCCTCAAAGTAAGTTTATCTGGCTTGTAGGTGGGGCAAAAATCCTGCTGGAACACCCAATGACATCCCCCCAAACATGGTATCGCTCAAATGCATCACAATACATAAAATATTTTCCTGACAACCACAGTTTTGACACCCTTTTTTACAAAAATGGGGGTTTGTGGTGCCTCCTCCAGACCATCAACAACGAGGGATGATGTACCCCTTTGAACCTGCTCAATTTTCTCCTGTGCTTCCCGAGACCTGGCAGCTGTAAATTTTCTCTTCGGCGTGGGGCGTGGGGTATTGAAATAAGACTAAAGACCTTCAGAAAACAACATGCTGTGATGCTGATCATCCGCGTAACGATTCTATTCATCTAGATAGCTCGCGATCAAAAGTTGAACTGGTCGATTTTGTAAGATTCACATGGAAGGTAAGCAACCCGTGAAAAAACAGGTCATTGATTGTTGTTCAAAGAGGATCAGCAAGGCCCAAGAGGAGGGGAGGGAGACGATAGGAAGGGGGAAACTTATAAGAAGACTAGATACAGTTCTTGGTAGCCAAGGGTACAAACTGGTAAATTACGTTGAAACTTTAATGCACGTTCTACGTCGGTATCACCAGTGATAAAATGATGCGCTATACTTATGGCAAATTTCAAAACCGCAAGGACTGTATATAAAAATGTAAAATGCAACTGATATAAAAAATTCGGTAACTTCGTAATTATAGTTTGTTTTTGTATGTAAGACTAAAAATTTTAATTTTTTTAAAAACAAATTTTTTTTTTGTTGCAATCATGTTAGAACGAAAATTCGTGTAAAAAAGTGGTATTTGTTCTTTTTCATGGACCGTGTTATTTCAAAATCGTGTAAAAAAAGAGTTAGGTGTATCTTCCAAATCTGCAAATTATTTATTATGGTCCTTGTATCTGAACCTCCAGAAAGCATCGCTACGTCATCAGAAAAAGTAGCGAGTTCGAGTTTGAGGCATCTGCAGTGTAAATCTTAAACAGTGTTGGGCTGATGCATGAACCATGCGAAATACCTGCGCGAATCGATCTTAGACTTTAGTATCTCCCTTCTTAGTTCAACGCTGATACTTCTGTTTGCTAGGAATGATCTTATGATATAGCGACGGTGACCATATTTTTTCAAGGAAAAAAGGGATGCTAAAAAAATTTTTAATACCGCCAGGTAAAGTGCAGAAATAGCGATGAGGCTTTTACTTGTTGGTAACTCAACTTTAGAACATCTTCGTTTCGGTGAGTACTCGTATTATGTGGAGTTAGAAGGTGTGCGTATTACCATATTCCTTTTCTTAATTTTATCGAAAAGTATACGATTAGCTTTGTTTAAGCTGAAGCAATTCAATTGGCGATGTCTAACATTAAAATCGTCTCACATTAGTGCATTCGATTGGTTTTTAATAGAAGTTTTGATTTATTGTTGAACATTGTACTCGTCTAATCTAGTCCAAGAAAATTAATTGCTAATTATTTAAACTTTGGTACAGTTATTGCAGTTATACTGTTTTTTAAAGAGAATGGAGTAGGGTATAATTTATATTATTGCCAACAAAAATCGCAGCACCTCTCTATAGATTTTTTTACTAAAGCCATTTAATTTGTAGATAGGTTTAAGCCAGGTTTCTATAACCTACATAGAGGTTGAAATTTTATTTGCAGAAAATTTTACGAACTATTATTTAATTTGACCTTGAAAGAGCACAGAAGTTTTTCTTCTCATTTCTTAAGCATTATCGGATTAACTTCGAAAAACATGCTTAACTTGCTTAACTTGACAACAGTGAAGTTATTGTGCACTATTCAAATACTGAAATGCAATGGAATGGACACGACTCAGCTAGAATTTACTAAAAACATTAAGAGTAGACGCGTATCGAGAAGCCTTAATTCTGAGTCCAATGATTATCAACTACATTAAATTAATTGCAATGTTTTCAGGAATATACCGCTTAGCTACAAAGAAAAGTTCCTTAATTTTCCGTCCAAAAGATGATTTTCTGCAATATCCTGTATAGAAAGCGCCGGAAGTATCTTCAAGGCAGCATAATATTATACAAAATTTCCAGATAGCTTTAAGATTTTCAAAATCTTCGAATTACAATACTAGTTACAATACTTTCATGGTTTGCCGAAAAACTGACCATAAACCTACGTCGAAGGTGGTTTACCTTTATCCCTGCTGACGTTTGCTATTGTTTAAAAGAAACAACAGATACTTCTTCGTGAATTATGACCGTTTGAAATCAATTAAGCGCATGCCCAGCTCGCTCCTTCCTTTTAGCTCGCTCTTCTCACTTAATTTAGCGTAAAGCCTAAACAAAACATTTTCACACCGACAAACAAGAGCCGAACATCTCAAATGTGAAAGCAATAATGACTCCTTTGTCAACACTATAATGGCGACATTTCACGCTCGACCAAATATCTGTAGCGCGATTCGCTTTAGGACACTCGAATCGATACCGAATAGGTTTTTGATAGCGTTTTAAGAGTTTTTCAATTCGTTCGGTATCACCGACGGCCACCTTGAACATTTCGGTACGACTCTAAGCTATATCCATTGTCCGGAGTAATGACAGTATCATAATTTCTATCAATACTCGAGCTTATTGTGCGCTTAAAGAATTGGCAATGTATTAGGCCGAAAAGAAACGTGTGAAAAGGACTCATAAATTCTGGTCTGATTTCAATGGATTTTTTTCTCCGGACATCCGACAGTCTAGGCTCCTATATCTAAAGTACGTTCAGGGATGGGTTATTGTACCTTCATGTGCGCATTGACCGGAAGTACAGTCCTTATGCACATCGCACTGCAATGGATTCCGTACCTGAACTATTAATCAGAGCGCAGTCTGAATACCTACAGATTTTATACTTATTCACGACAACCGGCAGCGAGACGTTTCTTCGCATTTTTCGTTTCTTGAGATTGTGAAGTGGCCATTACCACAGTCCCACGTGCTCAGCGGTAATCCTATCCAATGATAAATTAATATGAAGAAGATTGTAAGACTGAGCCGAAATTGGTGGTAGAAAGTTTTGAACGAGTGAGGTCTAATTAATTGCTTACAGACTACAAAACATCTGCATCATTTTCGTATCGACTTTGGTGATAAAGAGAATTTTTATACATATCGCGTGACATGTTTTTATCTGATGTTAACAATACAAGTGGTGAAAAATGATTTAACACCTTCACTTGACAGCTAACATGAGTAAATCTGGGTCAACTTAACCTGTGAATGTCGTGAATTTGTAAGTAACTATTTTTTTAGATTAAATTTGCTTATTCTGGTTATGACCACTTAGATAATTCTGTAAAATAAATCCTGTAAATGGTATATTTTTCTTTCAAGGAAATATCATTATCAAAAGTTTTTACAACATATTTTTATTTATAAGTGATTACCAATATAAATAGCTACAGCGAAAAACCTCACTAAGAAATCCTCTGGTGAGAATAGTTCCTAATACAGCAGATCATTTCCAAGTGAATGTTATCTTTCCGTGCATTTCTTGCATGGGTAATTTTCGAATGCTTCATTATATTCTAGATGAAATCTGAAGTATTATAAGTTTGCTCTAAAGTTTTTAACGCCGAAAAATAATGCTCGCACAAAACCGCCAAGGGAAATATTTGACAGAAATATTTGTTATCGATGAAAAATCTAAAAACCAGGTGTCCGTCCGTCCGTGCGTCCGTCTGTCCGTCCGTCTGTCCGTCCATCCGTTCAATCTCTAGGTTGAGAACGCGTCGATCTAGAAAGTTTTGTTGTCAAAAAAGTAAGGTCAAGTTCGTGAACCAAGGAAATCGCTTCACCCCTTCTACCCCCTCACATACAAAATGATTAATTTTCAATCATTTACGTTAATCAAATTTTCTTGGAAGCAAAGCTAATGATTTGAAATTTTGAATTCATTATTTTTATCATAAATGTGATGTATGGTATAAAAATTATCCACCACCTCCCATATAAACTCCACTTTTTCGTGAAACACTCTAAGCCGATTTTCTCAGAATATATAGTATTTGTCGAGCTCATATTTTGTACTAAATATTTAATTAACATTGTCACTAAGATCAAAAAAAATTAAGTGATTAGCTTTACTTCTTTTACCCTCTCCAATACAATATGACACAGTTTCACAACTTCACAAGACATCTATTTTCTTGAAAAGTATGAATGTTACTAGTCTGAAATTTAAGAGATGTCAATTTAGTAACATGCGTAGTTATTTCTGAAAAAAAATCACTAAAATTCACCCACTCCTTCTACCACCTCCCATACAAACTACACCATTTCACCAAATCAAAAGCACTAGTTTTCTCAGTTCCTATTCAATTTTGGAAAGTTGCATTTTGTATAAAATATCTTTACAGCTACTTTAGCATGATGAGGAAAAAAATAGTGCATTGCTGTCACCCCTTCCACTCCCCGTACAAAATTTCTTGGTATCACAAAAAATTTTATTTCATCTAGAGTATCGTAAGATTGCGCTTTACGTGCAATCGTAGCCCTGTTATGTTTTTTATTTTAAGTTTTGGTAGAAGTGAAGGATGGAAAGTAAGATAGGTGGTTTTTTATTTTTATTATTTCGATCCAGTGTATACTTTCTCCACTTAGATATTTTCTTTATACATATATATCGCACACCCCGAAGAATTAGAAAAATTAATATTTTTATACTTTAAGTTTGCCACAAAGTTTGTAACGCTATGAAATAAGGCTCGGAGAAAAGAAATATGTACGTCTTACTCCGCATAGGTACTTTTTGAACGTAAGGTTTTTTCGGGTACAAAAAGTGGGATTTCTTGAATTTTTTTGCTTGATGATTTTTATGTAGACTATGTCTTTGCAGAATGTTTTTTTTTGCTTATTCCTGGATGGATAAGTTTTGGGCGAATATTTTTTTCACGAAAAAATTCTTGCTCTCTACTCTAACTGTTGAAATATTTGCCAAAATCCTTTTGCAAGAACCATTTGAAGCATAGCATTACATTGAAGAGCTTTCAGCAAAAATCACTTAATTGCAATTTTCTTCGATAAAACCAAAAAAATGTGATTTGAGCTCTCGAAACCTGCTGTTCGCAGTACTCGAAATAATATCATATTTATTTTCAAACCTTAGTAACAATGGCAATAAATTGATATTTTTATGAAAAGAAAATCTTAAAAAAAAATCAAATGTCAAAATCTTAGTGCATGTACTGACTAGCTAGAAAACAATAAACTTATACAAAATGTTACGGTTCCGGCTTCATCGAATTAAGTACGCTCTACATAATTTCTTTTTGAAACATTATCACGGTATGATTATCACATCCGCCATTTTCGCTTCAGTCGTCGGATACTTCCATTTGCAGCTTCACTATCACGATCGAGACTTTTTCTATTGGACAAACTCATTTACGGATCTCTATAGGCGCTATGGATCCTTTTTTTTGGCAACGACTGCTACAATTCTTCTTGTTAAACTCTTAGTGACATTTCTTTTGTTCGCCGTTAACGCCAGCCCGATGGCATGGTTCGATGATTTGACGCGACTTGAAGTCAAAAAACGCTACGCAGATTTCCTTTTCATTCGACTCGTTACCGAAATCAGTCAAATAAAGGAGCGGGAGGTGCGTAGCAAGGCAATTATTTCGGTTGCAAGTTTTATTCGAGCGCATGAAGAAATCCAAGAGAAAATCGCACGGTTTCGAAAGGATGCACGGAAATTGTTTCAACCGAACGAAACAGAGGCTTCGTTGCCACCCGAAGAAGTTTACGATACTGAAGAAGAACAATTGGATCTGAAATACGCTCATTTAAGAATTGAAGAGGAAGTTATTAAAAAAATGGTTAATCCTTGAACTGTAGATATTAAACAATTATAATCATTAAAAAAAAACCTAATAAATCGGAAAAAAATATATTTTTAAATCTTAATTGACTTTTTTTAATCTATTTTATGATTATGTTATATTCAGAAATGTAAATTATTCCCAGAATTCTCTACCACCACCACCTCGAAGAAGTCTTAATTAAACAAAAATTAAATTTTTAACATGCTCGAAGGTACTCCGTCATCTCAAAATTAAAAAATTTAACTTATTTGCAATTCCCTTAAAATTGGAATAAAATTTCAAGATTTAGAAGTTACCTCACAATTTGCTTAAAAGTATCCAAAAGTTCACCATCATCATTTCACTTTGATCTTCAGCTGCCCAAAGTATGCCTGCTTGCATCATATGAACCCCATCGATTTTCGCAAGACTCATTTGATAGCTTATGATTCAAATGTTATCACTGGTTCCTTAATTCGCAATCATTACCACAAGAAAAAGCACAAAAAAAACCACCAGTAACAACGCGTGATAGACTGACAACGAGTACTGTCAGGTGTACAAGACCACAGTCTAAACATATACATATGCATATACCCAACTATGGTTACAAATAAAGATCATTTATGGATTTAGATTAAACCTACAAATTATTACTCTCGTGAACAATGCATTTAACCCTTGCTTACATCATTACACTTTGGCTATGTAGACAATTACTTTACTATTTTAACAATAAAGTATTGTGATCGACTTGGAAAAAAAAAAAATTTGCTACCCTGAAATTTTGTTTTTTCGCGTTTCATAACTCTAAATTAGCCTAAAAATGCAAAAAAAAAAAATCCGTCTGTCTGTACGCCGTCCGCCGTACGCCGGTGTGTACGCTCAGCGCACATTAACTCCCAAACCCTTCAAGATAGAAAGTTCATTTTTTAGGGGATTATAGATATTTGCGGATCTCAGGCGGAAACCCATTTTGGGGGGTGTACAGGTTCAGGGGGAGGCGGGAGGTGCGCTTAAGCCGAAAATACGAATTAAAATATCTCAACCATGAAAACAGCTAGGAAGCTAAAACTCAACACACATATAGAATGGTTTGTGGGACAACTTTTAAAAATAATTTAATTTTTTTATCCGTTGGCGTCCATAAAGAAGGGGCTAAAAACAAATTGTCGGCCGAATTGTTTTTTTAAATGATTATATCTTCGAAATTACTTATTGTAAAAAATTCATAACTTAGGACCACAATGGTGGCATATAGTTCCATCGGAATCAGCTTAGAGAGTGGTTAACTATTTTAAGGGGGAGGGTCAGGGGAGGTGCAAAGAAAAACACTTAAAAATGAATATCTCAACTATCTTTTAAGGTATGTAATTGAAACTTGAAACTTATATTAAGCTATTTTAGGAAAATACAAAAAAAATATAACTTATTGAAATTATAGTAGTGCATTTCAAAAATGGCGCACTTTTCAAAATTACAAATCCTTATATCTCAAAAAAGTGTATTGATGTCAAATCGAAAATGTCAGATTATAGAACTATATAATGGTTAATTTCGATAAAAATTTTAAGTTGGGAGGTGTAAGAGGAGGGAGGTGATAATCAAAAATGTCGAAAATTTTGAGTAATTATTTTAGGGCTCTGGTGAAAGATACAAAGCTTAAATTTTGCATGTGGATACCTCTGTTTGATGTACATAGAAAAATAACCAAAACTTGATCCATAATTGTTACAAACCGACCCCCCGGACTAACGTGCACAAGGTGTTTCATGTGCATTGAAAAAAACACATAAACTAAAAATTTTTGAGTGAAATTTTAAGGTAGAAACTTGAAAATTTGCGAAATGCATTTAAAAAAAATCCCTGACTATACGAAATATTAACTAGTCCAAAACCTTTAAAATTTCTACCCCCTCCCATACAAAATTATTTTTTTGAGCATTTTTAAGAAATCAATTATCACCTAACTATTAAAAGCTATTAACTTGAAATTTCGCGCAAGAACTTACAAAAATAATTGAAATGAGAGTTCGTTAAAGGTTTTGAAATCGCGCTTGCCCTTCTACCCCCTCCCATACAAAAGTATGATTTCGACCAATTTCATTAAATCAACTCATAACCAACAAACTAAAAGTTACGAACTTGAAATTTTGTACGAACATCTTACAATAGAAAAGAAAGAAAATTGCATCACAAGTCTTACGATTCCCTTACCTCCTCTACCCCCTCCCATACAAAATTATTTTTTCGAGCATTTTTAAGAAATAAGTTGTCAGCTAACTCTTGAAAGCTATCAATTTCAAATTTTGAATATAAACTTATAAAAATAATTCAAATGAAGTTGCTTTAAAAGTTTTGAAATCGCGCTTGCCCTTCTACCCCCTCCCATACAAAACTATGATTTCGACCAATTTCATTAAATCAACTAATAACCAACAAACTAAAAGTTACGAACTTGAAATTTTATACAAGCACCTTACAAGAGAAGCGAAATAAAATTACATATCAAATTTTACGATTCCCCTACCTTCTCTACCCCCTCCCATACAAATGTTCGGTTTCGTGAATGTAAAATACACATAATTTTATGAAAATTCTATGCAACTTCGTCTATGAAACACATTCTATACAGAGAATATTGGACGTGATTCAAGCAATTAATTAAAAAGCTATTAACATCCACCCACCCTTACCCCTCCTCCTCCCCTCATAAGAACCCAAACTTGCAGAAACGAATGAAATATTGTTAAATTGACAACAGCGCTGCCCAAGAGCTCCCTTTCACTTAGCCTTCCCTAACCACTCTAACTTGCATATTGACTTTCCACTTATCACCAACTTGCCCCAAGAATAATAAAGTTTCGCCCGACTTGTTGGCAGTTTATTTAATAAATATTTAGTACACAATTCTTGCTTGAGAAATTGTATAATGCGTAAACTGGTTTACAGTATTTCGTGAAAAGTGCAGTTTGTATAAAAAGTGGAGAGATTCTGATAATTTTATACCGTACATTGAAATTGTTTTCAAAATAAAATATTACAAATGTCAGATCAATAGCTTTTTTTCTTTTCGAGAAAATACGTTTATTGCACGTTTCGAAATTGAGTAATTTTGTATGGGAGGGAATGGAAGGAATGGAGCGAAATCACCTGTTCACGAACTTGTGCTTACTTTTGTGTCAATTTCTAGAATTTCTAGCTTAACGCGTTGTTGAGCTAGATAGGTCACGGACGAACGGACGTCTGGTTTTCAGATTTTTGAGTGAAAATAGGAACTTCTGTATTTATTTGTTCTCCGAGCCTTATTTCTCTGTAAGTGGCATCAAGATATTTTAAAAATTTGCTCGAAAACCTGTTGTCAGTTTTGAATCTCATTGCATTTTCGGACATATTTAAATTAAAAACAGCATATTAAGATAAATACTTAATATGCTGTTTTTAATTTAACGAGCACTTCTAAGGCTACCGACACACGATGCGAGTTAATATATATTAACTTTCTATTTTGATATAAGTAGGCCGAATTATGTATAGGATAATGACACTAGTAATATCGAAAAGCGAAATGATATATATTAACTCGCATCGTGTGTCGGTAGCCTAAGCCAGATAGTAATTGTACTTATAAATATAGAGGGTCTGGCTAAGTAAGTAAACACATGAGTAATTTTTGAAATTGAACGCCTTGTATGAGTATATAGTGTATCGCGATAACTGCGAAATAGCATATCATTTTAAGCTTATTATGTCAAAAAACGAAACGTTTTACTACGGCCCTAATCCGTACAGTCTACTAACTTTCTGAAATACTTTCTAGCGCACCAGACCCATGTGATAATGTGGCGGAAATATACTTTCTGAACTAATTTTTCTTTAAATTTTTGATAATTAATTTTAAATATTATTGATTGAAAAGTTCAAATCTATATAACTTAACTTATTACTCCTGAAATAATCACGTGAATATTGCGATCAAATAAATAAAAGAAATTTTAGTTACATTCGTAATTTATTTTTGCAACCAAATTATGTTTCGAATTATTCATAAATTTAGAAAATAAGTTTGTTTGTATATATATATTTAAAATGTTTTTCAAGTGGATTAATAAATTGCCATTAAGTCATACTTTTTTTAATTGACAAAGAAATATATTAATAAGCGAGGGAGGCAGACATTATTATCATTTTTTTAATCTGCACTTTGATAATTCGTCCATGACCTTATTTTCTAATTTGATAAATATAATTATTGGCGTTTATTTTATATGCAATTTGGAATAGAATCATATTTATTTTCCTGCATGAATTGTGAGTACTAAAAATTCGAAAATCATTGTCTTAAGTTATAAGTACGTTTATTACTATAGTTGTTAAAAAGTTTTTAAATTTTCCGTTCGATGAACAGATTTGTCGCAAATCATTTAGCCCAGATAAATTCATATATCAACAATCACAAACAATCAAAACAAAATTTTCGGTAGAATCAACGTTGCAATGGCCCATAGTATTTTTTTACGGAAGAAAAAAAAATCCGTCATTTAGTCGCATTTTATGTTATAATCCACCCCTAAATGGCTATAAAATGTAAAGAATAACGACCATATCAAAATTCTCAAGTACATTTAAACCAACGCAGTACAATAGCTGTCCAGATTTCTTCAGAATTCATTCCAAATTGTTGTTGGCTTCATTTTATATCTACTAAAGTAAACCGACACACCTATCGTTATCAATAAATTAAAATTTTATACTAAACGACAGTATAAATCTCGCTACAAAGTCGGCGTAAAACATTTTGCTGGCAATACGGTTACGAGAAATTTATTGGATTCACATCTCTCTGTGAGATTTTTTTTCGATACCGCAAAGTAGATCACATGACTTGTTAATAGGATCACTTCTACGTAATTTCTTGGACCGCCTTCTGCGAGATACAATGGACTCTTGCTGACCTCAAAACACGAGATAATACCCGGAGAAAATGAGACGATCTCAAGCAAAAAAGGACGAGAAGACCAATTCTATATTTAAACAAAAGGTGAGCAAGGAAATCAAGTGATCATTTCTCAGTTACGTTATTGTCTTGCTGTGATCTTGAGCCGCGATGATGAACAGAAAACTTACTCTGTCTCTGAACAGGGGCCCCCAAATGAGCCAATGATGGATTTCATAAGTTCGCCTGAAATGACGGACCTTATTGTATGAAATTTTGGCGCAAGCAAGATCGTACGACGCAAGGCATCATGCAGTTTGGGATATGTTGGCCAACACTCGGCAGCGGTTATCGTACATTTCTGCAGATCAATTTGGTCAGGTGGCGCGTAGACAATGGCCAACAAATTGTATTTGTTTAAGGGCGTGTCGAATTCGTTCAGGAATTTTTCAACACACATTTTTATCAGGTGTAATTCAGTTGATTCTAGGAATTCATTAGGCAGGATTATACGATCTTCCCGGTTCTATCTAATTGAATTCGAGATCCTATTAAACGGTAGCTTAAATTTCTCATTACCAGCGTAAAATTCCACGATGAAAGCGGAGAAGAATTTCATAACGAATATCTTCTCGAAGCGCCATCTAACAAGCGTAATCCGTTCTAAGGCTAATTGAATATTATTAATAACATAACCCAAGGATGTAGACAGGGGGATGATAAGTCGCCAGATTATCGCGATAGCTATCTAACACCGTACATTACCGAATTCCACAGTATGAACCCGTGTGTTGTGTGTCCCACATATAATTTTTTTTTTTTTTGGTTTTCGAAGCGATCTTGATCAGAATCATCAGGAGACCACACACATGAAAAATTACCTTACAATCCGTTAATGCGTCTTTAAGATGTAGGCTACCCCGGCCAAGAAGGCGGCTGCCATGCTGCGCAGGACTTGAGGCTCTCTTATCGCTAGTGCTCAGCGAGATAGTCTTAATGTTTTTTGATGGCTAAGTGAATTATCAGGGAGCATACCACGCTTTTCAGTACTCTGAAAGGTGGCCTGGAAATTTGAATATCGTAGTATGGAAATTGTAGGAAGCTGGGCACTTGCGGTCAAGAAGAACCCGCCAGCTGAATGTATCCGAGAAAATCCAATTGTCAGGTCTCAATTAGCGGCATGCACACTTTCATGATTTTCGAATTTGATCAGCACGATCAGTTTGACTTTGAACTTTTAATTAGTATTCTAGACCGAGCGATCGAATCAACGTACATGCTAAAGACGGCCAGTCTGAAAGGCGGCTAAGACGATCGCGGCGGCAAGTCTATTGCGTGGCAAGACTTCATTCATCAACTAGACCGGTCAGCGGCAACACTCCTGAATTAGATCTTAACAATTAAAAACCATTGGCCAATATGTGTAAGTTCTGATCGCGTGAAAATCGTTAGTCGCGCTACCGCCACCTCGCCAATCACAAAACACAAGACGTTCGAGAGCTGGAAATGCGCGAGTAGTGCATCTTGTAATTTTACGATATTACGAGCCGGCCAAAAAGATCTTAGGACGCTGAGGCAGTAGATGGATCCGGCCGGCATCGTCATTTCTGAACTCGACCGAGGGATCAACTTGGCGATTGCCACTTATGTGCCCGGTCAAACGACTCGGAGCAAAAGGATTATGCATACGATGGCGAATTAAGAAGGCTGCGCGATCAACCTTACTTACCGCTTCTCGCGGACATGTCCGATTGCGTGCTAAGCTCTGATTTAATTTCATTTAATTTTCGGAATGAGATGTGTTCTTCTGATGTGTCGTCTTCGTTTTCCGCGAAGGATTTGGGCTTCGTTTTATGTTTACAGCCCACTTTGCTCTCGACGGTTTTGAATACGCGAAGAGGTCTCCGTGCATCCGTTAGTACGCGATCGACATAAGAAGCTTCGTGCGATTACGCTAAGCAAGTACCATGATGATCATCGTCAGGCCGAACAGCTAAATGGAAGTGCAGTTGCTCTTAAGATCACTGGGCTTAATACGATCCGCGGATGCAAATCGTAATTACACTTGTCCGACGATTATTTTCGATCATCTCCTGGAACGTGTGGCTTTCGGTTATTATTTTCCTGTTTTTTGGGATGAAAATTCTTCCGAAGGTAGCCAAGAGTTCATTGAATTCTCAAACCGTTCCTTTTTCGATCGATCATCTGTGTAAATCGGGCAATTACGAATTTTCGTTTCATTTTTTTTCTAATTTCAATTAGCAAAGAAAATTGCCTCATCATGAAATCAATTTTCATGTCTTAATTCGAGTTCATTACGATGAGGTGTTTTTAGTTTGTTTTTATGGTTTGTTTATATCACGATTGTAGGGGCTTCATAAATAATTTATTAGCCTTATGCACGAATCTCATCGCATCCTTTTTCGGATACCTAACGCCAAATCGATAGTGGATCGAAAAACTTCCTTGTCATTTCCCATTGCATCGGAACGCGTTTTAACGATGAACTCTTGATTGAAACTCTTGCCCTAACGCATCAAGGTGAAACGGACTTTTTATATGGTCCATAAATGGAGAAGACAGATCCTGACTTCTTTAAAAGGGATTTCTTTTTGATCGTATTATTCTCACCTTTTCGGCTGTCATTATTTTTTTTTTGTTTAAAACGGAACGATCCTTTTCGTATTTATTCTAATTTATAGGGCAGCCGCATCAGACAATTGGAAAATTTTCGTTATTATGACGATGCAAAAGGATCAATAAAGCGATTTGCCGACGTGCTTGAATTGTTTTTCGGGGAAAATTCAACAATGCTTCAGTTTTAGGTTATTTAATTTTTTTGGGATAATAAATAACTTCGGTAAAACGGATATAAATAGTTGTAATCGAAGCTCTCAAATTCACTTAACGTCATTGACGTCAATATTCTAACGATTATGCATGTGAATTTCCTAACTATGATTATAGATAAAGATAGTGGAACTGTGATTACGTGTAACTCCAGTAAAGCGACACTCTAGATAAAGTTGGGATTTAAGAAATTATTATATTTTTTTCCAGGAAGATGGCGGAAGAAGTAACGATGATGATTACAATCGCCAACAAAAAAGCTTCAGTGTGTTATGTTCTGGGAAATTGTGCAGTTTATATGGGAGAAATTTTAGTGACTAAACAGATATACATGAAAAAACTATGAAAAAATTTCTGTTGCTCTTAGGAAATCATCTTATTATTAACTTGATTGATAATTCTAAGAAATATTTTTATACTTAATTTAAACTCTATGTATGTAATACTTACTGAGATAATCGGATTTTTAGGATTGTGAAATGGGGTAGTTTGTATGGTGGGGAGGGAGACTACTATCATTTTTTAATAAAATACTACTACTACTTAACATAAAAACAGTATCTCCTATTATCATATTGTTTTACACATATTTTTTCTTTATTATTCTAATAAAGCATTGTTATCGACACAGAAAAAAAAATTTGCTACTCTGAAATTTTGTTTTTTCACGTTTCATGACTAAATTAGCCTAAAAATGCAAAAAAAAGAAATACATATGTTCGTACGCCGTTAATATGGACCCATATCTCCGAGATTCTTAAAGTTATGGAAGTCATTTTTAGGTACATTTTAGATTCGGTAAGTGAACTCCATTGCCTAAATTTTGGGGAATCAAAAATCAAAATCAAATATTGCACTATGAATGCAGATTTAAAGCAGAAACTCGGTATTCAGATACATTGCTTTACAGGGAAAAAAGCAAAAATAAACTGACTTTTTTTTCTAGTGGAGTTTCTTTGGAATTACTAACCACAATCATATTTTAGGACCGTTTAGCTAGCGCAATGCTTGAAGTTATGTCAATATTTGAAAGGGGAATGGTTAGGGAGGTGCATAGAAAAATACATAAAAATTAATATCTCAACTATTTATTTAGTCGTATAATAGAAGCTTTGAACTTCTTTTAAGCCATACCAGCGGAATTTTAGCAAAATATAACATCTGGTAGTAATCATAGTGGGGAAAAATGCGGACCATTTTAAAAATAGTGCACAATTTCAGACCATTCTATCAGAAAATTCCATACAGATATTAATTTTAAATTTTGTCAGTTTTGTAGAGCTATGTGATCTATAATTTTGGTAAAATTTTCAAGTGGAAGGGGATGGAGGTGGTGAACTAAACTGTGGAAAATTTTCAGTTATTTCTTTTGGGCTGTGGTAAAATCACTAAGCTCAAATTTTGCAGAACCAGAACTGCTATGCATTGAAGGAGGTACTAAATTGCGCAAGATGTTTGGTATGCAATGAAAAACAGAAAAACTGAAAATTTGTTTTTGAAATTTTATGCTAGAAAATTTGCGAAAAAAAAATGCATAAGAGGTAAAGATATCAACTGGTCGAATACCTTCGGAGCTACAAAAGAATTTTTTCGACCATTTTTTTGAAATCAATTATTACCAAACCACTAACAGCTATCAACAAATTTTGTAGAAGCATTTCTCAAAATATTTTTAACCAAGCTGCTTCAGAAGATTTGAAATCCCCCTTGCCCTTCAATCCGATAACATGAAAAAGTGTCATTACGACTAATTTCAATAAATTTACTAATAACCAACAAATTAAAAGCTACGAGTTTTTTATTTATTGACAAACTATACGATTCCCTCAACTACTCTACCCGTCCCATACAAATGTGTGAGTTCGTGAACATAAAATATGCTGAATTTCATAGACACAGAAATTATTTGAAAATTCTTCTATGGAACTAAGATTCTATAGACAGAATTTTAAAGTTGATTAGAAAATTATTATCACTCACCTACCGCTTCTGTCGCACCTCCTTCCCAAACAAACCCAGACGTACTTACCAATACAATTGAAATATAGATAATATGTGCTGGATTTATTGATTGTATTCACAGTTAAGTGCTAAATAATTTACAAGAGCTCTGCCCTGGAACCTTCCTTTACTTAGTCTTCCTTAACCTGCATATTGACTTCCCGCGATTCCTCAACTTGTCCCAAGAATAATAAAGTTGCGCTCGACTTGTTGGCAGATATTTATACTCTGGATGAAATCTGAGAGTATTATAAAAAATAGGCTCGGATATAAAAATGAATGACATGTCCGTCCGTATCCTCTCTAGCTCGAGAACGCGTTGAACTAGAAAGTTCAAATTTTTCTTCACGTCCCTTTCACGAAAAAGTAAGTCCAAGTTCGTGAATGGGTCAAATCGCTTCACCCCTCATTTCAAAATAAACGAATTTTCTCAAAAAGAATGAAAGTTATAGCTATTAAATATAGAATATAAAGTTTATATGATAGCATCAATTCTCAATACAAATATGATTTGAATCGCCATACCACCTCCCATACAAACTTCACTTTTTGCTCAAATAATATAAACCAATTTACTCAGTACGTATTAAATTTATTGAGCTGATATTGTGAGCTAAATATTTATTTAGAATTATAAACTAAATGATAAGCTTCACTTCTTCTACTTCCACCCATACAAAGTGTCACATTTTCAGCACTCTACATAAAATCGATTTTCTTGAAAAGTTTGAATGTTATTGGTCTGGAATTATGCCAACGACTTTGCTACAACCGTCTCCGGTAAGCAGCCGAGTACTCTGAGTGATGTTATGCAAAATGCTCTCTTAATACTCTCTAAATGGACTCGTGAATGTGGACTGAGAGTGAACCCACACAAAACCATTGCTTGTCCTTTTCACAAGGAGACACAAAATTCCTCCTATTGACCCTACTAGTCTGAATGGTACCAGCCTTGTTTTCGCATATAGAACAAAATATCTGGGTTTTATTTTGGATAGGAAACTGAGCTGGAATCCTAATATTCACGAACGTGTCAACAAAACTACTATTGCATCTTACTCCTGTAAGAAAGCCATAATTAAGAAATGGGGAATATAGTTCAAATTAGTGTATTGGCTCTACATTGCCGTCATCAGACCCATCTTGATTTATAATGTGAATGTGTTTTGGACTGCCCTAAAGACAGAGACAAACCGCACTTTCCTCGGTAAGGTGCAGATAACAGTATGTGTATGCATAAGTGGAGCTCTGAGATCAACCCCCTCCGCAGCATTAGAAATACTGTTTCATCTGCTACCTCTCGATATTATTGGCAAACAGATGGCTAAAAGTGCAGTGGCCAGCCTCCGAGAAACTCGGCAGTGTACCTGCATTCAAACTGGTCACTCCTTAATTCTGAAAGATTTCGAGTATTCAATCGAAAATACAGACTACTCTCTTCCAAGTTTTGATTTTGATAATAATTTCCTCACCATCATCCCCTCGAGACTAGAGTGTGGAGGCAGCTGAAATACGGGAGGAAAAGTCCATTTCCTTGAATATTGATGACTCCAGAAGTGGAGTAGAAGGAGGTGCTTCTTCGCAATGCTTAACTTAAGCATATCCTTCCGTCTTCCGGATCTTTGCAGTATGTTCCAAGCAGATGTGATGGCAATAAAAGAAGCCTTCACCTGGCTGAAGTGTAATGTGGCATCTATTAAGGATATTAGCATCTTTACTGATAGCTAGGCCGTTAAATTCCTAGAATCAGTCATATCTACATTCAAGACTGTTCTTGATTGTCACGTGTCTCTGAGGGAAATGACTGAACAAATCAACATTCGCCTGTGCTTGGTACCAGGGCATAGAGCCATTCTGGGGAACTGCAGGGTCGACAAATTCGCTCGGCACGGAAACATCTTGAAGATTCAGTCTGTGAAAAAGAAGCTGTGCAAGCCTCTCCCAACTTATAAGCTGCAACTTAAGTTGGAAGTGATTAGCAAAGCCAACGACAGATGGGCATATGATGTTCCATGTAATACCACCAGACAGTTTGACCTAAGTATTTAAATCTCACCGAAAATGTATTTTTGTTGAAAAGATGTGAATGCAGTTTTCTACTGCGTAAGGAATCGAACTTCTTGTATCACAATTTTCACAAAACATAGCAGGGCTACGATTGCGCATAAAACGCAATCTTACGATACTCTAGATGAAATATAATTTTTTGTGATCCCAAGAAATTTTGGATGGGGAGTGTTAGAAGGGGTGATAGCATTGAACTATTTTTTTCCCCATCATGCTAAAGTAGCTATAAAAATGTTTTATGTAAAATGCTTACTCCAAAAATTGAATGGGGAGAAAATTAGTGAGTTAGATTTAGTGAAAATGTGCAGTTTGTATGGGAGGTGGTAGAAAGAGTGGAGGGATTTTAGTGATTTTTTCAAAAATGACTAGAAATATTATAAAATTGACAACCCTTAAATTTCAGATCAGTACCATTCATACTTTTCAAGAAAATCGATTTTTTGTGAATTTGTGAAACTGTGTCATATTGTATGGGAGGGGGTAGAAGCAGTGAAGCTAATCAAATATTTTTTTCTGATCTTAATGATAATACTAATTTAGTATTTATTACAAAATATGAGCTCTATAAATGTTATATGTTCTGAGAAAATCGTTTTAGAGCATTTCATGAAAAAGTGTAGTTTGTATGGGAGGGGGTGGAAGCAGAGGGAGGACGCAAATAATTTTTCTACTGTAGATTTAAATCATTATGAAAGTAATATATCCCAAAACTCAGACTAATAGCTTTTATGCTTTTCGAGTAAATTAATTTATTGTTAAATTGCGAATTTGAGTCATTTTGTATGGGAGGGGGTAGAAGGAGTGAAGCTAATCGTCTAATTTTTTTTCGTCTTACTAACAATTTTAAACAAATATTTGGGTCGCAATTTCAGCTTGCTAAATTTTATACGCATTGAGTAAATTGGCTTAGAGTAATTCATGACAAGTGCAGTTTGTATGGGAGGTGGTAGAAGGAGTGGGAAAATATGCATAATTTTTATACAGTAGATTGGTATTATTATAAAAGTAGTATATTCCAAATTTCAAGCTAATAGCTTCAATACTTTTTGAGCAAATCCTTTAATTGTCAAATTGCGCAATTGTGTCATTTTGTATGGGTGGGGGTAGAAGGGGTGGAGCGATTTGGCCTGTTCACGAACTTGACCTTAATTTTTTGTCAAAAACGATGTGTACAAAATTTGAACAATCTAGCTCAACGCGTTCTCAAGCTAGAGAGCGAACAGACGAACGGACAGACGGACGGACGGACAGACGGACAGACGGACATCCTGTTTTGAGATTTTTGAGTGATAACATTAACTTCTGTATCATTCAATTTTTTCTCCAAGCCTTATTTCTTAGCGTTACAAACCTTAGAGCAAACTTATAATACTCTCAGATTTCATCTAGAGTATAAAAACACAACTGTTTTGCAATAGATATAAAATTAGATGATTTCAAACAACACTTGTGCACAGAGAATGGTATTTCACTTGAACATTATGTTCTTAACTAACTGAGTTTATGAGCATGAAAAAAATGTTTGCGGGAACAAGAATATTCAGAATTTTTTGTCACACTTAGGCTACCGACACACGATGCGAATTAATATATATTATCTTCCTATTTTGATATAAGTAGGCCGAATTATGTATAGGATAATGACACTAGTAATACCGAAAACCGAGATAATATATATTAACTCGCATCGTGTGTCGGTAACCTAAGGAATAAACAATTAAATTTATGATTTTTTTCACCTCGATGGGCGAATAAATGTTTATTATATATTTAGAATATGTCAAATTGAAGAACAAAAATTCAGTGAAACAATAACAATAAAAGTATATTCAATACAACATAAGCCTTCAGTCACGAAAAAACAAAACAACTGAGCACACGTTCATGAATAACATCACCACCATCATTTTGTTACCTATAACATGTAAAATTAAACTAAATTAAACTAATAGTGCTTAAAATTCTAAGTTAAGAAAAAGATTTTTTTTATATCTTATAGATATTTAATTTTGCTCCTAGTTGTATGCCACAGGGTGATTTTTTGTCTTTTAAATTTTTAAATATTTCTAGAGTGAATCACATCAATCAGTATCAATAAATAGTAAAACCATGCAGGTCGACGATTTAAATTGATTCGTTTTTTTTTTACATTCGATTTGAAATCAGCGAAGTCTAACTTCAAATTTATAGTCTATTCCCTAATTCTTTTTTCATTAAATTTTTGTATTAAAATGAATTATACAAAGAAAAATCTTAAAATGCAAATATCGGGAGCTCAAATTTATATTTGTTCCACGATTCCGGAGAAAATGAAAGTGGATCGCAAAATAAGGTAAAAATATTCTTCGATTTAAAAATTTAAGTCCGTTCGTATACATTCTAGCAGGTCGTGAATTTTATTCCCATTTTAAAAAGCTGCATTTATTTTAAGCGTGTAGTTTCACTTGCTGCATCATATATTCAGAATTATTTTCTAAACGATGTAATAAATAAAATGTCCACTTCTTCAGTGGCACCACACCAAATCGGGCCTTGGCCTCCTGATCTTCAGGTTCGTTAACATTTTCATTACTTATTGTGGAAGGGTTGTTAGCTATTCGCATAACCCTCTACCTACGAATTTTTCATTTTCGTAGATTGAGGTAACCAAGGAATATCCAAGCAGGCAGCGTGCTGAAATTATGCGTTGACCGGGATTTGAACTCACGACGTTCGCATTGAAAACAAACACGCTACCCACTAGGCTACACCCTAGCTTAATATTTCTACTTGCAAAGATTAATTCAGCTCGATTTAAAAAAAAAATCGTATAAAACTGATGAATAATTCAACTAAGATTGTTTCTAAGTTTGCAATAAGAAACAAAAGTATGTTTCGCGATAATATCTTTTGCAAGTAATAAAATATCGAATGTATTACGAACATAACGTAAGGGGCCAACCTTTAATGGAAGCTCAGTCAAGTTGGTATAGGGCATGTGAAAGATGGGGTTACAAAAGAGTTTCAGGAGGAAAGAGTCTAAACTGTCGGTGGACGTTGTTCTTGAAACACTGAATGTTGTAAGTTGCTCGAAACACGTGGGGTGGCAATGCATTCCATAGTCTTGATATTTGACGAAGGACTGCTTATATTTCACTGTACGCGATGGTAAAGGCTTAAGAGTGAACTCATGGGTGCGTGCAGCTTGCCGTGTATTTCTGAGATAGTTGGAAAGAGGAGGGACGTGGTTGGACAATTCTTCGCTGCATTTACCCCGACGTTTCTGCAATGCTCGAGGGAGTCTTTAGAGGCTGTTATAGTCTCATCTTCAATTAGACAAAATTCATGCTTTTAGATTCGATCGAGCACCGAAAGTTGAGTTTCGGGCACCCCACCCTATATGTGCGAGTTGCACTCAAGATGGGGATAAATGTAGGCCTTGCAAATAATTTTTTATGCTGAGTAGTTAATTCTTCTGAAGAGTGCAATTGTATGCTACCGATGGATACATTCAAGGATCACGCCAGAACATCCTTTTTAAGGGATAGATGACAGGCCTGAGCTTTAGTGGCATTGAACTCTAATCTATTGTTCCTGCCCCATTCCAGGATTAAGTTGAGGTCTGATTCCAATTTACCATACAAATAGTCGCGTTTAGAATTCACCCAGGTACAATGAGCTTCAGTAACGGAGTCAAATTGAAATACGTTATCCAGAGTCAACTTAATGTGTTACTGGTTTGGTGAATGTTTTCACAGTGCATTTCAAATTGAAAGAAAAGATTTCCGGATTCTACACTGTTACGCTTTATTATTCGTGACGTTTCGGTCTCTGCTGAGATTTTTGATAAAGGTCTCAGTAGAGACCGAAACGTCACGAATAATAAAGCGTAACAGTGTAGAATCCGGAAATCTTGAAAGTATTTTTTGTTATTACAACAATAAAACTTGTATACGTAGGTATATGTAACCAATGCTGACAAGGAATATTGTATCCCACGATTACTGAATAGTTTCTCAAGAAAATTTCTTAAATTATAATCTCTAAACCTATCTATTACACCTACCCTATAACTGGTAGAAAACTAATCACCTTGCAGTGTTGATAGCTTTTTATAATAATCTCAGGTGATTTTATTTTTAATTAAAATAAAAATGGCGACGCATATTCAAAAGATTACCCTTATTGAAAATTAGCCATTCGATTAAAAGATTGAAACGAGGCGATTAAAAGTGTATCTGTACCGTGCCGGATTGTATTTGACGTAGCTTAAGACTGGTGGAGCGCGTAACGCCAGTATTATAACAAGCGAGTAAGATATTACCGTAGGCAATCAACAAAGAGCGAATTATTAACCGCGGCCCAGGTAACAAGATACTTAGTAGTTAGTCAGAAGTTGTTGATACGACTAAGCCCGTCTGGCTTAAGACACACATATGTTCCGTATGGCCACGGAAGTGTGTACAGAACGTTATAAGTACAGAAGCATCTTTACCATAAGCTACTTGAAACTGTGCAGCAACCCGAGTCGCCAGTATACAAGTATGATCGTCTCGTACAAGAATTGATTGGATCGGATTAAAAGATCCGTCCATTATGGTTGGGAAAAGTGAATTTTTATCTTTTACTTCTGGGTATGATTTTATGCTGCCAGACCAATGTCCGATGTACCTGTACTTTGATTACTACTGTTAAACATGGCATATAAGTGCAGTCTTCGTTCGCTCCGACATTCAGCTTTATCAAAAACAGGTTACCCACAATCTACACAGCACTTACCTTTCATTTTCTCTGAAGAAAACAAAAATAAATTGGAGAGTAAGAACAACCACCACACTTTAAAATTGAAACATTTCTCCCATGGATCATGACACATTTGCTACGAAATTGATCGATCATGGTCTGATCTGACCCAAAATATAACGATCCACTATGAGGGATGTTCACAAATATGATTTAATCTTCGAAATGACCACCCCTAACTCAATTCGAGATGTCATCTAAAAGTTGACAGTCGAACTAAACAACAATGTTTCCCTGATCTCCTTAAAATATAGGCACGCAAAAAAAAAAATGATATGCAACGAAAATTGTGCTCATCGAAATCGATCGTAGAAAGATCCGAAAAGCTGTTTTCATGTCATTGATCCGAGCGAAGATTTCAATCGTCCAAGATCTCGTCCCGTGTTATTGGTCCAGTTTTTGTCTATATGCAAATAAATCCCAATCCAAATCCCAAATCGAAATCGAAAATATTCAATTATTTTAATTTGTCGGATCAGTCGGAGAGCCAGTCACAAAGTTGACGATCTCATGACGATCGGGATCATGTCAATCTTTCTTACCGATGGCATACGCAAATTTTTATGAATTGGATTTTTATTGGATCGATCGATTTGAATATTATAGAGGAAAAAAATTATTGCAGGTCTATGTATATATATACGATTTTATTCAAATTTTAAATCAACAGGATGCAGTTGGATGGTTTTTGTTGATGTCTTACGCAGCGGTTGCTACGCAAATGTTCTTCGATTTATTGAAGTCGTTCAGGTTTTTCCCCCCTTCGATTCCTACCGTTGGGGGTGGTGCAGCATATCATTCATATGGTAAACGATGTGGGTGTGCCTACCTTTAATTGCATGCCAATCACGATTATACTCGTGTGCGATATGTGCCACCCGATTCGGACAGATGTTAAGTGTTCGCTTGACGGTGGCGCAAAAGATGCCATTATTAACTTAGAGGTGTAAGACAGCCGCCCACCCACGCAAAATGATTGATCATTTGAGGAGCTGGTTGGAGGCTTGTTTTTATGAAACGTTGGAGCAAATATTTGTCGACTTGTTTCTGTTCAACACTTCACAAATATTTGCCATAACATTGTTGACATCTTGAACAACAAATGAGATTCACTTTTACTTCTTAGGGGATAGACTCAAATTTTATTTTTTTTTCCGATTGATTTTATAGGTTTATGTCAAAGGTTTTCGATTATTGATCATGACAGGAAATGATCTTAGAATGGGCGCCATGTCAGGAAATTTGAATGTTGATTGTGTACTGAGTATTGTTGTTTTGAAGGCAGATGTTATTAAGAAAGATAGTAATTCAAAGTAGGCACAAAAAACTGTTCTATTAAAATAGAAAAAATTGGGAGAAAATTGTTGTATCTAAATTTATGTGAATTATGTGAATTTCGTTCAATAATTGATATTGAACTACTGAATCATACAGATTTCGATGTGACGATGACTGCCAGGACAATTATAAAAACTATTCTGTACGTTTTCGTAATACTTCAGATATAGTGAAATTTGAAATGGAAGGCGAGATAGTGGCAAGGTCAAGAAATACGCAATAACCGTGTCGTAAGAGTATACCTTACCTAAGCTTATAATTTAATATAAGAAAATATTACCGAACTTTTTCGTCTCTCGCATATTTTCAGTAAATCCATTCGCCAAATCTCGCTTAATTAAATCCATTAAAAACTACTATTCTGCGACAAAACCCTTACATTTTTATCTAAATCATATCTCACCATCAGAATTTTCACCGGAAAAAAAAATCGCCGCTTTGTCAACCTACCTTCTTAACATTATTGATATCTCCGAGAAAAGAAGAATTACCGAAAAACATTGGAAGATATACGGTGAGAATATTTTTCTCATTTCCTCCAGCCCCGAGACTTTGGGAGTTATTTACGGTATTGATCGGGGCAATAGTGACGATAAACAGTGAAAAAGGCAGCTTGTTGTCCCGGCCCAACGTATCGACGAAACAACAAAAGATTCCGCCACTTGATCTCACCGCAAGATTAGTCTCGACTGGGATTAAGAAAGCCCGAAAATCGTCATTATTATATCGCTACATTATAGTACACTACCAGCATATTCGCGATGTTCCATATTTACATGCGGCCTTACGCGGTATTATCCGATCTCAATTGCAGATCATCGCCGTGCAACAATCGATCCGACTTCGATTATAAAAATGTCGGTGTAAGTGAATCGCGAAGAAATAAATAAAGTTGTGAGACGATTGGATTGCGCATTTTTTGGTAGTTTTTCGGTTGCAACAAGAGAAATATTTCGAATTATTCGCTGAAATCCTGCAGACAAGTCTTAAACCGCAGTAAATTATAATAATTTCTTGAGATCCACCCTTAATTCGTATGATCCGTGAATTTACGGAAGTGTCTAAATCATTTTTATAGATCCGGTCTAGCTGCAAATTAAAAGGATAGGTAGCTCGGTAATTTGAGGAATTTCTCTGATCCTCTACCGATCGACCTATTAATTGTAGCTGCGTCCTCTAATTTAAGATTGAATTAATAATAAGGTCATTCGTTCGATTTGATTTATAGTGCCGCGACCACTTTAGGTGTCCAATTAAGGATTAATGTTTACGAATTATTAAAATTACTGATTGTGTGTAATCGAGATAGGTATAAAATCGGATCGTCCAGCTATGAGATGGTTAGGTTTCATAAAACGACAAGATTGTGATCACTGATCGGATTATTGCACTTCGTCTATATAGGTACATAATTACCTACAGACCAGCATTTAGTTGAGGTCGTGCTGTTTCAGTTGTCAGGATATTTGCAGACTTTTTATTCTTGCCATTATGCAGACTAATGAGGGTGTCGTATTGAAGCACTGTTTTGACACATGCTGGGTGTAAGATCTCTTGTTTTACTGATCGTTTTGTGATAATTTAACACTGTACCTCCGAACTAATCCTGCTGTTTGATTATCTTCAGACGTAGTTGACTACGAAGAAACATAGTTTTATCGTGAGATTTTTTTTATTCAATATTTCGTAAATAATGACCGATTGTAACCCGGTGGTCTAGAATTCAGAATAATCAGAATAAGATCTTGGCGACGCATGCCAGGTTTGATTGTCTGGAAAATGTATGAATACGAAGAATGAAATCGAAAGATATTGAATTTGCCTACGTCACATTAGGTAGTTACGATTTTCCATTTTCTTGATAGAAAAGCATACGAAATGTAAAAGAAATTTGCTCAGGTCCTTATTGCAAGCGTACCTAAACTATTCGAGAGCAAATTGACACCGCACACTTATGACAATAGCGAAAAAGTTGTGTGGTTTGTTTGTGATATATGATGACCGCTCTTTGGACATTGGGTTTCTCGACTATTGTTAAGATTTTGCTATCGGATTATTTTTTTTGCCAAGTTTATTGTTGGTCAGTTGATTGGTTTATGTTGGTCATTTGATGAATGCAGTTGAAAAAAAATCCGTATTTCGGTTGTAGCCACCGGCGTCCAAGTATAAAAGGATATTCGTATTGTATTGTAGTGACCACAACGTTTCATATCTCTAATCCAGATTTGATTTATTGTTTATTTGTTACGCTTTGCAAATGGATCGTGTATCAGGAACAGATGGAAGTTTGTTTGCAATGATTTATCAGATTTTGAAGAGTTTTCTAATATCTGTACTCGATTTCTTTGATTTTTTCTATACAAGCATAAAATGAAAAATTTAATCATAATAATAAATATAAAAAAAACAGCATATCTATTCATTGGAACTTAACGAAAACAGTGCAATTATTATCGAAAAATTTTGATTTCAAGATTTAGTTAAAGTAGAAATTTGTATTATCAAAAATGTCCACCTTCCCCGAGGCCAGAAACGAATTTTCTTTTCCAAATATTTGCTTTGGAAATTAATGCGATTTTTTTTCTTAAAAATAGTTTTATATTATTGTAAACGATGATATCGTCGCTACCATATTAAAATATGGAATATGATAAAATACTTGCAGTGAGCATGACAAAATAAATTATGTTTCAATAGCGTATAAAACAAGAATTTAAAGCAACATAGACAACATATTATTTTAAGTTATGTTACCTGGCGATGATTTTTAATTCACATTTACAATAGTGCTTTACTGTCTCGCCAAGTAGTCATTTTTAGATATAGTTTGACTTCTTATTGACAATTACTAAATAAAAAATTTTAAATTCTATACATTGTTGAATTATCGTACAGAATAACATTTTGTTGCTAAAGTCGAATCAGAAAAAGTAAAAATTACTACTCTGAAATTTTTTTTTCTCGCGTTTCATGACTAAATTAGCGTAAAGATGCAAAAAAACAAGACTACGATTGGGCGTATAGCCCTCTAGATGAAAGAGAAATTTTTTTATTTCATGAAAGGGGAAGCGGTACAGGGGTTGGAGACGTTGAACTAACTTTTTCTCATCACGTTAAAGTTGCTATCAAAATGTTTTATACAAATTTCAGGATTCAAAAATTTAATAAGTACTGAGAAAATTAGTGTATTGGATTTAGTGAAATTGTGCGGTTTGAATAGGAGGTGGTAGAAGAGTTCTTTATGACTTTTTCAGAAATTACCAGAACCATCATGCTTTTGATATGTTTTAAATTGTAGATCAGTAGCATTCACACTTTTCAGGAAAATTCACTTTTTGAAAAGTGAAATTGTGTCAGATTATATGGGAGGTGGTTGAAGGAGTAAAGGTTATAGTCTAATTTTTTTTTGCCTTACTAATAATTCTAAATAAAAAGTACACAATTTCAGCTCTATAAATTTTGTACGCAGTGAGTAAATTGGTTTAGAGTATTTAATGAAAAAGTGCAGTTTGTATGGGAGGTGGTGGAAGTAGGGGGAGGACTAAAGCAATTTTTATATATTAGATCATCATAGGAGTAATAAGTTTAAAATTTCAGATCAATAGCTTTTATAATTTATGAGCGAATCCGTTTATGGTCAAATTGCGAAATTGTATAATTTTGTATGGGAGGGGGTAGAAGGGATCGATTGAATTAGCCCGTTCACGAACTTGACCTTACTTTTTTGTCAGAAATGATGTGTGCAAGATTTGAACTGTCTAACTCAACGCATTCTCAACCTGGAGAGCGCAGACGGACGGACAGACGGATGCAAATGGTGGGTTTTGAGATTTCTGAGTGATTATGTGAACTTCTGTATCATTCATTTTGTTCTCCAAGCCGTATTTCGTAGTGCTACAAACTTTAGAGCAAACTTAAAATACTCTCTGATTTCATCTAGAGTATAAAAATCAGTCTGTTCTGTCAGCGCATAATAACTCCTAAAAACTCGAAGATAAATATTTCTATTTTGGGTGGATTGTAGATGGGGTGCTGATCTCAGATGAGGAGAGAAGAGTGTAGGGGTTAAGAGAAAGGCAAGGAAAGAGCTTGAACCAAAATCTAAATATTCGAACATATCAAAGCTGGAAATCACCACACATATGTGACGCGCCATGCGAAAATGAACCTTATCTAGCCAGTACAGGACAAAATACTAGTGTATGTTAAAATGTTCATGACATCAAGTTTTTACATTGTGGGTGGAGCGGGGAGCTCCAAAATCTATAAGGAGAGGTTTATATGAAGAAATTATTTTGGCAGTTATTATGCCCAGAAACATAGTGAAACTTTAACCTCAATTATCTTTCTTTTTCAACTCCACTTTTCAAAATGCCATAACTTCGCCAATTTTACTTTATTATTATAATAATAAAGTATTGTGATCGACACAAGAAAAACAAAATTTGCTACCCTGAAATTTTTTTTTTCGCGTTTCTTGACTAATTAGCCTAAAAATGCAAAAAAAAAAATCCGTCTCCGCCGTTCGCCGTACATATGGACTCATATCTCCGAGACTGTTAAAGGTAGAATGTTCGTTCTTGGGTGGATTGCTGATTGGGTAAATGAGCTCTATTTTCTAAATTTTGGGGGGTGTTAGGTCCAAGGGGGAGGCGGAGGAACTCAATTTTGAGATATAATGGTTTGAAATTTTGGAAAGTGCAACGCTCCTCATTTTCCCCCACTACTATTTTGTTTTATATTTCTCGTATTTCTCTGGTAGCTTAATATAAGTACCACGTTTCAATTACATAGCCCAACAAATAGCTGAGATATTGATTTTTAAGTGTTTTTCTTTGCACCCCCTGACCTTCCCCCTTACAATAATAAGCCTCTATGTAAGCTGATTCCAGTGGATCTATGTGCCACATTGATGGTCTAAAAATATAAATTTTTTATAGTAAGAATTTTCGAACATATAATCATTTGAAAAAAAAATTCGGCCGACAATTGGTTTTTAGTCCCCCCCCTTTTTGCACACCAATAGATAAAAAAATTAGATTAATTTTGAAACTGGTTTCACAAACCGCTTTATAAGTTTTTCGATTTTTAGCTTCCTAGCTGTAACCATGTTTGAGATATTTGAATTCTTAGTTTACGGTTTAAGCGCTCCTCCCGCTTCCCCCTGAACCCTTATACCACCCAAAAAATGTGTCCGCCTGAGATCCCCAACTATCTACAATACCTCCAAAAATGATCTTTCTATCTTGAAGGGTTTGGGAGTTAATGTGCGCTGAGCGTACACATCGGTGTACGGCGGACGGCGTACAGACAGACGGATTTTTTTTACGTTTTTAGGCTATTTTAGTTATGAAACGCGAAAAATCAAAATTCTAGAGTAGCAAAAATTTTTTTTTCCAATTCGATCACAATACTCTATTATTAAAATAATCAAGTAAAACTAACCATTAAAAATTAAAAGAATAAAACTAGCATATGTAGGATGTATCAAAAAGGGGTGTATTTTTATACTCTAGATGAAATCTGAGAGTATATTGTGTTTGCCTTACCGTTTGTAACGCTAAGAAATAATGCTCGCACAGAGCCGCCAAGGGTACAGAAATATTTGTTGTCGCTCAAAAACTTCGATTCCGAGTTGCTGTCTGTCCGTCTGTCCGTCTGTCCGTCTGTCTACAGCATAACTCTCGAACGCTTTGAGCTATCGTGCTGAAATTTGTTGTGTGTCATTTTTAGCAAAAAAGAAACTTTAAGTTCGTGAACGGGCCACATCCCCCCACCCCTTCTACCCCCTCCCATACAAATTTCACGAAATTCTGAAATTTTCAGAAATTGATTTTTCCTAGAAACTATTTAAGCTATCGATTTTAAATTTGGGTTGAAGTATTACGATATAGATACCATTAATAAGACTGAATATTGATCCGATCCCATCACTCCTTCTACCCCCTCCCATACAAATGCATAATTTTGAAAAATGCAGTTTTTCGATTTTCATCGAAACTAGTACCGTTATAAAAACGAATTTTTGCCAGAATTAATTTTATTAGAATTCCAATCAACTTCGAAAAAATTATCAACTTCACCTCACCCCTTCTACTCCCTCCCATACAAATTTCACGAAATTTTGAAATTTAAATTAAATTATTTTTCTTCGAAACTGTTAAAGTTATCAATTTGATTTTTCGCGTAAAGTATAAAAATAGAAATATCAATAACAGGAAAAAAAATTGTTTTCATCCTTACACTCCTTCTACCCCCTCCCATACAAATGCATAATTTTTGTTAAATGCATTATATCGATTTCCATTAAGACTAGGAAAATTACAAACTTAAAATTTTGCCAGAATTTGTTTTTTAAATATTGCAATAAATGCTGGAAAAAATTATCAGCTCAGCTTCCCTCCTTCTACCCCCTCCCATATAAATATCTGTATTATAAATTCAAGAAAAGCATTTCTCCATCGAATATATTAGAACTATCTAATTTGAAATTGAATCAAAGCGTGATGATAAGGATGATGATAAGCAGTTTCAAAATCATCTTAAACGCTCCACTTCCTCTACCACCTCCCATACAAATGCCCCAATTTCTGGAAAACTTTGTCCAATTTCTTTAAAAATAATGAAAACTAAAAATTTTAAATTCAGCACGAAACACTTTACACGCCATTTTCGGTGTCACATAGGAGAAATACAAACCTCCCCCTCTACTTCTACCACCTCCCATGCAAAGTCTCTTCTCACTATTCGAAAGAATTTGAGATGACATATTTGCCGGTATATCAAAGTCATTTCCATCTCATCTAGAGTATCATATGATTGGGCTTTAAGCCCAATCATAATTCTTTTATGTTTTTTTGTAAAACGAACAATTTTTTGGATATCTCTGTAATTTTTATTGCACTACAGAGGGGCTAAGTGAAAGGGAGTTCTTGGGCAGGGCTGTTGTCAATTTAACAATATTTCATTCGTTTCTGCAAGTTTGGGTTTTTATGAGGGGAGGAGGTGGGGTAATAGTAAGAGTGGGTAGATGTTAATAGCTTTTTAATTAATTGCTTGAATCACGCCCAATATTTTCTGTATAGAATGTGTTTCATAGACGAAGTTGCATAGAATTTTCATAAAATTCGGTGTTTTTTACATTCACGAAGTCGAACATTTGTATGGGAGGGGGTAGAGAATGTAGGGTAATCGTAAAATTTGATTTACAGTTTTTTTTCGCTTCTCTTGTAAGGTGCTTGTATAAAAGTTCAAGTTCGTAGTTTTCAGTTTGTTGGTTATTAGTTGATTTAATGAAATTGGTCGAAATCATAGTTTTGTACGGGATGGGGTAGAAGGGCAAGCGCGATTTCAAAACTTTTAAAGCAACTTCATTTCAATTATTTTTGTAAGTTTTTGTGCAAAATTGGAAATTGATAGCTTTTAAGAGTTAGCTGATAACTGATTTCTTATAAATGCTCGAAAAAATAATTTTGTATGGGAGGGGGTAGAGGAGGTAGGGGAATCGTAAGATTTGTGATGCAGTTTTATTTCATTTCTGTTGTAAGGTGCTCGTACAAAATTTCATGTTCGTCGCTTTTAATTTGTTGGTTATTAGTTGATTTAATGAAATTGGTCGAAATCATACTTTTGTATGGGAGGGGGTAGAACGGCAAGCGCCATTTGAAAGCTTTTAACAGAATTTCATTTCAATTATTTTTGTAAGTTTTTATGCAAAATTTCAAGTTGATATCTTTTAATAGTTAGGTGATAATTGATTTATTAAAAATGGTCGAAAAAATAATTTTGTATGGGAGGGGGTAGAAGTTTTAAAGGTTTCGACCACTTAATATTTCGTATATTTAGAAATTTTTATACTCTAGATGAAATCTGAGATTATATTGTGTTTGCCTTACCGTTTGTAACGCTAAGAAATAATGCTCGCACAGAGCCGCCAAGGGTACAGAAATATTTGTTGTCGCTCAAAACTTCGATTCCGAGTTGCTGTCTGTCCGTCTGTCCGTCTGTCTACACCATAACTCTCGAACGCTTTGAGCTATCGTGCTGAAATTTGTTGTGTGTCATTTTTGGCAAAAAAGAAACTTTAAGTTCGTGAATGGGCCACATCCTCGCACTCCTTCTACCCCCTCCCATACAAATTTCCCGAAATTTCGAAATTTTCAGAAATTGATTTTCCTTTGAAACTATTTAAGCTATCAATTTGAAATTTGGGTCAAAGTATAACGATATAGATGTCATTAATATGACGGAATATTGATCCGATCCCGTAACTCCTTCTACCCCCTCCCATACAAATGAATAATTTTGAAAAATGCAGTTTTTCGATTTTCATTGAAACTAGCAAAGTTATAAAAATGAATTTTTTCCAGAATTAATTTTATTATAATTTCAATCAGAATTGAAAAAATTATCAACTTCACCTCACTCCTTCTAGCCCCTCCCATACGAATTTGACGAAATTTTGAAATTTAAATTAAATTATTTTTCTTCGAAACTGTTAAAGCTATCAACTTGATATTTTACATGAAGTATAAAAATAGAAATATCAATAACGAGAAAAAAATATGTTTTGATCCGTACACTCCTTCTACCCCCTCTCATACAAATGTATAATTTTGTTAAGTGCATTATATCGATTTGCAATAAATGCTAAAAAAAATTATCAGCTCCTCTTCACTCCTTCTACCCCGTCCCATACAAATATCTATATTATAAATTCAAGAAAAGCATTTCTCCTTCGAATATATTAGAACTATCGAATTTGAAATTGAATCAAAGCGTGGTGATAAGGATGATGATATGTAGTTTCAAAATCATCTTAAACGCTCCACTTCCTCTGCCACCTCCCATACAAATGCCTCAATTTCAGGAAAAGTATGTCCAATTGAAAATAATGAAAGCTTCAAACCTTAAATTCAGCACGAAATATTTTGCATGCCACATTAGGTGTCATATCCAAAAATTGCAAACCTTCCTCCTCTTCTTCTACCACCTCCCATACAAAAGCCACTATAAATTATTTGAAAGAATTGGAGGTGATATATTTTCCGGTACATTGAACTTTTTCTCATTTCATCTAGAGTATCATATGATTGGGCTTTACGCCCAATCATAATTCTTTTATGTTTTTTTTTGCATTTTTAGGCTAAAATAGCCTAAAAACGCAAAAAAAAACATAACAGAATTATGATTGAGCTTAAAGCCCAATCATATGATACTCTAGATGAGATGGAAATGACTTTGATATACCGGCAAATATGTCATCTCAAATTCTTTCGAATAGTGAGAAGAGACTTTGCATGGGAGGTGGTAGAAGTAGAGGGGGAGGTTTGTATTTCTCCTATGTGACACCGAAAATGGCGTGTAAAGTGTTTCGTGCTGAATTTAAAATTTTTAGTTTTCATTATTTTTAAAGAAATTGGACATAGTTTTCCAGAAATTGGAGCATTTGTATGGGAGGTGGCAGAGGAAGTGGAACGTTTTAGATGATTTTGAAACTGCTTGTCATCACCCTTATTACTATGCTTTGATTCAATTTCAAAGTCGGCGACTCTCATACATATATTCGAAGGAGAAATGCTTTTCTTGAATTTATAATACAGATATTTATATGGGAGGGGGTAGAAGGAGGGAAGCTGAGCTGGTAATTTTTTCTAACATTTATTGCAACTATAAAAAAACAAATTCTGGCAAAATTTTAAGCTTGTAATTTTTATAGTTTTAATGGAAATCGATATAATGCATTTAACAAAAATTAAGCATTTGTATGGGAGGGGGTAGAAGGAGTGTAAGGATGAAAATAATTTTTTTTCCTGTTATTGATATTTCTATTTTTATACTTTATGCGAAATATCAAATTGATAACTTTAACAGTTTCGAAGAAAAATAATTTAATTTAAATTTCAAAATTTCGTGAAATTTGTATGGGAGGGGGTAGAAGGGGTGAGGTGAAGTTGATAATTTTTTCAAAGCTAATTGGAATTCTAATAAAATTAATTCTGGCAAAAATTCGTTCTTATAACTTTACTAGTTTCGATGAAAATCGAAAAACTGCATTTTTAAAAATTATGCATTTGTATGGGAGGGGGTAGAAGGAGTGATGGGATCGGATCAATATTCAGTCATATTAATGGTATCTATATAGTAATACTTCAACCCAAATTTAAAATCGATAGCTTAAATAGTTTCTAAGGAAAATCAATTTCTGAAAATTTCGAAATTTCGTGAAATTTGTATGGGAGGGGGTAGAAGGGGTGGAGGGATGTGGCCCGTTCACGAACTTAAAGTTTCTTTTTTGCTAAAAATGACACACAACAAATTTCAGCACGATAGCTCAAAGCGTTCGAGAGTTATGCTGTAGACAGACGGACAGACGGACAGACGGACAGACGGACAGACAGCAACTCGGAATCGAAGTTTTTGAGCGACAACAAATATTTCTGTACCCTTGGCGGCTCTGTGCGAGCATTATTTCTTAGCGTTACAAACGGTAAGGCAAACACAATATACTCTCAGATTTCATCTAGAGTATAAAAATCCGTCTGTCTGTACGCCGTCCGCCGTACACCGATGTGTACGCTCAGCGCACATTAACTCCCAAACCCTTCAAGATAGAAAGTTCATTTTTGGAGGGGTTGTAGATAGTTGCAGATCTCAGGCGGACACCTTTTTTGGGTGGTCTAAGGGTTCAGGGGGAGGCGGAAGGAACGCTTAAGCCGAAAACTAAGAATTCAAATATCTCAAACATGGTTACAGCTAGGAAGCTAAGAACCGATAAACTTGTAAAGCGGTTTGTGAAACCACTTTTAAAATTAATCTAATTTTTTAATCCATTGGTGTGCAAAAAGGGGGGGGAATTAAACCCAATTGTCGGCCGAATTTTTCGTTCAAATGATTATATCTTCGAAATTACTTACCATAAAAAATTTATATTTCTAGACCATCAAGGTGGCATATAGATCGACTGGAATCAGCTAACATAGAGGCAATAATTTGTAAGAGGGAAGGTCAGGGGGTGCAAAGAAAAACAAATAAAATCAATATCTCGGCTGTTTGTTGGGCTATGTAATTGAAACTTGGTACTTATATTAAGCTACCAGAGAAATTGGACAAAATAGTAGTGGTGGAAAATGGGCAGCATTGCACTTTCCAAAATTTCAAACCATTATATCTCAAAACTGAGTTCAGATATCAAATTCAAATTTTGTCAAATTGTAGAACTGCATAGTTTTGAATTTTGGTAAAAGTTTTACGTGGGGAGGTGGCAAGCAAAAATGTCGAAAATTTTGAGTGATTTTTTTAGGGCTCTGGTAAGAGATACAAAGTTTAAATTTTCCATGTGGATACATCTATTTATTATACATACAGAAAAAATAATAAAAATTTTGCAATTGCTATGCACCGACCCCTTGGTCTAACGTGCGCAAGGTGTTTCATGTGCAATGAAAAAACACATAAACTGAAAATTTTTGAATGAAATTTTAAGGTACAAACTGGAAAATTTGCAAAATGGATTTAAAAAGAATCTCTAAAAGAATGAAATATTAACTGGTCGAATACCTTCCAAACTTGTACCCACTACCATACAAACATTTTTTTTTACCATTTAAAAAAAGTCAATTATCGCTTAAAAATTAAAAGCTATCAATTTGAAACTTTCCACCAACACTTTCGAAAATAGTTGAACTGCGTCAAAAATTTTGAGATCGCACTTGTCCTTCTACCCCCTCCCATACAAAAGTATGATTTCGGCCAATTTCAATAAATCAACTGCTAACCAACAAATTAAAAGCTACGAACTTGAAACTTTGTACGAGCACCTTACAAAAGAAATAAAATAAAACTGCATCACAAATTTTACATTTCCCTTACCTTCTCTACCCTCTCCCATACAAATGATTGGTTTCGGGAATGAAAAACTATGAAACTGACATTCAATACAAGAAATATTGGACATAATTGAAGCAATCAATTGCAAAATTATTGACATTCACCCACCCTTAATATCACTCCTCATAAAAACCCAAACTTGCATAAATGAATGAAATATTGATTGCATGTACTGGAGCTATTGATCGTATTCGCAACTAACTGTTAAATTGGCATCATCCCTGCCATAAAGGGGGTTCCACTCGTGAAAGGGCGTTTCACTTGCGAAAGGGGGTTCCACTTGAGAAAGGAGGTTCCACTTAGTCTTCCCTAACCGTTTTTACTTGCATATTGACTTTCCATGCATCTTTAACTTGTCCCAAAAATAATAATGTTACTGTCGACTTGTTGGCAGTTTATTTAAATAGTTTTCATTTTTTTTAATTATCTGGCCTGTAAGGATAAATTAATAAATGCTATAACCGTAACAAACGCATTTCATTTTACTATCTTTTCTTTATTTAACACTTACTTGAAATTCACGATTTCTCAACTAATCTTAACTGTTTGGCAATTGCATAAGACAAAGCTGTTATTAAACATTGAATTGTTTATTTACAAAAAATTTAAATTTTTGATAAATGCGAACCATGAATTCTATCACGATTTTCAATCACAAAACTCAAAATTGTTCTGTCGTGATTTGCAAGACTACTTGTTGATTAGAGACAACTGTAAAACACTTATATTGCATTTTTGCTTTTCGAACGATTTCATGAAAGACACTACTGGTATCTATGTTATGATAAAATCAATTAAGATTATAAGTCTATTTAAGTTAGTGGGTTTTTTTTTCTTACTACTGTACTGAAGTTTCAAGTACATTGCACGCAAAATCATTATCTATTTTAAATTGAGTAGCGATATAAAATTAAATGGGACTTTTAGATAACATCTAATTCCGAAAATAGCCATCAATATACCTTGAATTCCATTTCGGTAATTATAAAACATTGTGGGTGGTAATGTTCCGACTGTGACTGATCCTTCTAATATTGATCGTAATGATATAGTTCTGTGTTTGAACCCCTGGAGATTTGGCAGTTTTATGCTCGTGCCATTTATAATTCTCCCAGTGCCCGTACAGAACACAAAATTGCGAACTATTCAACCGAAACGTACTTTTTGAAGACTTCATTAGATTGCATTTTACATTCACATACAATTTACGGACACCCTATACAAAACGGAGTAAAAGGCCATTATGCAAAAACGAACAATGACACAAGGGATAAACGTCTCTATTTAGGCAAGTTCATATTTCAGTATTATGCAAAAGAAAAAATTCTAAAAAATAAATAGCATCGTCTTCAGAAGATGATTGCGTCTCCGTTCCGAAGATTCGATTGAATTTCCGTAATGCATGAAAAATTCATTAGGCCTAAGTTATTTCGGACAGGCAACCGGCAGAAATATATGTATATCTCATTTTTTTATTACAGATTGTCGAAAAAAATATTCAAATGTAGGATATTTGCTCCATATTGTGTTGTTTTTGTAATCGTCGGCTTTATGTCAGTCACGATGATGTCCATTAAATGCCCGAAAAGATGAATGATGAGTTTTTTGTTGAAGGTTTTTGGATTTTTACTTCTTTAAAAATTCAGGTCTGATTTCAATCTATCGTTTGTAGGATAAGAAACTGCCGCTCTGCGTGATTTT
Source organism: Chorisops tibialis (assembly GCA_963669355.1). Taxonomy (NCBI): domain Eukaryota; kingdom Metazoa; phylum Arthropoda; class Insecta; order Diptera; family Stratiomyidae; genus Chorisops; species Chorisops tibialis. The sequence goes on along the minus strand of OY770264.1, from coordinate 46,323,463 downwards.
TTTTTCTGTCGTTCTCTAAGGACTCATTAGGAGTGATGAGTAGAAATTCTGCTTAATTCCTGAACCACAAAGATTTCCATTAAAATATTGGTTATGAGAAGAATCGGTAAAAAGGATTCACTTCCGTCTTAATTGTTCCCCGTCGTCAAAACATTCGGAAGTAGTTACAGGTCGCTAGGATGTGTCCAGTTCATAGGAAAACGATTTATTTTGACAGGCATCTACCGTTTCGTTGTGAAGAAGGTGGCCTTAAGTGGATTAGTCATGTTTTCTTTTCTCACCAGAATCATAATGCGAGCCGCATGCTCGGTCACCTCTTTTCATATTAATATCGGATGTCCGGGAAAGGAGTTACCGTCGAGACTCCTATATGTTTTCTTTTCATGTTAAAGTGCTTAAGCAATTACTTAGAACCTTTTCAGATGGCACTCATTACCCACGAGCCATTTATTTATTTAAGGCGACCGGGATCGTTGCAAAAAAAAAATTTTGTTTTCTTTTTGCGTGCGTGAGTTTGGGTCTCAGCTAAAGCCGGGATACAAACTCGACTTAGCTGGAATTCACACATATTTAAGTATGTAAGATTATACGAACGTTACAAGAGTTCTTATCGTCGAAGATCATTCGTTCGCGCAGATATTAATTGCTACACAGTGGCAAATCACTGAGACGCAATGTCGGAATATCTTTGGGAGTTTATCTTGCTATCCATTGGGGACAATCTCATAAATAACAGAGGCGGCAGAATGGAATGCTTAACATGACGATGAAATTGGCTGGTTAATGGTGTGATGATGTTTGGTACATGGATAAGGACTATTCGAAATGATGTCGAAACTTTCAAGACTATGTCTTACTAATTCATTATTAAAGAAGCGGAAAAAAACTGCTAATTCGTGATTACAGTATAAACATTGATTCTATCCAGTGGAGTTGTAAAGTAAATGAGAAAAACCTTAGTCTTCGAAAATTAATATTGATATATTACACTACCGCGTGAATAAATGTTTCGGAAATAAATGTGATGCTCGATTTGGACTGCGGTCGCGTATTGAATCCAATTTAACCTACAAACAACTGCTGCTGTGAAATTTTTTTACATAGTCATTCGGATAAGTCTGACAGATTCCAGATATGTAATATAACAAAATCATTCTTATGCTCTAGGCATCCGACGCGAGTTAAAATATTTTAAGTCACAATGTCAACAGAACTGGGCTGAATTGTGTACTGGATAGTGACATTAGTGATATGGAAATTAGAGTTAAAGTATGTTAACTCGCGTCGTGTGTCGAGGGTATTATAATAAGATCATTTACACTACTATTCACTATTCACTACTATTCATTGAAAATATTCTAAATGACCCAAAATCTGGTAATTGCGTTCGGTTTGGTTTGTTTTTGTTCGTAGGAACCACACGCAGGGAGTACTGATAGAATGTCGGTGCAGTTTTCTATATAGCCTTTTTTTAATTTCAATCCGATTTGTAAGAACAAATACCAAGACAAGATTATTTCTCTGTCTTTTTCAGCTGATCGCTTCCACTACATGGTGGACCAACACGAAATCTTCCTTGAGAGCTTAAAGTCATAGCTTGTTTGGAGATGTTTCCCAATGGCATCATCAAAGCCTGACCGATCCACTCCCACTTCCACCTTGAGTCGCAATACCTAGTGTAGTCTGTCATGTTGTGCCCCAAAGTTCATCGTTAGAAATGATGTCTGAACTTATCATATTGAAGTCATATAGAAGCAACATCGCGGGTTTACTGTATGCATCAATCGCTGGTAGCTTCGTGGAAAAGGAGATTTCTTTTAAACTTCAGGATAGATAGGGGAGTAAGCGAAAGGCATGAGAACTTTGTTTACCATTGATGTTTTGCGCACTCCTACTAATATTTATCTTATAATTGACGAGGAGCATATTGTTAGCCCCAATGAGAAAGAGCTTTCTTTTAATCTTAATAAAGAAGATTTTTCTCGGTTGGACTACCTTATTTCTAATTTCAACTTTAATGAAATTCTTGACAATCCTGATTTTGAAGGTGCTGTAGTTGAGTTTTATTATGTTCTGTATCAATTTTTTGTTGCTACAATTCCTTTTATCTATCGCAGAAATATCTCATTGTCGTACCCTTGGTACACTAGTGAGTTGCGCGTAATTCATAATGCTCGTAATGCTGCCTAGAATAGGTATACTAGGACGAAAGGTGACACTGATTATGTTTGCATGAGGAGTATTATGACCTTTTCAAAGATTCATCTACTCGCTTATATTCGGAATATTTAATTAAAGTGCAGTCGGATATTATTAGAGATCCCATGAAGTCTTGGAAATTTGTTAATTGTAAGCGTAAATCTGATGGTTATCCAGATTCTTTTCAATTCCTAATGTAATGATCAATTTACTATTTGTAATTTTTTCGCCACATTCTTCAGTGGGAATTTTACTTGTAATACCTTTGTTCCTGATTTTGATTACTTTAGAGAAATTGCCTCAAATCACATTTCCTGCCTTAAAGATGTGTCCTTTCCTGGCCCAGATGGTGTTCCTGCATGTGTCTTTAAGCGCTGTTGTGTCTCTCTCTTGCTGAGTCACTCTCTCTCCTCTTTCAAAGATTCCTAAAAACGGGAATTTTTCCAAATGTGTGGAAGTTGTCGTTTATCATATCTACTCACAAGAGTGGTGCAAAAACTGCTGTTGAACATTATCGGCCAATAGCTATACTGTTGCCTATTCCTAAACTTTTTGAGTCTATAGTGTATGAATGCATGTCATTTCGCTGTAAATCCCTAATTTCGAGTAAGCAACATGGTTTCGTTAGGAATAGGTCCACTGTTACTAGTCCGAAGGAGTTCACGAATAAATCCATTTCGGCTATTGAGGATGGTAAGCAGGTGGATTGTATATGTACTCATTTTAGTAAGGCTTTTGATAAATTACCGCATTCTATAATTTTGTTGTTCTACATGGTTTGTAAATTGGATTAAGTCATATCTATTTAATAAATTGATTGATTGATCAAGTTATCTTTCGTGATTGTACTTCTAAGCCATTTACTGCGCATTCTGGGGTCCCTCAAGGAAGTCATTTGAGGCCATTTCTATTTCTCCTGACCATTAACGATGTCGCCTCGGTTTTTATGTATTCGGAAGTACTAATTTATGCTTATGATATTATAATCTTTAGGTCTCTTAGTTCCAACTCTGATAATGTTCTTCAAGAGGATTTAATAAATCTTAGTAACTGGTGTCGCCATAATGACCTTCAATTGAATTTGGATAAAGGTCATGTAATGTCATTTACTAGGAAAATCTCTCCGTTATGGTTGACTCCTACTCACTTTTGGGCTTGATCCAGTTTGCTAATGGTCAATTTTTACCGAGGCATCCTAGATGGCTGCAGATTTGCTTTCACCGGACTAACTATGGTGTGAGTGAACCGATTTCGCGTCTTGCAATAGAAGTTAACAAGAATGTTGATGTATTCGACTTCTCCATGGATAAAATACGTTTAAAGCGCAGATTTAACGCTAGTTTTTGTCAATTTATTGTGCTCTGCTTATTTATGTTCTTGGTATAGGGATGTTGATGTTTGTTTTGTTCCTTCACTAAATGATGAGCCAAAGGATAAATTGATTTCCATCTTTTATACTTGGAACCGATTTTATGGCCATTCCTTGCATTCAGGAATTCTGATAGTGATATTGGAGCCGCAAAATCATTTTCGGCTCTTCCGTCTACTCTGACAAAGCTTCCAGGGTAACAGAAATCTATCATTTCTTTTACATTTTGTCGATTCAAGACAATCTGTGTGGACTAGAGTTACTGTAAATGAACGTGCTCTCTTCTGCTGATGTCGAGTTTGGATACGGAGCCGATAATTGAGCTGTCACTCGTCTATTTTCAAAAAATTAACTAGTGACGGCTCGCACTGAAAAGAAGATAAAAGATTGCTTTATCACTATACACTACTTGAAACGTAATTCTCAGAATTATTCATAATTAGCCTAAAATTTCAACGAAAAAGAGAATCGATCGTAGAAAATAAAATAAAATCTTCGATTTGAAAATTTTCTGATCTGTGCTGGAACCTGGTGAACTCTAATAAGAGAGGGTCCGTTCCTATACAGTAACTCTATTTCGTTGCAGCAAAGTGCTCTACAGATTTTAAAGCGGTTTTCACTATCAAATAGCTTATTATTCTCAACCTAAACTGAGATTTATGTTAGTTTATTATCGAATGGTTTTACAGCCAAAGATGAATTTTTAAAAATTAGCTCAATTGGATCAAAAAATGAATTGGGACAAAGATGTAGAACAAGGAAATTTTGACAATCGGAGTATGTTTCACTGCAGGTGTCCTTTGATTTTCACAGAAGAGAAAAGCTTTTACACTAAATTTAAATAACAATTATTTACATATCATCTAAAGTATTTACCTATATACTTTCAAAGATTATCTGAAAGTTATCGAACCAAATGTATAATTTCTTTCAATGGTCAACCAAACTAATACGATTATTTTTAACTGCTAAATATTGAAGCCAAACTATTTATTTCAAATGAACTGAAATTTTTCTCGCTATGTATTCAAGTGTTTCAATGCAAACAATTTATCTACAAATAGGCCCCCGTAATTCGAAGAAGATATTTTCTTTACTGTAAAAAGAATTTCGAAAGGTACACATGATTTTCTTATCGGAAAGCAGAGAAAAAAAATTGGGTATGTCCGCCCAAGTGTACACGATTTTTCATACGCGCATAAATACCAATAACTGACAAACAACCTGATTAATAATTTCAGCTGAATATGTAAAATATGTACATTACCTGATTACTCAAAGTACGACTATTACGGAATAAATTTGGCCGCAATGTTTCCGGTGCTGGACGGGGCATTCGATTATCGAACAGACAATTCAAATTCATACGCGTACCAACACATGAGTTGTAATGTATGGATATACGTTTCGACAGATTACCTTATCAGAAATTCTCTCCTTCAATGAAATCATTGTAAGATTAGAGTAAATAGACTTACTATTTATGGATTTAGAAAAGTTTGGAGTTTGAAAATGTTGGCCAATTCTGTTTTGTAAATACTGATTTTAAATAATGGGAATCGGTTTAAATCAGAGCCAAAGCCATTTTATCGATTAAAATTTATGAGCACTCCGATCTGTAGCACTCGCCAAGGATCATATCCTCTCCTTTTTGAAAGTCTTAAAAAAAGCCGAACGTGTGTGGCCCTAAATTTTTCAGATCATTTCGAAATATTTTTCTAGCACTGACTCGTATCCATTTTTGTCTACACTACAACACAGTGCGGAACGGTAGTCAAATGAGAGACCACCCCAGGATTTGTGATGATCCGAATTCTTTACAAAACGTTGCATTCACCGGGCTATTGTGTGACAAAATGATCGTGAAAAGGTATCATGATCAACCCCTTAATCACAATCCCAATGCTTCTGTAAGATCCTTTTTTTTCTGGTTTTGTTTCATCTCGATTGATACCGAAAAGGGAAAAGGAATCGATTCGAAACAATTTCTTTGGTATTTCGTGAACTTAATTGGAAATTAAAATACCATAAGGAAATGAAGATCGCGATCGAATTGGTAAAAAGTGTCGCCCTTTTGTCTCGCCGATCAGTGCCCCAGGATCGCGCGATACAATTAAAAATTTACAAAAGGTTTACAATTCGAGGATTTGGATTTGGATGTAATCGTGTCGAAGTAAAGCTGTGTTCGTATGCGATCATCTATTGATCGATCGAATTAAATTCGAAATTCCAATTGATCGAATGATCATGCCGACTACATTGATCAAGCGATCCGCTGGACAAAATTCAAGGTGTCCTGATTCTCAGGACAATTATTTTTCTGCCAGAAAATTTATACGATGAGTATTTCCGATTTGTAATTGTAATCTTCCTTTTTTGCAAAAAATAAAAATAAAGTGAAAAAAAAACAACACATAAACCTATAATCAAAACTAACAACAGCTTCGACCATTTCTATAAAGTGAGTGCAATTTCTTGCAGAAAAACGGAAACAAAATTGAGACATTTCCTGTGCCAAAGATGAAAGGGCATTGTTGCGTGCTATTCCAAATGGCGAGACCACCCCTATTCTATGATGTTAATTTTTTTAGTGAATTTAGGAAAAAAGTGTCAAATTCTGATGGTTAGGGTGTAATTTTTCACGGTTTCCAATTGAGACTTTTCAATTTTGTACCGCGCTGAACGTATGGATTTAAAAAGGAAATGTGTTGAATTATCATCGAGAGAGTTCGAGATAAATGGCATGAACTCTGGAATCCTGCGCATATTAATAATAATTGGGTGGATGATGATTTTTTTCTTGATCCTGAAGAAGGCATTATACGCACGCATTTCGAGTTTAATTGTCACGAGGTTTATCGGATAGAAGAAAGCCATAATTTTCCAATGTTTTTGGATTGAGAAGCTAGGCTGAATTTGAGGGTATTAGAAGAATTTCGAACTTTTGTCACTTATTGTTCTATCTTAGATTTTCAAGCGCTAATCACTGAATCATTTCCACTTTTTGGTTTTATATATAGGTAACAACTGACAATTAAGAAGGAAAGGCCAAAATGATCACTTTTTCTTAGATACAAGGATAAACAAAATCGAACACCAATTATTTAATTTCGAAACTTGAAGGTCTGGAGCACAAGCTCAGTGTAGCGATATTTCCGACGGAATATATTTATTGTTGAACGCACTGTTAAGTACACGTTTGAGGTACTAAATTTGCGTAGATTGATATTTAGTAAAACTAAGCATGCAAAATGTGAAATGCATTACCTGCTGTCGTTTTTTCTAGAATGTATATAAAACCTGCAACCATTTAAGAGCTCCGAGTTTTGGCTTTTAGCCTCAATGTTCTTTTTTAATAACTCATTGCTTGTTATTGTTTTTTTATTCCTTTCTCAACTAGTTGACTTTACTATAGTTCAGGTTGAAGTCTTAAAAATATTCATCACATAGTAAGTCAATATGATATTCAGTTGTAAGACACTGGCAGACATTTTTCAGTACATTGAGGTTTCGGAACAATTTCAAATTGTTTTTCCTTAAAAAAAAAAGAACTGGCAGAAACGATTTCGCTTATCTCTTACACATAAGTAATTGTCTCTTGACACCTCAATTCACTTAAAAATTTTCTCAAAGAAATCCATAGAGTGCTATTGTTTTGTTCCATACCTGACTATCGTAAATCGCTGCACGGCTGGAAATTTTAGTCTTAGCTATGGTTTTTATATATTTTATCACATTCGACCGATAAGATGTCCTGTGGGCAATTTTTTCGTGACAAATGTTAGCCCCTACGTATAGGAGTGAGTTTTGTTAATTTAATGTTCGATTCGGACCGCACAACGATACTTACGAAAAATGGTTTTCATCCATTCACTGGCATAGTGTAAATATTTTCAAACATTTCTATTAAGATAGCACACGTCCCGTGTAGTTTCGTTCAGCGGGAGGTCCAAGCGCCTCTATAGTCTAATTGAACATTTGGTTAGGAAATTTTCTCAATTCAATCAGTTCTAAGATGGTCATTCGACACTCATTATTATTATCAACTATTTAGTATGGTTACTTCCTATTGTTCCTTCCAAGCTGCATGATGTCTAAATACGAAAATAAAAAAAATTGAACATCTGTAGCACATCATTTCGTTCGACTTATTGCAAGTTACACAATTGTCGCAGACTTTCCAGTCCGCCATTCATCAGACTTCTTGATCAACAAAAAGGCCTAATCGAGCCTGCAATTTGTTATGATTTTGTTAAATTGCCCGACCGAATTGGTTCGATTTAAGTCGTGTTCAAGTCGCTGATTAATCATTTCGGACTATACAATGGTATTTCTCACCGAGTTTGTTGCATAAAAGGACAACACCATAAACTTGGATTTAAGTCAACTACAAATATTCGAATGAGCGCTACCTTTAATCTTCACACCATTTTGGATAATTACGATTAAGAGGTTATCCTTTCATCTTATTGTTATGCGAGAATTGGCCGAACTGGTTCGATTTTTCTCTTTTCTGGGACTCTGGTCTGAGCCATAATATCGAGTTATGTCGGTAGACATAATTTTAATTATTCATTTGTGTGTGACAACGTTTATTCAGTGCGAAAGTGAACGGAAGTCATGAAATCGCGGTGAATGGAAGATTTGTTAATGGTGACGGCTGTTTTACAATGTAATTATTAAAAGTTAATATTTTCGGGAATAAAGAAATATCTACTGAAATAATTCATTATTATATTCAGTAAGGATATCCGTTTTCTTTTTGAAACTCATTTCTAGTTGTAGGATCGAAACCCGTCAGTTCCGTGAATAATTCCTTATTATCATAGTTAGCTGATATACTCGTCGATAAATATCATTTCAAATAGTTAATTTCTGTAAAATAAATTGTTCTCAATTCTTCTTTCCTAAATGGTTTTCAGTTTTTCACTCAACTCTTGCAAATTCCAGATCTTCCGTAATAGCTATAAGAAATTTACTTATTGAACTATATTCAACAAAAACTGTATTTCCTAATTTAATGCTCTCAGTGCGTTCACATATGTCATGTATTAAAATAATTCACCATTCTGATTTCGAAATTTCATGAAGGACCCTTGATCAAACAACCCTTCTATAGTTTTTGCTTTTGTTTCAAACTAGCTATACTCTAGATGAAATCTGAGAGTATTATAAGCTTGCCACAAAGTTTGTAACGCCAAGAAATACGGCTCGGATAAAAATAAACTGCCAACAAGTCGGGCGAAACTTTATTATTTTTGGGACAAAATGCGCATGCGTGGAAAGTCAATATGCAGGTTAGAGTGGTTAGGGAAGACTAAGAGAAAGGGGCGTCTTAAGTAGAGCAGTTCTCAATTTAACACTTTGCGGAAACGTTCAAAAGCTCCATATTTCGTTAGTTTATTTATGCAAGTTTGAGTTTTCATGAAGGGTGGGGGGGGGGCTGAGGGGTGATAGTAAGGGTGCGTGGCTGTTAATAGTTTTTTAGTTGTTTGCTCGAATCACGTCCAATATGTTTTGTATAGAATGTCAGTTTCATAGACGAAGTTGCATAGAATTTTCATAAGATTCTATGTATTTGACATTCACGAAACCAAACATTTGTACGGGAGGGGGTAGAGGAGGTAGGAAAATCGTAAAAATTGTGAGGCAATTTTATTTCCTTTTTCATGTAGTGTGCTCGTACAAAATTTCAAATTCGTAGCTTTTAATTTGTCGGTTATTAGTTGGTTCAATGAAATAGGTCGAAATTATACTTTTGTATGGGAGGGGGTAGAAGGGCAAGTGCGATTGCAAAACTTTTAAAGGAATTTCATTTCAATTATTTTTGTAAGTTTTCATGCAAAATTTTAAATTGATAGCTTTTAATATTTAGGTGATAATTAATTTCTTAAAAATGTCAGAAAAAATAATTTTGAATGGGAGGGGGTAGAAGTTTTGAAAGTATTCGACCAGTTAATATTTCATACTTTTAGTTATTTTTTTTTAAATGTATTTCCCAAATTTTCAAGTTTCTAACTTAAAATTACATCCAAAAATTTTCAGTTTTCATGTATTTTTCGCTTCACATGAAACACCTTGTGCCCATTAGAGCGGGGTGGTCGGTTCGTAACAATGAAGCTTCCGTGGCGTAGTGAGCAGCGTGCTTGCTTCTCAGTCAATAGGTCGTGGGTTCGATTCCCACTCCAGACGGGATGTTTTTAAGCGCAAATTTTTAAGTTGCTACTGGTGATAAAAAATTATTCGCAATAATATGGGGAAACGGTGCAAAAGTGAAACAGTTCCATTTCAAGAAGGCCTAGATACTCAGTAGATGGTTTCTGTTCGCTTTCTATCATTCAGTCCTCCATAACATCTGCAAATATTTGTCAGTAAGCAGCCAGTACAACTGAGCAATATACCAGCTTCACCACTCGCTACGGTCGTTCTCACTCCCCTTCCCCAACCTTCCCTCCATGACTGTGTTTGCGCATTGCACATAAAGGCCGAAATTGCCTATAACACAGGTCATTCTGTAAAAAAAAAAAAAATTTTGGATCATATCGTTATTTTTTTTCTATGTATATCAAATAGATGTATCTACACGCAAAATTTAAAGTTTCTATCTTTGTGCAGAGTCCTAAAGAAATCACTCAAAATTTTCAACATTTTTGCTTACCACCTCCCTCCCTTTACACCCCCTAACTTAAAATTTTTATCAAAATTATAAATTATATAGTTCTATAATCTGACGAATTTTTGATTCGATAGCTGTACTCAATTTTGAGATATAAAGATTTCTAATTTTGAAAATTGCACCATTTTTGAAATGCTCCCCATTTTCCCCCACTACTGTTATGACCAAATTTTATATTTTTTTTTGTATTTCGATAGTATAGTTTAGTATATGTTTAAAGTTTCACTTACATAGCTTGAGAGATAGTTGAGATATTACTTCTTAAGTGTTTTTCTTTGCACCACCCCATGACCCTCCCCCTTACAATAATTAGCCTATTTCTAAGTTGATTCTGGTAGATCTATATGTCATCTTAATGGTCCCAAAATATAAATTTTTTATGGCATGTAGTTTCGAAGATATAACTATTTTAAAAAAAGATTCTGCCGACAGCTTGTTTTTAGCCCGCCCCCTTTTCGGACGCCAATGGGTAAAAAAATTAAATTATTTTTGGAGTTTGTCCCACAACCCTCTCTATACGTATGCTGATTTTCATCTTCGTATCTGCATTCGTGGTGAAGATATTTGCAAGTGTATTTTTTGACTTTTCCCTTCCCCCCGCCTCCCCCTTCCACCTGACACTCCCAAAATTTGGATAATGGAGCTCACTTACCAAATTAACAATCCACCCAAAAACCAACATTCTACTTTTAACGGTCTTGGAGGTACGAGTCCATATGTACGGCGTACGGCGTACGGCGGGACGGACTTTTTTTTTTTGCTTTTTTAGGCTAATTTAGTCATGAAAAGCAAAAGAACAAAATTTCAGGGTAGCAATTTTTTTTTTCTGTGTCGATCAAAATACTTAATTATTAGAATAATAAAGTAAAAGTAAATGATATAGAAGTTCATATAATCACAAAAAAATCTGAAAACCGGATGTGCGTTCGTCCGTGTCCTCTCTAGCTCAAGACCGCGTTGAAATAGAAAGCTCAAAATCTGTACACGTTATTTTTGATGGAAAAGTAAGGTCAAGTTCGTGAACGGACGAAAGCGCATCACCCCTTCTACCCCCTCCCAAACAAAAAAACTTAACTTCGCAGTTTCACAATAAGCAGATTTTCTCAAAAATAATTAAAGCTATAGATTTGAAATTTAGAAAATATTATTTTTATGATGGCATCAATCCACAGTATAACCATTAATTGAATATCCTTACTCCATCTACCACCTTCCATACAAATACACTTTTTCATGAAATACTACAAACCAATTTACTCAGCTAGAGTATAGCCTAGTAGGTAGTGTGTTCGTCTTGTAATGTAAAGGTCGTGAGTCAAATCCCGGCTGGCGCAACATATAATTCCGGCACATTGCCAGATTGGGTATACCTTGGACACCTCTATCTAAGAAAATGAAAAAATTCGTAGAAAGAGGGTTGTGCGAAGGGCTAACAACCCTTCCACAATAAGTAATGAAAAAAAAAATGTTTAAGAACCGGAATATCAGGAGGCCAAGGTCCGATTTGGGCTGTAGCGCCATTGTAGAAGTAGAATTTACTCAATACCTATAAAATTTATCGAGCTGAATTTGAGCATTAGATATTTATTTTTGTTATTACTGAAAAAAAAACACCTCCCAAACAAACTGTACAATTTCACAAAATTTAATACTTTAATTTTCTCAAAACCTTTCAAATTGTTGAAGCTTAAATTTGGTATAATGCATTTTGATAAAAACTCTATCATGAAGTGAAAAAATTAGTTCAATGCCGTCATCTCTTCTACCACTCCCCATACAACATTTCTTAAAATCAACAAATTTTTCTCTCATCTAGTGTATATCATGATTGGGCTTTACGCCCAATCGTATTCCTGTTATATGTATTTGTTTGTTTGTACTTTAAAGCTATATAACTGTACTAAACAACATATACGCTAGATGCTGTTTAGTACAGTAGTGAATTTCGTAGTAAAATATATATAATTTGCTAACGATTTCTCACTTTTTGACAGTTTCACATAGATGTAAGTGATGTCTTAAATCGGTGCTCGTAGAAAAATTTAAAAATTTTTCGCACAGAACATAATGAAGCCCAAACAATAAGTACAGTTGGGTCGTGTTCTATATATTGAAACCCCAGTGAAGATTGAGTGCTTCTGTTACGTGGCACAAATTTCGGTTTACGTGACTTTTATCAAAAAAGATTCGTTTTACATTACCTGCACCATCAGCGATTATTCCTCATGAGACCATTAGATTTTTGGGGAAATATTGTGATACATAGCAAAATTTTGCAAGAACTTGAAACTACTTTTTTTTAGTTCAGAGCACGAAGGTATAAAAAATAGTGGCGGCTCGTCAAATACGGCAGGTTCACTGCTGACCTTTAAAATTAATCTAAAAATTAAACAGTTTGTATGATTTAATTGCATTAATAACAATTTTAATATATGTATTTCGAAGCACTTAATTAAAGATTCATTAATAATTCTTTCGAAATATTTATCACACCAAAAATCGCTGGGTTAGCACTGCATGATCAATCAACTACGAAAATCTGAGGATTGAGGTACCTCTCTCTCTCTCTCTCTTTCTCATATTTTCAGTCCAGATGAGGTGATAACGCGATACAGCAACCAAGCAACTGCCAGAAGTGCGAGATTTCACAAATTTCTGCAGTGGTAGCTAAAATCAATATAGAAATAATATAATTTAAATTTGATATTGTGCTTAAAAAAAATTGAGATATTCTTAAGCTCTGCAATTGTGCCATTGTTTATGAGAGGTGATTGAAGAATTGATGGGATCGAACTTACGTTTTCACATCTCACTATACTGCCAAAATGATTTGTATTAATTTTGAGCTTCTAAACTTTGAAAGATACTGAGAAAATTAATTCATTGTATTTCGTGAAATGGAGCAGTTTGCATAGGAGGGTGTAGAAGTAATGAGAGAACTCCGAATATTTTAATAGAATTAAGTAATGTCACTTAAAAAATGCTAACTTTCAAACTGCAAAGCACAAGCTTTGATATTTTCTAAGGAAATCGATATTTCATAAAGATGTAAAATTGCGCAATTTAGCATGCGACATGATAGAAGTGGTAGCGAATTCAATCTAATTTCTTCTCATATCACTATGATTACAACTAAAATAGATCACATACAACTTCAATCAATTAATCGATTTTCGGTTAAGACTCAGGCATAGTACAGAACCAGTTAGGTTCCGCAATGCGCGATTCTGAGCATGGGCCTTTAGTTATCGGCGGGTCATACTTATTTTCCTGGCCTCCTGCACAAGTGCTCGCTTCCATGTAGGTTATAGTAGAAAAAACCGACGCCTTTCTTGAGGATTATAACCAAGGGCTTGATTGGTGCTATTTCAGTCTGATTTTCTCAAAAAGTGACCGATCCACTGCCACTTTCGCCTTCGAATATCTTTTTTTTTTTTTTTTTTACAGAATGACCTGAATTATAGGCAATTTCGGCCTTTATGTGCAATGCACAAACACAGTCATGGAGGGAAGGAATGGGATTGGGAAGGTTGGGGAAGGGGAGTGAGAACGACCATAGCGAGTGGAGAAGCTGGTATAGTGCTCAGTTGTACTGGCTGCTTACTGACAAATATTTGCAGATGTTATGGGGGACTGAATGATAGAAAGCGAACAGAAACCATCTACTGAGTATCTAGGCCTTCTTGAAGTGGAACTGTTTCACTTTTACACCGTTTTCCCATTTTATTGTGAATAATTTTTTATCACCAATAGCAACTGAAAAATTTGCACTTAAAAAAATCCCGTCTAGAGTGGGAATCGAACCCACGACCTATTGACTGAGAAGCAAGCACGCTGCCCACTACGCCACGGAAGCCCCAATGTCAATTTCCAGTTCAATGAAGATTAATATAAGGAACTGAGAATCGTCGAAAGAAAAAAGTAAAAAGGATATATATAAGCACTGAAATTTATAAGTATGTGTGAGCAGAGGTATCGTTAAAATGTGTGATACATTTTTTGGGGTTACATGAAAGAAAAATAATAATTTATAGATTTTATTATATTAATCTACAATAAATGCATAATATTATTATATATATTATCTTTAAACTCTTTTTAGCTTTAATATACATTAATTACAAAATATCACTAGAGAAAATGTCTCTGAAAATGATTTTTATCATAAAGTAATACCGAGTAATTTGGCTCGCGAAAAATTGAAAATTGTATTTCATAAAATTCCAAAATAAAGTTTTAAAAATATTTTTCGTTATTTATTTAGTGAAACTTTCATTTATAACACAACTCTGATAAGTATCACAGCTAATTTTAACATTATATTATGTTCATGGCCTGCTATATACAACACTAGCCAAACCGACCAAAAAGAGAGAAAATTTTCCAAAAAAATGACATTTAAGCACATTGAAAGATTTTTTTTTTTAGAAAAAATATTTCAATTTTGTTTGGCCCAGTTGTACCTTAAAGTTCGTCGTTGCAGTTTATTGGTAAGCCTAATGGTCAATTTCCATATAGTACAACCATAAAACAACGCAAATTTTGCGCATGCGTCAAATCCTTCAGCTTCGTACGAAGGGAGATCTCTCTCTTAACCTCCAGAAAGGGGAAATGATAACGAAGGTCCGACTAGCTTTATTTATAATAAATATAAAAAATATAATGTATTGCATTTCATGAAATTTACTAGTTTGTTTGGGAGGTGGTAGAGGAGTTGATCGAATTCAATTTATTTTTGAGAATCAAATACATTTAAAAATGGTAAGTTTAAAATTTCAGATCTTTAGCATTTATATTTTCCAAGAAAATATATTTATAACAAAGTTGTGAAAATATGTAATTTTTTTTATCGGAGGTGGTAGAAAGGGAAGAGCGATTTGGACTGTTCACAAAGTTGGCCTTACTTTTTCACCACAAAATTTACAGTAAAATTTAAGTATTCTAGCTCAGCGCATTATCAAGCTGAAGAACGAACAGGCGGACGGACGGACAGGCAGATGGACACCTGGTTTTGAAATTTTTACACGACAAAAAATTTTCGTTACGCTTGATGACTTTGTCCGACCATTAGTTTTTAGCTCTACAAAATTTAAATACTTTCACATTCCATCTATGTTAGATTATAAATATGAAAATTCTCTCCAATGGCACTACAGCCCAAATCGGGCCTTGGCCTCCGATCATCAGGTTCCTTAAAATTTTTCATTATTTATTGTGGAATAGTTGTTAGACTTTCGCACAACCCTCTATCTCCGAATTTTTCCTTTTCGTAGATTGAGATGACTAAGGCATACCTAAGCAGGCAGTGTGCTGGAATTATCCGTCAACCAGGATTTGAACTCACGACCTTCGCATTGTAGACCAACACGCTATCCACTAGGCTACACCCTCGCTTATATGAAAATTAACGAGAGCAAAAACAAAACAAGGGGAAATCGAAGCAATTGTGCAAAGTATAGTGAACTTTTTAATTGAGAATGTACTAAGTAATACGTGGTATGTATAATCTGATTAGTTGTGCCTAACTTGCACAAAATTTTTAGTGTTTCGGTAGAATCAGAATCATATAGCTAAATTGGTGGAATCATTAAATCGTGAGCATGATACATATGTAGCTAAAGGTGTTGACGAAAATGTTTCCATTGAGTTAGCCATGAGTGTGTCAATGAATTTTGATTTTTGTACACATAGAATCGTAAGAGATTGTTCAATATTGTCCAGATTGTGATGCTTGTAATGTCATAGCTACAAGAAAAGTCTTGTATAATGTTAACGGGATATTCAGTTATTCAGAAATCATGTTATTACGCATAGAAGAACAAATAATTTGTTTAAACGATTGTTGTAAAATTGCAGTAGACATGTCAAGAAAATTCTTAAATGTGAATTGTGAAGCCATGATATAGGAATGGAACAGAGTGTTTTCAATCTGCCGGTTTTTTTTATAATAAGGGTTCTTACAAAAGAGGTCTTAAGATTTTTGAGATAAAATATATTGCTCTCGGATCTGGTAAGAGGTTGGGAATCAAATTCATTTTAATGTGATAACCTTAATTATTATTAAGGCTCCGTATAGCAAATTTTAGGTGAAAAACTGGGAAACATATTAAAAAAATGATCAATAAAATCTGAAAATGCAACATCTTGTTTGTGAGGTGGAAGTAGAGTGAAGGGAATTTAAAAGTCTTACTCCATATTACTGGAACCAAATCAAAACAACAATTTCTTTTTAAAACGATTAAATATATGTTGAAATTATGATATTTGTATGGGAGGTGGTAGAAAGCGTATGAGATTAAAGTAATATCAAAATCAGATCATGGCTCCAAGCATACACAACAAACTGTAAGAGTTTCATTACAATCGGTTAAGTCGTTTTTGAGTTGAATCTAGCCATACAGACAGGCAGACAGACAAAAATCTCAAAAAACGTATTTTTAGGGCTGATTATTGTCTAAGTATTATCTAAATAAAACAAAACACAAGCCATTTACATAAATATGTAGGTGTAGATGATGTCCTACACTAGTAAGGTACATAAGTTTTGCATTCAACTTGCATTACAAGGAATTGTCCTTCAACATTTGTAATACTTCCACCTGCATTACTGGTTATTTTGAACTAGAGGGATGATAGGCCTAATGTACATATGTATGAATGTAATTACTCCTTTTACGACAACATTTCTGCAATGCCCCTTTTTGGCTGGATTACTAATTTTTATAATAAAGAATTTAAAAATTCAGAATGAAGTAGATAATTTTATTAATAGAAGTAAGTGAACAACACAGTATTTGAGTCATACCAAAAAAACAATATTACTGAATGATCGAAACAAAAATAAAATAAAAACGGTCGTGAAACTATTACCACACAGATAACTGAAGAATAATTGTCAAACTATTGGCGCAGTGATTAAAAAAAAATCAATTTCGGGACTATTGTCAATTACTGACATTGCTTTTTATAAACAACTTCTTCAAATAAATTACAATTAATGCAATAATTATCCTGGTCCGATAAAGAAAAAGTGATAAAAATATGAGCATTGTTGACGATAGATAGAGATAATTAATTAAATACTTAAGCGTATGATAGTTGTTGAAATCATAGGAAATTACGTTATTGGTATTCCTAAAATGGAAAATTAATTATTTTTAACCATAATTTTTTTGAAGGAAATCGCAGGCTAATTTTTTGGCTCATTCATTTTCATTTGATGTCAAAAGTTTCATTAGATCACGATAAAAGTGACAAAATTTGGCAAATGTGTTTTAAATAAAAAACTACATACTTAATATTTTAAAACAGTATAATTTTCTGAATTTGTAACTAAATCGCAAATTTCGCTTTTTACATACATGAAATATGCCTAATCTCGAAAAGGATGAAGCAAATTTCAAATTCTTACTTAATATGGCGAATAAAATATGAAGGACAAAATCAATTTCGAGTTATTTTCATGGATTTCCGCCTACAACCAAAATAATTTTGCTTTGCATAACTATTCTCGGATGTTTAACTTTAAACGGTCCGTAACTCTGCCAATTTCATGTAAATAAATGATAAATGATTTCATAATTTACCTATAAAAACCATTCAAAATTTGATATAGAGCGATTGGAATTCGTGGTACATGCAATTTAAAATAAAAATCTAACATAACTGACAAAATGACTAAAAAATATAAATAGAGAGATAGCAACCGCCCACGAAAAGATCAATAATCGATTTGATAAGACGTGGATAAACGATAGTCTATAATATACATACCTCCTTCTTGCCATGAATTCGGAACATTAATCCGTAAGCTTTCACTCCACCCACGCTTTATTTGCATCGAACCAACAAAAGATCACTTTGATTCGCGCGGGTTCGAGTGTGTGATACGATAATATCGTAAATTCGGCTAATAACGAATAATTACCTGAATAAATATGAGAAATACACGGTTCTGAGATGTAGTTGAACGCACAAGGCGTTCGCTTTTTCCCTGCCCATAAGTACCTCCTCGAAATTTTGTATTTCTTTTTTTATTCTTTATTTATTTTTAAGCATAAGATCATACGCAGGCATAAGGCACGCAAAAGATCATGCGGTGGCGGATCAACTGTACCGTGAAAGATCGGCGCAAATATTGATTATAACTGATCGTTGCCGATGATCCGACACCATAAAACAATAAATTCAATGTTTCAGATTTTTTTATGGTTGATCGGATTGAATTGCGGCGATTTATTTTCTGCGGGCAATCAGACGATCTTGAAATGATCTTGTTATTCAGGGTATAGTTTTTTTTTTGTTTTTTTTTTTTTTTCATTATTACTTAATATTCCAGATGAGATGGAGGTTTTAACATTGCACGTAGTAATATTATGGCTCAATTTCCATACTACTCGTTAAAATGCGACAGTTTTCGTTCGATTCCCACGATCAGTTTTTATTCAGATGAGACGATTATTTTATAACATCGGAATAATTGTCATACCATATGCCATATAGGATGGTTATTACACCTGACGATTGTCATATTGAAGATATGTCCAGGCCAAGTAGTAAAATCGTTCGACCTTAAACTTGGTGGCATATGGTCAGTGGTCATTTATGGGACCTTGCGTGATAGCTTAGTATTTTGCTCAGGTGATCGTCGCTTATAAACTGTGGGAAATTTCAATCATAGAAGCGAAAAATATTCACTAATTTGCATTTCGACAACTGGGCGGTATTAGAACTATCAGATCCATACAGTCCATCGTATCTAATTTATTGTACTTTTTCGATAAGCATAGGGACGAGAGAAATAAGTGAAAAAAAAATGTAAGACATCTGTGAAGAAAATGCACTTAGGATGACCACAAAGCGTGCGATCAGTTCAAAAGAAATACACAACGATTCAACATTACGTGAACCGTGTAGGTATACCGATTTTTTAAAATACGGTCTGGCCACAGGTTTTGCAGGTTTGTGACCTGAGGTCTGGTCCGATAATCGATTTGTCTATGGCATGAAAAGGCTACCAATGATGTGCATTTGAACGTGAAATTGTCGTAATGTTCTTCAGGAAAATCGCCTTTTATTGTGCCCGCAATCACAAGAAGATACTGAGATATTGCTGGGCATAAAGTTCCTTTACAAAGTCACTGTCCTTGCATGAATTACTATTCGCTTCTTCCGTGGCTTGAGGTGATAATGGATTGCATGAAAATCGTGAAGAAAACGCATTTATTTTTTAAGATGTCCATTGGATTGCGGCTACTTAGATCCGCCCATATGAGCCGACAAAATACGTTTTTTTTTTGTCATGTCGATATCTTCATTCTTCTTTCACTTTCTTTAAGAAACAACTATCCCCTATTTGAAGAACCGCTGATAAACACTTTTATCCTATCGATTTGGTAGTTCTTGTGTCGAAGTCGGACGATTTGAATAAAATGTCGATCAGTCTGGAGACGCAGCAAAGCCGGCGGTAGTTTCATGTTAATTTGTCAGTGTTGTTTCATAGCAAACCTTGTAGGACAAATTTGATGTCTGTTAAAGGATTGATTAGATAGTTGGGTCTCCTTAAAAACGGTGGACTTATTATCGGTAAGAAATTAGGGATTCGATAATTTTGTCTAAGAATTTAAGGAGCTGTTTCAATATTGGAATGGCTTTTAATTAAAGAAAGGTGTTGGTTCAATTTAATTGAAAGGATTGTTGGCGTCGTATAACTAATCGTGAGTGGACTCACAAGAAGATTGAAATGTGGATAATTTATAGGCAGCAGATTTTTCTACTTGATAATCACAAAAAAATCGTTTTGGTAAATCGTTAGTTCATATTTGTTGAAATTTAGTACTAAGATGCATTTTCATTTATTGAAATAAAAGTTTATTTTAAAATTCATTTAGTTATCAGAATATCTCCTCAATATCTAAGCCAGGAATCTTAATGTTTTGAATAAGAGTTCTTGCTGAATACACTAGGTAAGCGGAGAAAGGGAGAGTTAAGTAATTCAACACCTAATATCACTCCACTAGGAATTTCCTTAGCGTATTTCCTTAGCGCTAAAACATGGAAACGCGAAATTTCGTACCAAAACGTTCTGCTTAGACTATGTTTTTGAGTTTTAATTTAATATGAAGTAAATCTCTGTTTAAACAATCCAAGTATTTGTGCAACGACTTTGCCGAAAATCATAAAATTAACATGAAAGTTCCTCTTAGATACACTTGATAGATATCCAAAACTTGATTTCCGAGGAGTAAAACAGGGAGAAAAACTATATTTGTCAATCAACTTAATTGTGTGTACAGTGTATAATGGTTCGACCTAGAAAAACAAACTTTTGAGAAATTTATTTTTATTTTCTGTTGCGTTTTCTGCTGCTCCTGACAAGTAGTTTTCGAAATTTAGAAGCAAACCCTATAGAGATCGCAGTAGAATATGAAATATACCTAATGAATTCTTCTAAAGCACAAAATTATATGTAATTTTAGAGTTTTTTTCGAATTTGGAATGTTCAGAGTAACCGCTAATTGATCTATCACTACCTTAAGGCTTCACGAAATAATACTCGATTGAGAAAATGGGGAAAAAATTCTTTCGTTAAATAATTAAATTATTTTTTCAACACATTGTCATAAGCATTTATGAAAATTCAAATATTTTATCAAACCTTTTACACTTTACGAACCTTACAGTCTAGCTAGGGTATAGCCTAGTAGGTAGTGTGTTGGTCTTGTAATGCGAAGGTCGTTAGTTCAAATCCCGGTCGGCGCAATATATAATTCCGGCACATTGCCTGCTTGGATATACCTTGGTCACATCAACCTAAGAAAATGAAAAATTCGTCGAAAGAGGGTTGTGCGAAGGGCTAACAACCCTTCCACAATAAGTAATGAAAAATGTTAAGGAACCTGAATATCAGGAGGCCAAGGTCCGATTTGGGCTGTAGCGCCATTGTAGAATTAGAAGAACCTTACAGTCGCTCTGTTTTTCAATAGCAAATATTGCAACAAGTAAAGTAAATACAACATGTTTGCTGCTGCGATTTAAATTATAACTAGCTAGTTTTCTTAAGTCTGAAAATATGATATGTTTTTCTTAATATGGTTATCAAAAGTTACTGTCGAAAATTTGCCACCAAGAAAATTGTGTTGAGAGATAGTCGAATTTATTTGCTGCTAGATAATATTTGACGAAATCGCTACAACTATTTGCGGTCACCAAATTCACATTCTTAATATGATTTTTAATGTTCTTACATGTGTCTCTGTCTGATATTTCTCCTAATCATTATTTCATAATTGTTTGTGCGTATGTAATTGACAATAAGATGTTTGATAATAGTACGACAGCAAGTCTATTAATTTTTTTTTTTGAGAATTCCTTGATTAACATGTCACGATTTCAACTGAAAAATGTAGTAATAAATGTCAGAGACCGTATTAGCAATGCCACCATAAAAATTTTGACAAAAATAATTTTTTATTTTTCACATTTATGTCAAATGTTTTTTACCGCCGTTCATAGTTGATGGATTTACCGAAATATCTTTCTAATCTAAGGCCATAGAACAAAAATAACAACGAAAAGCGACAATTGATTGAAGCACATTTAATAATAGTGCACTGTGTAACTAAGACGAAGGACTAAAAGTTGATTTCCAAATCAGGTGCCAAAAGGGTCCTGTATAGTGCAACGAAAAAATAATTCGAAGATATCGATACAAACTTGATGTCATTGGGAAGCTCTTGAAGAGCTTTGTACGTTTATCTCATTTTTTCTCGGAGTTTCAAAGTATTTTGTAACAGTTTTATGCAATATTTTATTCAATTTAAAATTTTGATTTGCCTTTTTTATGTAGAAGGAAACAAATTATCAGAAAACAAATTATACATTCGCAAAGTGCTCATCTAAATCTTTCGAGTGAGACTAAGTTTGGGTATCTACCTTCAAAATATTTTTTTTGTTTCACTACGTAGGAGCTATTTAGCACTGGTTTTGGAAATCAATTTTCGTTCTTCGTCTTAGTTACACTGCTTTTTTCATTAAAGGTATGAATGCCCTTGTCGCTTTTTAATTTTTGTTCTAAGGCTCTTGCTCTATTGTATATTAAGAGGAGAGGAGTTGATGCCAACAAACAATTTTCGAAAATATGGTTATTGTGGAGAAATCAATTTTTTACACAAAACACCATTTCGTTGCTGAACAGTCATTACAAATATTCAATAAATATGAATTTTGAGGCAACAATAAATTTGTAATTTACTCAAATGATTACTCCAATGAGAGCTTTCTAAATATATTTAGTAAGTTAATCGAATTCTTCAAAATCCAGAAACAATTTTTCTCCACAATCCAAATTTAATGATTCTTAATTATTGCGTTGAGAAAATAATTCATGAGCCAATTACGAACTTCCCCTTTTATATGACTTAGTAGTTAAAAGTTTCAAGAAATGCGAAAACTCAAGAATTCAAGCTGGAATCATATGCCTAAGTTTCTGTATTCATGTCAAATTTAAGTCAAATCTTTTGCACCAGCTTGGACGTCAAAATTCAAATACTCCAGAGCCTAATGTATACATAATTTCATATTTTTTGGTCATGGAGTTGTGGAAATACCTGCACGGAAAAAATAATTGACGATGAATTTTCATTAAAGCGTGTAATAAAATTTACTACAAGCCAATATTTCCTTGCAATTCATGAATTCATTGCAAAATTTATCAATATTCCCTAATTTCTGATCAAGTTACGTAATTTTCATTAAACATTTGGTGTTCATTTCGTTTCAGTGAAAAAAATCATTACCAGCTATTTCATTAATTTTATCAACAAATATGGAAATTTTTCAAGATCGTAAAATTTACATTACAATAATGTTTCATTACATTTGCAATAAATGTCACAATAAACAATTGAAATAGTCAAAATTCACTTAACTTGAAATAAAAAATCCAGATTTTTCATTGCATTGTAATTAATTTTGACGTTCGTCCAATATGCGTCTTATTTAAACGACAATTTTCAGATCATAGCAACGAGAATATATAAAATGGAGTGCCTGATAGGCTGTCTCATGCGGGAATAATTTTTGATTCGAAAATTTTCGAAAATTGCGTCCAAGCTTAACATGGCTTCAGACTTTTATAAAAATAAACTGCCAACAAGTCGGGCGAAACTTTATTATTCTTGGGACAAGTTGCGGATGAGTGGAAAGTCAATATGCGGGTTCGAGTGGTTAGGGAAGGCTAAGTGAAAGGGAGTTCTTGGGCAGGGCTGTTGTCAATTTAACAATATTTCATTCGTTTCTGCAAGTTTGGGCTTTTATGAGAAGAGAAGGAGGGGTAATAGTAAGGGTGGGTGGATGTTAATAGCTTTTTAATTAGTTGCTTGAATCATGTCCAATATTCTCTGTATAGAATGTGTTTCATAGACGAAGTTGCATAGAATTTTCATAAAATTCGGTGTATTTTACATTCACGAAACCGAACATTTGTATGGGAGGGGGTAGAGAAGGTAGGGGAATCGTAAAATTTGATATGTAGTTTTATTTTGCTTCTGTCGTGAGGTGCTTGTATAAAATTTCAAGTTCGTAACTTCTAGTTTATTGGTTATTAGTTGATTTAATGAAATTGGTCGAAATCATGGTTTTGTATGGGAGGGGGTAAAAGGGCAAGCGCGATTTCAAAACTTTTAAAGCAACTTCATTTGAATTACTTTTATAAGTTTTTATGCAAAATTTTAAATTGATAGCTTTGAAGAGTTAGCTGATAACTTATTTCTTAAAAATGCTCGAAAAAATAATTTTGTATGGGAGGGGGTAGAGGAGAGAAGGGAATCGTACAACTTGTGATGCAATTTTCTTTCTTTTCTGTTGTAAGATGCTCGTACAAATTTTCAAGTTCGTAGCTTTTAATTTGTTGATTATTAGTTGATTTAATTAAATTGGTCGAAATCATACTTTTGTATGGGAGGGGGTAGAAGGGCAAGCGCGATTTCAAAGCTTTTAACGTAACTTCATTTCAATTACTTTTTTAAGTTCTTATGCAAAATTGCAAATTGATAGCTTTTAAAAGTTAGGTGATAATTGATTTTTTAAAAATGATCGAAAAAATAATTTTGTATGGGAGGGGGTAGAAGTTTTAAAGGTTTTCGACCAGTTAATATTTCGTATATTTATTGATTTTTTTTAAATGCATTCTGCAAATTGTAAAGTTTCTACCTTAAAATTTCACTCAAAAATGTTCAGTTTATGTGTTTTTTTCAATGCACATGAAACATCTTGTGCACGTTAGACCGGGGGGTCGGTTTATAACAATTATGGATCAAGTTATTATTATTTTTTTTATGTACATCAAATAGACGTATTCACATGCTAAATTTAAACTTTGTATCTTTCCACAGAGTCCTAAAAAAATCACTCAAAATTTTCGACATTTTGCTTATCACCTCCCTCCCCTTTCGCCTCCCAACTTAAAATTTTTGCCAAAATTAAACATTATGTAGTTCTACAATCTGACAAATTTTTGATTTGATGTCTGTACTCTTTTTTGAGATATAAGGATTCGTAATTTTGAAAAGTGCGCCATTTTTGAAATGCTCTTCATTTCCTCCCACTACTATTATTTCAACATGTTATATTTTTTTTGTATTTCCCTAGTATAGCTTAATATAAGTTTTAAGTTTCAATTACATAGCTTAAGAGATAGTTGATAGTTGAGATATTCATTTTTAAGTGTTTTTCTTTGCACCCCGCCTGACCCTCCCCCTTACAATAATTAACCACTCTCTAAGCTGATTCCAAACGAACTATATGCCACACTAACGGTCCCAAAATATGAATTTTTTACGATAAGTAATTTCGAAGATATAATCATTTGAAAAAACAGTTCGGCCGACAATTTGTTTTTAGCCCCCCCTTTTCGGACACCAATGGATAAAATAATTAAATTATTTTTAGAAATTGTCCCTCTATATGTGTGTTGAGTTTTAGCTTCCTATCTGTTACCGTGGTTGAGATATTTGAATTCGTATTTTTTGACTTAAGCGCTCCCCCCGCCTCTCCCTGAACCCGTACTCCCCCAAAATGGGTATCCGTCCAAAAATGAACTTTCTATCTTGAAGGGTTGTGGAGTTAATGTGCGCTGAGTGTAAACGTCAGCGTACCGCGGACGGCGTACGGCGGACGGCGTACAGACAGACGGATTTTTTTTTTGTATTTTTCGGCTAATTTAGTCATGAAACGCGAAAAAACAAAATTTCAGGGTAGCAAATTTTTTTTTTCCAAGTCGATCACAATACTTTATTATTAAAATAATAAAGTAAAATACTATATAATTTGTATTCTCTCTTGGTTGCTAATATTCAGTCAGCAATAAAAGTAATTTTCAGTACAATGGAGTTTGTTGTTTTATATCAGAAATTTTATTAGTTTTTGGTTCGTGTCTAGCTAAGCACATTATCAACGGACAATTTAACGCGGGACAGAGATAGTTGCTTTGGGTTGAAGTATGCCAAACAAGTATAGCGAAACAATTATTTCGAAAATTTGACAATTGTTTCAAACAATTTAACATGGAAAAGAGTTAGTTGCAATATTATTAAGTGTGCCAGACAAAGGTAGCGAAACGACTTATCGAAAAATTTCGAGCATTTCGCCAGTAAGGAAGGGAAATACTTTCATTTTCATTTTCTCGTACGGCAAAGCATGCTCATAGTCACTCCTTATTTTATATCCATCTTGGATCATATGTAGTTACCAGTGCCGTGGTGATCAGTTCGCGGTCTTTTTGATCAAATTGGGTTTGGATTTTCACGATAGTGTATAGTAATTTACTAATAATAATTACCAAAAATCGTAGCGTTACTTGAGTTAAGATAGATTAGTGCAACTTCATAATCAACTCCTATCCCACAATGAAATCGAGACGATTCATTTCGAATCTTTCAGGGGCGTTTTGAGGCTGCAAGTATTGTAAGACGCAATTTTAGTTCAAATCTGAGAAAACCATAAAAGGCAATCGAATCAACGTTATCCCTGACGATGCATTCACTGCATTCATAGAACTTGAGGATTTGTAAGTACTTTTTTTTGCTGAAAACTTAATTTTCAACGTTTAATCTTGCCAAAAAATGGATTGAAGCGGCTGATACATTTCAAAACGTTACAAATCAAATTAATCTAAAACTACGGGAGTTTCCATTGCCAGAAGTATTTCTCCGGATTCAAACCTTGGTTCTCTCGTATCCCTATCCATCCTTATCCGTTTTTGCCGCTGTTAACAGCAAATGCAGAAAGCCGTCCTGCTTCCTTTCAATTCCGCACTCATTATGAGCCTGCGGAGTAACAGCATGGGTGGTATTTGGCCTAATAATGCGTATCAGCTCTGTAAATTCAAGGACTCATATTTTCCTTCACACAGATAATCTTGTAGTAAAAAGTTTAGATCGCTAATAAAAGACCTCTGGGATTCGTTCAGTAAGGACTTCATTTATCCGGAAAATTTACCAGCCTTGGTTGAGGAGTACCTCGAGGAGGACGGTACGAGTCCGGTGCGCTTCGTTAGATCGGATGTTACACCTGCGTCAGTTCAGAGCCTGCCGTTTCCCAGCTCGTGTCTAATGTGCCGGGATATATTCGATTCGTGGACACCAAGACTCGGCGTTTGGGTATTTCAGCTGACTATGCTGGGCAAAGGATCTGTGGTTTTGGTGCTGATCTTCTTTCGATCGAATATGGACGTGCCCAGGTCCTTGGTGTGTAATCTGGTAGCAGCTGCTTTCTTCATGGGGGTGTACGTTGTGGCCGCATCCACACTTGATAAGACATGTATGCCATACCCTGGCAGATGACTATTATTTGCCAGAAAGCTGAATTCTTAGCAGTGTTGTCCTCCTATCGGTTTACACGCATGCCATCACGCACGCTATTCATCTCAGTTAGAGGCTATCGCTGCGCAAATCTACGTATGCATATTTATCATGATGGATGTAGCCGAATATCATAATATTCAACAAGGTTTTTGCCATCTCGATGGCAATACTACGCTGATTGGTATCATTTTTATATTGGAATATTTAAAATTTTGTTTTTGTCACCATTTCATCTGCAACAACCTAATAGCTCGATATTTTGTCTTTCTAAGTCATGTCTTATAAAGATTTGTCAATAAGAGGTTTTTCTGTTTTCTTATTTCTCCATGAAAGTTAAATTAAAAAACATAACAGGACTACGATTTGGCGTGCGATACTCTAGATAAAAGATATTTTTTTTTTGATTTTTTCACATCACGCTAGAATTTCTATCAAAATGTGTTATACAGAACTTAGGATTCAAAAATTTAATAGGTACTGTGAAAATTAGTCTATTGTATTTAGTGAAATTGCGTAGTTTGTATGGGGGGGTGGCAGAAAAAGGGGCGAGTCTTTCATGATTTTTTCAGAAATAACTATAAGCATAATGCTTTTGCCATCAGTAGCATTCATACTTTTGTGTTAGATTGTATACGAGGGGGTAGAAGGAGTGAAATTTATCGTCTAATTTTTTTTTGAACTAACTAATAACTCTAAATACAATTTCAGTACAATAAATTTTTTACGTACTGAGTAAACTTGTTTATAGCATTTCATAAAAAAGTGCAGTTTGTATGGGAGGACTCAAATAATTTTTATACAATAGATTGAACCCATCATAAAAGTACTGCGTTTCAAATTTCAAATCAATAGCTTTTCGAACAATTCCGTTTGTTGTCGAATTTTGAAAATGTGTCATTTTGTATGCCCTCCCATACAAAATGACACATTTTCAAAATTCGACAAGAAGGTAGAAGGGGAAAAGCAAATCGTCTGAATTTTTTTAGTTTAATTTATAAATTTAAATAAATATTTAGTGTATAATTTCAGCTCGATAAATGCACACTGAGTGAATTAGTTTAGAGCATTTCATGAAAAAATGCAGTTTGTATAGGAGGTGGTAGAAGAAGGCGGTGGACACGAATAATTTGTGTACAGTAGACTGAAATTTTCCTTAAAGTAATAATTTCTAATTTCAGATATTTAGATTTAATACTTTTCGAGCAAATCCGTTTATTGTGGAATTGCGAAATTGTGTCATTTTGTAGGGAGGGTGTCTTCTCAACCTACAGATTGCACAGACGCACGGACTTCCGGTTTTGAGATTTTTGAACGACAACAAATATTTCTATACCCTTGGTGACTCTGTGCGAGCATCATTTCTTGGCGTTGTAAACCTTAGAGCAAACTTATAATACTCTCAGATTTTATCTAGAGTGTAAATAAAATCCTGTTCAAGATCCCAATGTGTTATTCATATTTCAGACTTGAGCGTTGCATGGAAACGATTATTCCTGGAATATGCCTTTTGCTATTATTTTACACCTTGATGATAAGATCTTGATAAATGCAGACACTATTTTTATTCATGGAGTGACGTGATTGAAACACACTCTTAGCGGCTGATCCGTTTCCTCTAGTGCAAATTTTCCATACTAGCAGTCCGAGATACTGTGTTAAGTAGAAAAATCTAAATATTCCTTTATTAAGTGGCTTCAACGCTGGTGTTCTTCTGCTCTACAACTTTTGGAGAATTTTACACTTTTAAAATTTAAATTCGACTTTTTACCGAGTCAGATTTATTCTAATTGGAACTACCATTGATTTCATTCAGTGCATTAGCTCAAGTCATGATATGAAATTTAAGAAAAATAAACTTTGTTCTAAGATTCTGAATTCCAGCACGAATATTTCTGTAAAAAAGTGGTTGGAACTTGAGAAGGTTACTAATTATTTCAAAAATTCATCTAATACAATTAACATATAGCGGTTCTAATTATAATTTAGCTAATTCGTAATTTACCTCGTCTTCATCGTTAGTAGAATAGAGCCAAATAGCATTTAATTAAGAAGAGCCACTTCCTCATTTGTCATATTTTTATTAGGAGTACAAATAAGTTTGCGCCGTTTAACAAAATATGGCCCCACTAGAAGGTTATGTTAAAATTGCCAGATGTAAAAAGTAATATTGTACGATTGGAGATCTGGTAACAACATAACCTTGAAGTATTAGTGACTCCGTATCAGCATCACATAATTTTGATCGTGCGGAAAGCACGTTTAGTGCTGAATAGGCGTCATTTGCGGGAACTTTTGATTTACTTCTTTGATTTGAAGAAATCTGCAGTTGATTGCTTGTAGAAGCATATGGTGAGCCTGTTTTAAGTGACGTCAGTTTTTGTGAATGGTTTTAAAAGTTTAAAAGCGGTGAGTTCGATGTGGATGACAAAGAACGTAGAGGAAGACCGAAAGTGTAAGGAGACATGGAATTGAAAGCATTATTGCAGGAAGATTCATGCCAAACGCAAGAAGTGCTTGCACTTATATTAGAAGTGACTCAACAAGAAATTTAACGTTGTTTAAAATAGTTGCAACTGATTCAAAAACAAGGAAATTGGATTCAATATGAACTGAAGGCGAAAGACGTTGAACACAGATATTGAATGTGATGCTTGCCAGGCATAAAAGAAAGCTCTCTACCGAACACAATTAATGAAACTGAGCCGAGCAGTCAAGAAAAAACGCGCTCATTACTACTCCGGATACGAAAAAATTATTCTCCTATATAATAATGCTCGTTCGCATGTTACGGCGTCGGTCAAAACCTATTTGGAAACACTTAATTGGAAAGTCCTAGCCCACCCGCCGTATTCACCAGACATTTCCTTTTCTGATTATCACTTGTTCCGGTCAATGGCACATGGCCTGTCTAAGCAGCGCTTTACTTCATAAAAAGATACTAAAAATTGGGTAGCTTCGTATATAGCCACAAAAGATGTAGAGTTCTTCCGACGTGGCATGCGAATGCTGCCGAAAAAATGGGGAAAAAAGTAGTGGCTAGTGATGGACAATACTTTGAATAAAAGGTAATTTACGGTTCTTTCACAATACATAGAAAACTGAGGAAACTTATTTATTTGGGCAATAAAATTTTGCAAGGAAGGTCACAAAAGAAGAAAAACGATCATTAGTCCTGTTTTGGAATCGTTTGCAAGTCGTCTTTCATAGCTGGGCTTTTAAAACACGCTTCAAATATTTCCTGAAAATCAAAGCTGTCAGAAAGTGACCTTTCTTCTTCTCTCTTGCACGAAAAATTTTCTATGAAAGCTACAGCTCTAGCACAATCTTTATCGTTATAGCCTAAATTGTGAGAAAAATAATTGAGATGATTTAGCTGAGAGCATTTAGCTGAAAAAGATCACTATTTTTGTAATTTAGCTAAATTATGACACACAGCCGTTTAATGACAATTTAGGAGTTAATTATAATTTAGCTGCGCTATGTGTCAATTATAGCTGGAGTGTAGCCTAGTGTGTAGCATGTTGGTCTTACTATGCGAAGATTGTGAGTTCAAATCCCGGTCACCGTAATATATTTATTGAGCACTGCCTGCTTGGATATACCTTGGTTTCCTCAATCTAAGAAAATAAAAAACTCGTAGATAGAGGGTTGTGCGAAGAGCTAACAGTCCATTCACAATAAATAATGAAAATAATATTAAGGAATCTGAAGGTCAGGAGGCCAAGACCTGATTTGGGCTGTAGGGCCATTATAGAAGTAAATGTGTTAATGGAATAATTCGCTAAGAGTGCACATTTCAATTTAAAGACTATAAAATTTTGCTTAGGAAAGAACTCGTGCGTAAGAGTTTTTTTCACACTTTCTATTTCCCAAAATATTAATAAATTTAATATTTTTTACTGAAACGCATTTTTATTTATTTGAAAAACAAATTGTTATACAAACTAGAAAAAATTAATTAATGAAGATATTTATTTCAGGTTTTATGAAAAAAATTTAAAAGCAATACGAACTAAGAAATACATTTTATAGAAACTAGGTTAATTCTATATATTTTTATTTTAAAAGTTTTAACCATTTTTAAGAAGTTCACTCGCGCATGGAAATATTTAAATGATGAAAGTTCCTTAAAAACTTGTGTCGTTCATATATTGTAAGTTTGCATAGGAAAAAAAGTCTCATGAGAACTCGTGCAATGAGAAAAATACTTACACTTGAATACTTGAACTAGCAACCCACTTCTGGTGGCTCTCCAATAAGGTTCCAAATAGAAGCAATAAAGCAGAAGCTTCGAATAAGACGTAGAGTCATTGATATACTTTTTTTCCGTAGTATGATTATTTTGCTCATAGCATGAGTTCCGAATAGGTAAAAGAATAAATGAAGTAAAATATGTGTGTTCATGACCCTTAATATAACAGATAGATAGTCAGACTTTTCTTTACTACTCCAGATTTTGACAAAAAAAAGTCAAAAACAAACAAAAGTATTGCATTTAGATACGTTCTAATAACCAATTGATTTTACTACTTAAAAGGGTATTAAAGAATGTGTCACATTCGAATCGATAAAAATCGTATTATTCGAAACATATCTATTGATTCAATTAATTTAAAATAATCCAAAGAATATCAATGGGTTAGACTATACGATTATCAACTATAACTACTATCGTCCTATTTTGACATTTCTTTTGATTTGATAAGCTTGTCGGTTGTTAAGCGACATTATTTAACGTTATCTAAAACTAATATAGCTAATGCGCTTAAATTGTCAGGGAGTTGGAATGGCTTAGCATATTTCAAGTAGCGTTTATAAGGTATTTTCACGCAACTAGGTGTAAAATCGAGAAACAAAAATTTAATGGAATAGGTCAAGTTTGATCAAATATATGATTCAATTTATGTGCTTGTGAACTTGAATTTTGTGTTTTTTGTGTTTAAGATTAAATTTAATAATTTTACTCCTGATTAAACTCTACTTCCTATTATTCTAAAAATAAAGAGTTTTCTTTGAGCTGTAAATAGGCCAAAGTTTTATAATATGGCTAAAATTAATTAGTGTGAAAAATATATAAAAATCATAAGTTTCTCCCCCGATTTGAACTACCGCCTTCAATATGCATGTATGTATGCATCAATTTTATTGGTGGCCAATCAATTTCTTATCAGTACTTTTCTGATTTGACGCTACCAAAACTTACCAGGATTTTGCCGCGAACACATCTTATTCTTATCTTCTTTTTTAATAGTACGCTATTTAGTGTATTGGTAATTTATTTGCAGGGATTTAATAGTGAATTGTGATATTGTAATTTATTAAAATAATTATTTATTTTCTGGTTTATGATTGATATTTTATCTTATCAATCAATATGTATCATTTATTTTTTGATATACAGTCGTCTTAGTTATTTGATCGCTGTGTTGAATATAATTTAATCGAATACACATTTTATAAATAGTAAACATGATTTCTACATCTACAATGGCGCTACAGCCCAAATCAGACCTTGGCCTCCAAATATTCCGGTTCCTTAACATTTTTTTTATTACTTATTGTGGAAGGGTTGTTAGCCCTTCGCACAACTCTCTTTCTATGAATTTTTCATTTTCTTAGATTGAGGTGACCAAGATATATCCAAGCAGCCAATGTGCCGGAATTATATATTGCGCCGACCGGGATTTGAACTCACGACCTTCGCATTACAAGACCAACACACTACCTACTAGGCTAGACCCTAGCTATGATTTGATGATAGATTATTAATTATTTGATTTGATGGTACAATATTAATTATTTCTAGCCTCAAAATATTAAGTATCAGGTTAGCTGCACTATTTGTGTCCATTTTGATCAAAACGCGTGAATTTTTCTTTTTTTGATGATAAAATTTATTCCCTAGAATGATCCCGAAATAAATTTATGAATATATTCAGATTTTGAAAATTCCAACATAATAAATTTAATAATCAAATATTAAATGTAAACATTTCCTTTTCAAAAAGTAGAGTTAGGATTTTGTTTACAGCCAAAACTGGAAATTCGAACTGAGCAAAAAATTCCTTAATATCTAGAAAAACAAATTTAATTTCGGAATGAGGATGTGATTATATCCGAGCGATGCATAAGTTGCAAAAATGATATATCCTTAAATTCTTTGTACTGGCTTCTACTACCGAATATTTTAATAGCAATAATATAACCTTTCACTAAATATAATAACCTTCAGAAGTGGATCTAAAATGTTAAAACAATTTTTGCGCATTTATTAGATATAGAAAAGAGCAACGACAATTAATTACGTCAAATGACGTATCACACATTTTCCCTAGCTTAGACGATTGTATGAGAAAAATATCTTTTTCGACTATACTTTTTTTTCGTCTTTACGACTTGCCACTGAAAAAAACTAACCACAATTACATTAGAAAAAAAAACTGTACACAAAAACTGTGATGTCCAAAAATTTTCCATAATATATAACAACCCTTAGGCGGACAAGTACATCCCTAAAAATTCAATTTCCTGAAAGTTCTTTCAAACAAAATTGATATCTACGCAACAAATCACAAAGATAAAGTAATCCATCTTCAAAGGACACCAAATACACTCCTCCTTACACATCGAATTCCGGCATCCAGTTCCTTCACATTCGCAACAATTCATCAAAGAAACGACTCACGTCCTTCCTTCGGGCGCACGAAATGACAATAATTACATAAATTTTTCGATGAATACAAGAAGGACGGAAGGAAGTCTTGCATGTGTGACCGACCCGGTAAAGAAGGACACTTTTTATCCTGATCTCATATCACCAGAATTTTCTTGTAATCGGATATGTCTCGTCTTCGCATAATATTTTGTCCTCCTACTTCCTCGGTCGCGTGCCGTAGTATATTTATAAGGAAAATAAAATGGTAATTAGGGATAAGTTGTTCGATGTTTTGTAACGAGTTCATACTTTATAAAAATATCTGAATACGACGACAGACGCCGGCACACGACATTCAACTTCTTATCTTTGCTAAAGCCTAAATGTCTTCGCTTTCGGAGAATGTTATTTTCTTTTAACTATTGCCAACGAGTGCCGACACACCTTTAATTATGTACCTATGCCTTTCAAGTGTCGCTACGATGGGTGTTACTTTGATGTAATTTACATATATTGCAACTACTTTTATGCTTGCGATGGTTATGATTTTGATCGGTCACCGGAAATAGTCTTTATTGGTCGTAATAATGGGGTTTAGTGTAACAGATCGTTTGTAAGATGGATTGTATGAGTTCGAGAGTTTAGCGTGTAATGGCATAGGTACAACGCTTCCGGAATAACTTGTATTTTAGGGGTTTCAGTATACTAAAAACCTTTTACGGTCACGTGTTCGGAAAATGAATTATATCAATCATAATTAGTATGCAATTCGAAACGGAAAAGAACGCGTGTCATAGACGCACTTATTTCAATACTTGCTATCTTTTTTTATACTCTAGTTGAAATCTGAGAGTATATTGTGTTTGCCTTACCGTTTGTAACGCTAAGAAATAACGCTCGTACAGAGCCGCGAAGGGTACAGAAATATTTGTTGTCGCTCAAAAACCTCGATTCCGAGTTAATGTCTGTCCGTCTGTCTATCTGTCCGTCTGCCCGTCTTTCTTTCTGTCCGTCTGTCCATTTGTCTGTCCGTCTGTCTATAACATAACTCTCGAACGCTTTGAGCTATCGTGCTGAAATTTTTTGTATGACATTTTAAGCAAAAAAGTAGCTGTAAGTTCGTGAACGGGCTACATCCCCGCACTCCTTCTACCTCCTCCCATACAAGTTTCGTGAAATTTCGAAATTTTAAAAAAATTGATTTTTCTTAGAAACTATTTAAGGTAACGACTTGAAATTTGGGTCAAAGTATAACAATGTATATATCATTAATATTACAAAATATTAGTTCTACCGCCTCCCACACAAATGCACAATTTTCAAAAACGTATTTATTCGATTTTCATTGAACCTAGCGAAGCCAATTGAACAAATTTTTGCTGATATTAATATCATTATAATTGCATCCAGTTTAAAAAAATTATCAACTTCACTTCACTATTTCTACCTCCTTCTATACAAATTTCGTGAAATTTGGAAATTTATATTAAATTATTTTTCATCGAAACTGTCAAAGCTATCGACGTGTAGTTTTCTTGAAAGTCTAATAATAGAAATATCATTGACGATGAAAAATTTTGTTTTGATCCGTATACTCCTTCTACCACTTCCCATACAAATTCATAATTTTGGTAAAATCATTACATCGGTTTCCATTTAAACTAGAAAAATTACAAACTTAAAATTTTGTCAGAATTTGTCCCTTAATAATTGCAATAAATTCTAAGAATACTAAGGTAAATTATTGCAAGGATTCATTATTTTTGCAATAGTTCCAACTATTATACGGTTTTTGCTCGTTTTATTTATATAACTCAGTTGAAGTTTCCACCAAAGTAAAGTGTTTATTTCATATAAATTTTAAATAAAAAAAATTTATACAAAAACTTAATAATTAATAGATTTTATGTCTTCAAAAATCCTTTTTTACATTGATTGGATTAATTTATTTAATATTTCAGGGTCAAGTTTCTGCCATTCATCAACGATTGCATTGTTAAAAACATGGTAAAGAATGTTAAGAAGATTTTTTGGGTTTCTGACAAAATTGTAACCAATGGTATAATTGGTAAGAAAATTGTTGTAAGAAAATTATTGTCCAAATTGTAAAAATGGTATATGGTCCGAAGTGTCGGTTTAGTTCACCTTGATCCCTTGAGTGTCATATACTTTCAGAAACACGAAAAACTAAATTTCGTTTAAATTCGCGTCAAACGAATGAAAAATTGAAATATGTCACGAGACGTAGCACTGTGGCCGAAGAAGGTTTTGAGGAAATACTCATGGTCGGATGAAGCAAAATAGATTTAAGAAGGAACCAAGCCAAAAGATAGGAAATATCCCGAAAACATTCTCCATTGATCTAGCATTGAAAGAGCACAAAGACCCTGAAGTTTTGTCAAATGAGTCACGTTTTGAGGAGTCTTCAGCACCTCCTATTGATTTTTTCTACGATATTGAACACGATCAATATGCGAGAGTAAAATTTCCGCAAGGCTAAGAAAGTGGAAATACTTTCTCGGATCGCTTCCGTGTTCCCAAAAAGTTTTTATTGGTAATATTTTTAATTCCCTAGCTTAGAGAGCTAGATAAAATCCGATTGCCAAAATTCACAGACTCCATATTTTGATTTTGCTTGGAAGATATTAGACATTCATTCGATTCTACCATGTTCTTCGCACCCATTGCATAAAATCAGTCTTTATAATATTATCTAATCATATTCTTCACTTCAGATTTGGGAAATCGGGCCAAGGGGATGGTGGTTAAATAGCAGGAGAAGTCAAGGGTGTTGATGAAGAATGAAAATAGGGCATTAAGGAAAATTATAAAAGATTCAAGGATTAAGCTAAGAGACACCAGCGTTCATTATATGTGGGGAAGATGCCACCCCTTCTATTTCTATTTGTATTGAGCGGTTGGTCAGAAAATGTTTATTCCGTTGGAAAAAAAAAGCTGGTATTTCAATTTCCTTGAGTTTGTCTAAAAAAGCGAGAAACTATACACTCTATTGAATGCTTTGAAAATGCTAGAAGGCTGCAAAACTCCCCAATTGATAGGTACTTTGGTTTCAGTGCTAGGTTGGTATTGTTAAAAGATGGCATATTGAGGGTTTTTTTTCCGGAAACCAAATTGATGATGGATAAGAATATCGTTCTGCTTGAGATACGAATATTTCATCACCTTGTGATTTATGACACCTTTGAAAATATTTCCATTCGATTAAGTTAGGCAATCATGTGAGAGATGGATTATTTCATGTGTGGGCTGGACATTTGCAACGTTCTTAGATCGAAGAACGATACCAACAGGAAGCGATATTTGCAATAGGTTACAAAGGGACTTAGTAAGCAAGAAAAGACAATTTTTATGGACAAGAGCAGGAAAGCCAAATTTTCAAATTTTCATTTCGGTCTTAAAAAAATGTCTGCTAATTGCTCTGCTACGATATTCCCCTCTCTTGTGGAGTCAGTTTTCACCTCATTGTTGCATTGCAAGGCGGATATTGATGAGGCAGAATTAGTTCGATTATCTTATTGAATTAGAAACCAATAACGTTTAAAATAATTAATTACTTTTTGCCTTAGCTTACGGTTGTATGGATAAATATTTTTCTAGTTGTTATCTTACAGGTACATATATCTTTTCTGCTTAAGGTTAATCCCATCTTTAGCACAAGATAGTTATTTAAAAGTGTAATAAGCCGATTCTTTGGCTCGAATGTAGAAGTATATTCTGGCGTAACATAGAAAATACCTGATAGCCAGTAAGTATTTCCCTTCATCTTTAGTACATTTTCATAAATTTCATCATGACATCAGTAAAAGTATTAGATTTTTTTCTTTAAATCTAATCACTATTAACAAACTTACACTAGTTGGCTACGACACTTTTTTATTACAAAATTTTACCGATTATCTATCGAATTCACTGAATTACATTATAGTAATAAACAGCTATCGATTGGACTCGAAAAATTTCATTCTAAGAACACCAAACTAAATTTTAATATTTTAGTTAAAGCGTCAATTTCTAAAGATCTAGCCCTCACCAAATTTTTCGAAAAACATAATTTTCATACAAATTAAGAATTTTTTGGTACACGTATCCGTACCAAAAAACAATAGTAGTATCTAATTTAATTTATTAGTTACTTCCAGAAAAGTATCGAGTACCAGTAGTTATTGATAATTACTAATTTTGCTCATTACAGTTCTGCAATGTCAAACCAATTTCTAAAAAATTATGGCAACTGGTGTCAAGTTAATAAGAATGCGGCCGTAAGCCTACCAATGGTCTGAGCTTCCTAGAGATGACTTCTGGTTAACGGTTCTTTAATAAAGATGGAAATAGATTGAATAAACTGCCAACAAGTCGGGCGAAAATTTATTATTTTTGGGACAAGTTGCGGATGCATGGGAAGTCAATATGCAGGTTAGAGTGGTTTGGGAGACTAAGTGAAAGAGAATTCTTGGGCAGGGTTGTTATTAATTTAACAATATTTCATTCGTTTATGCAAGTTTGGGTTGTCATGAGGAGAGCCGGAGCGGTGATGGTAAGGGTGGGTGGATGCTAATAGTTTCTTATTTGATTGCTTGAATCATAACCAATGTTATCTGTATAGAATGTGTTTCAAGCTGCATAGAATTTTCATAAAATTCGGTGTATTCTATATTTACGAAACCGACCATTTGTATGGGAAGGGGTAAAGCGGGTAAGGGAATCGTAAAATTTGTGATGCAATTCTATTTCATTTCTTTTGTAACGTGCTCGTACAAAATTTCGATTTCGTAGCTTTTAATTTGTTTGTTATTAGTTAATTTAATGAAATTGGTCGAAATCAGAATTTCGTATGGGAGGTGGTAGAAGAGCATGCGCGATTTCTAAACTTTTGAGACAATTTTGTTTCAACTATTTTTAGAAGTTCTTATGCAAAATTTTAAATTGTAAAAGCTATCAATTAGTTAGGAGATAATTGATTTCTTGAAAATGGTCGAAAAAATAATTTTGTATGGGAGGGGTAAAAGTCTTAAAGGTATTCGACCAGTTCATATTTCATACATTTAAAGTTTTTTTTTAAATACATTTTGAAAATTTCCTATCTTAAAATTTCATTCAAAAATTTTCAGCTTATGTGTTTTTTTCAATGCACATGAAACACCTTGTGCACGTTAGACAGGGTGGTTCGGTTTATAACAATTGCGGAACAAATTATTATTTTTTTTCGATGTATATTAAAAGAGATGTTTCCAAATGCAAAATTTAAACTTGGAACTTTCACCAGATCCCTAAAAAAATACTCAAAATTTTGGACATTTCTGCTTACTACCTCCCTCCCCTTACACCTCCCAACTAAAAATTTTTACCAAAATTAATAATTATTTAGTTCTACAATTTGACAAATTTTCAATTTAATATCTGTAATCAATTTTGATTTGTAATTTTGAAAAGTGCGCCATTTTTAAAATGCTCCCCATTGCCCCCCCACTACTATTTTTTGCACAGATTATATTTTTTTTGTATTTTGCTAGTATAGATTAATATATTTTTTAAGTTTCAATTACATAGCTTAAGAGATAGTTGAGATGTTCATTTTTATGTGTTTTTCTTTGAACCCCCCTCCCCCCCCTGAACCTCCCCCTTGCAGTAATTAGCCTCTCTCTAAGCTGATTCTGGTGGAGCTATATGTATGCCGCCTTAATGGTCCCAAAATATGAATTTCTTATGATAAGTAATTTCGAAGATATAATCATTTGAAAAAACAATTCGGCCGACAATTTGTTTTTAGCCCCCCCCACCCTTTTCGAACGCCAACGGATAAAAAAAATTAAATTATTTTTAAAGTTTGTCCCACAACCCTCTCTATATCTCTGCGGCTTTTCAGCTTCCTATCTGCATTCCTGATGGAAATATTAGCAAGTGTAGTTTTTGACTCTTTTCCTCCCCCGCAACCCCCTTCCACCTAAAACTTCCTAAAATTTTGAAATTGGAGCTCACTTACCCAATCAACAATCTGCCCAACATTCTACCTTTAACGGTCTCGGAGATATGAGTCCGTATGTACGGCGGGACGGATATTTTTTCTGAATTTTTAGGCTAATTTTGTCATGAAACGCGAAAAAACAAAATTTCAGAGTAGCAAATTGATTTTTTCTGTGTCGATCACAGTACTTTATTATTAGAATAATAAAATAAAATTAAGTCAAATCACCAGATGAGGTAATGGAACGACTTTTTTGTAAATATGTTTACAAAAACTTACGCATTACATAAAAATCAGTTATGAAGATGAGGCTCTCGTATTAAGAATATCTCGGATGTGAAGTAAAACTCAATACTATAGAGAGCATGTATTTTTAATAAATCTCAGCCACATCAGTTGGTTTAGGATGAATTACCAAGTCTTAAATTTCCTGCAGTTTTCGCAATTTTGCGAACGGTATACATATGCAATCATTTATTCCCCGAACTTCTAAGCTTTGGAATGCATTGCTAGAAGCTGTATTCCCATTGTCATACGAGCTTTGACGTCTCAAACTCAACATCAACCGGCATTTTAGGCTTCCCCTTCCTTCTAATCTCGTTTAACCTTAACTCCTTTTTTCCCTTACCAACATGACTGTGTAAATTGCATTAAAGGGTGACCCCCTAAGTTTTGTTCGGCCACTTAAAAAAATTCGATCATACATCTTAGAGCTCTATTTCAATTCATATGATTAAATTTAATTTTTTTTAATTTAATGTCCTACCTTTAATTATTTTGGTGCGGCTTATGAGAAGTCTTCGAAACTCCTTCTTTTTCTTTAGTCGACGGTATTCTTGGCTCACAATTATTTCTTCACTCTAGCTCTAGGAATCCTTTCCCTTTTCTAGAAGTTAAGATGATGTTTCTTCTAACGAAACTGCAAGTATTTGATTCATGCTGATGATGATGATGCAATGACGCTACAGCCCATATCAAGCCTTGGCCTCCCGGATGCACCTCCTCTAGTTGTCTCGGTCCAACGACCGCGTCCTCCAGTTTGAAAAATTGATTCATGCGTCAAACCCGTATTCTTTTATGGCTATACTACATAGAAGGTGACCGATAAACTTAACAACTTTCGTGAAGCAATAACTCCGACGCATTTTGGCCATATATCATTCTGAGCGACGAATTGCACAGTACAACTGAACAAACTAAAAATAAGAATGACCCAGTCGAATTTAGAAGTCCTAACTAGCAGACTACTTCTGGACCAATGCGTATTTCCCCGAGCTGCATTCCACTTAATAATATATATATTTCAGGTTTCGATCACTAGTTTCATTTTGCATTACGTTTGTTTGAAAATAGTGCGAACAGTAATGCATTTGAAATTAAACGAAAATTGTGTGCGGTTTCAATACCCTTTGCATATTTTTAGAAAAAAATTAATGCGCCTCTGAGAGTTTCAGCATAGCAATTCACCCAGAAAATTATTTGGAGAATAGGTAAAAAATAATAATTCGAGTTCTTCTCGTGGTACCTGTAATTGCAATCTTAAAAAAAAAGAACACACATAAAATAAATTAGTTTTAAATTTTCATATTTTGTTTAATGTACAATAATACATAATATAATTATATTTCGAAATATAATAAAAAAAAGTAACTGGCATCAATTTCGACTTTCGAACTAAAAACTAAAAATTATTGTCTTCCATTTTTGTATAAATCTTAAGTCTTATAAGTTGTGGGCTACCCTATAAATTAGTTAACTACCTAAAAAAAATCAATGTCTTCCATAACATTATCATACTAAGCGTACATAAGAAAAATTAATATTAATATGGGTCGTAAAACTAACACAAACATTCGCTATTTACAATCTAACTTTGTTCTTTTAAGGCACTCTTTGTGATGTCTTACGAGTCAGAATTTTGGATTCATATTTCTTTTACAATCTAAGACTATAAAATTAAAATAATTTACAAAATTTACAGGAAAAAAGGCTGCAAACCCGGGACTCTTTCTCAACTAATTGGAATGACTAGAAAATTTTTATACAATTTTTCAAAAATTCTGTTATTGTTGTTGGTTCTAGTTAGGAACACACTGAGATCTCTGAAGTCGACGCAATCAAATCGATCATTCGTTCTTCTGTAAAAGAAATAAAAAAAAATGTTAATAAATTGCGGTATAAAATTAACGCTCTCTAGATATATGTGCGTACTTATAAAAGAAACTAATAGGATCGGTTAGATGCCGGTTCATTGTGGTATTCGCACACGATCAATTAATAGGATTATGGGATAAGAATTGAAGTAGCAGAACAGATACAAACTGATCAGTAGGCTCGCTTGAAACAAAAACCTGATCTTGCGAAATCCGATCGTAAGAAATATCTTCGATCGATCTTCTTTACTCGACCGCAAATGAGTAGAAAAATGATCGCGTAGTGAAGATCACAACTAAACAAATCAAATACAACCGATCGTGATAAAAGCATTAAAGTGTCACAGTAAAAACGTCTTTTGATCTTTTCTTGAAAATTGTAGGTATTTCAGAAAAAATGAAGTTCTTAAAGAATAGTGATGAGACAGAAAAAAATACCTGATCTGGAACAAAACAATTTTTTTCGAGCTATTTGGAAAAAGGAAAACTCCAAACAACAGAATCAGTTGAATTTGGTCAGGTAGAAATGGAAGATTTATACTTTTCGGGATATTCAGGATCAAGTTCAAAGAGTGGACGAGTAAAGGACATTTCGATATTGCACAATGCAGAAAATAAAGTAAAATATATAATGCTTACCATTTTATTGTTCTTGCCATGACGAAATGTAGTCGAGAAGTTCTTCGTCCTCGGGCTTGATAGAACTGTACGGATCGTAGTGTTCGAATTTGAATTGAGGTCCGGACTGCTGCATGAAGTTGGTGTTTCCGATCGAAATGTCAGAACTGTAGGATGGTGTTGGTGACGACGATGCTTCCGAGCAGGGTGTTTGCATTGAGAAATGTTCGGGGCTGGTTGGATAGTAGGAGCACGGCGACGATGAGAGTGGCGGCGACGAAGCCTGACTATGCATGGTACTAGATCCATCACTATCGGCTTCGTCCAGGACGTCTTTCAATCTTCTGATGTACTCGACTGCCAGCCGAAGGGTGTCCACTTTGCTAAGTTTCTTGCTGGCTCCACGTCCTCCGTTCGTCAGAGCGTTGATGATTTTCTCGGGTATGTGCTGGCGAAGGGTGGTGAATCCGTTATTAACTTGCTTGACTCGATTACGCTCGCGAGCATTGCGACGAGCCACCGACGGTGGAGGCGTACCATACGGCATATTCGCATATGTATACTTCTTCTTGTAGCGCGATGCGTTATCCAAATCGCCAACATTGATTCCATTCATCCCCAAAACCGTTGTTGCACTACGATTGTTA
Source organism: Chorisops tibialis (assembly GCA_963669355.1). Lineage (NCBI taxonomy): Eukaryota > Metazoa > Arthropoda > Insecta > Diptera > Stratiomyidae > Chorisops > Chorisops tibialis. The sequence continues at coordinate 46,280,301 of OY770264.1, read as the reverse complement.
TTGTGGTTCGGTGGAGCTGGCGCAATGTTGGGTTGCTTCCCTTGTACCGTCATTTGGTTCTGTTGCTGCTGCTGCTGTTGCGCAATCGGCATATAATTCTGCGACGAAATTAAAACACAATTTTGCGGCATGATGTGAATGTTTTGTCCTAAAGTCATGCTGCGTACACATGCACTAGCCATCGAATTTACTGCACAAAGTTAAAATTAAAAGCACTTGGAATTTTTCGGTTTTTTTTTCGGTAACTACGTCCTTTCACTTTGATTGTCTCGACACGACTGTCTTAACCGCGATATTTTGACCAGCACACTTCACTGTTGATTCTGTTGTTTTTTTTTTTAAGAAGTTACTGATATGACTGATATGAAATTGACGATAAAAAAAATTACACCGATCAACAAAATTAGACAATTGAAAAAAAAAAACAATAATAGTAAAATTTTTTGATCTTGTCCTTATGATTTTGAGTCTACGACTTGAAAGATCATTACTCGACGGAATCTTATCCCGAAATGAATCCCTTCGTCCTAAACCTTTCTATTTTGTACTTTTTCCCACATATTCCGTGCATACCTGTCCTAAAAGGTCTCGCAGTTTCTTCAGGTCTTCCGATACACAGTGCGTGTAATTCCATTCAAAGCCAGCGATCATACACACGTAAATTGTTATGCCCCCACCCCTAACTTCCTATCAGAACCTGCTCCCTACCACCGAAATCTTAAGGGTACAGGTTGTGTGTATTTTCCACACGTACCGTGCATGTGCAGCATATATGGGTACCGCGACCAGGCAGGCGATACGCGATCGGGCCGGTGCTATCGGTGCACAGACGGCTCGATATCCCACAGCCGAAGACTGCCGAAGCCAAGGATCGTAACGTGTGCGACCTTATTCGCGCGTGCCATCGACGTGAGTCGCATGGCTTAAGACCATGCGCACTATGCTCGGAAACAGGACAGACTAAAGCCGGTTGTGCATGCGATGAAATGAGACATGTGAGAAATTCTCATCGATGCGAAAGATGAGCGCGCATAAAAGTGCGTTAGGGCCACTGCGCTCGAAGAGGTCTTAAGGAAAAGATGCTGCGCGCAACAAAAAGATGAAAATTGGACCGAAGATGCTCGGAACCCGGCTTTGAAATGCTGCAAAACATTCATACATATATGTGCCGCTAGCTGCACAGCTATATAACCTCTCCGTATTCAGACAATACATAGAAAACTTATGTTTTAGTAAGATGCGAGCGAAGTTCTTAAGACCCACTTTAAGGGGGAAAAAAATTCGAACAGGTATGATCAAAAGGTAGCACAGTGCAACTGCATAATGCAGACACGTATTTTTTTTAATATGTGGAGCGATCACTGTTATTGAGGTACCGGATGAGCCGAGGTTTCGGACCGCGCCAGCTCCGTAGTTATGCGCCGGATCGCAGACGATCAACATACAGAGCAAGGTGGAACGCAGCCTTAGGATTTCTTCTAAAAAAAAATTACGTTAAATTCAACTAAAGTTTTGATAATGGCAAAGACTCAAGTTTAGTTAGCTATTCATATATTAATTTCATTTTGTGATCTCTATGACTCAATGCGTAGATTGTAAAATTTTGATAATAACTGTAGTGAATAATTCGAATGACTTCCTTGATTACGTTTTTTTTTCGATAGTCACTTTTTGATAAAGATCATAGAAACGATTTTCTTTCAAGTCACTTATACGTAACTACTGCGTTAATCACGATGTACTTATCACGCCAATACTAACCGAAAAGAAAATAAATAAGATTTCATACTAACGACTAAGAAAAGTCTACTAAATGGGTATCAAAGCTTAGCGAACGATTTTTTTAAGCTGATGTTCATAAAAACTATGCAATCAGGAGCGGTAATTGGAGGTGACGTATTTTTGAACCAATTTATAGGTCAATTATATGTAATAACCTTAGATTTAGATTAAGGAGCCCATAGAAGTAAGAATTTCGCGATAACATCTAGACTATTAATAAGCTGAATGAAATGTACTGCAATTTTGTTTATTTATGGGGATAATGAAACTTAAGCAAATACTGTAGAATTGAATTAATACAAATATTTGATGTAAATTGATTACTATCGCCAATTAATTAAAAAATTAACGATTAAAAAAATGATCTAATCGATTATTACGGTGGTTAAAAATAAAAATCTAGATCAATATGTATATATATCTGGCATCAATAGTATGGCTAAATATTGAAAAGCATTGACGAGTTATCACTGAATTGTACTAAAAACATACAACTGTAATGATTTTACAACAAACAACCAAAATTTCGTAATTAAGATAGAAATCATTAAAAAAAGGTAACCATTAAAAGAACATCCTTTCTTCATTGAAAATATTACAAAACAAGTTTACTTTTAATTAAAAAACATAACAGAATTATGATTGGGCTTAAAGCTTATGATACTCTAGATGAGATGGAAATGACTTTAATATACCGGAAAATATGTCATCTCAAATTCTTTCGCATAGTGAATAGATACTTTTGCATGGGAGGTGGTAGAAGTAGAGGGGGAGGTTTATATTTTTCGTATATGACACCGAACATGGCATGCAAAATGTTTTTTGCTGAATTTAAAGTTTATAGTTTTCATTATTTTTAAAGAAATTGGTCATAGTTTTCCTGAAATTGGGGCATTTGTATGGGAGGTGGCAGAGGAAGTGGAGCGTTTAAGATGATTTTGAAACTGTTTATCATCATCCTTATCAGCGTGCTTTGATTCAAAGTCGATAGCTCTCATATACTTGAAGGAGAAATGCTTTTATTGAATTTATAATAGAGATATTTGTATGGGAAGTGGTAGAAGGAGTAAAGCGGAGCTGATAATTTTTCTAACGCTTATTTAAATTATTAAGAAACAAATTCTGGCAAAATTTGAAGTTTATACTTTTTCTAGTTTGAATGGAAATCGGAAAAATGCATTTAACAAAAATTATGCATTTGTATGGGAGGGGGTAGAAGGAGTGAACGGATCAAAACAAATTTTTTTTAAATTATTAATATTTCTATTTGTATACTTTGTACAAAATATCAAGTTGATAGCTTTAACAGTTTCGAAGAAAAATAATTTAATATAAATTTCAAAATTTCGTGAAATTTGTGTGGGTGGGGGTAGAAAAGTGAGGTGAAGTTGATAATTATTTTTAAAACTAATTGCAATTATAGAAAAATTATTCTGACAAAATTTCATTTTTGAGCTTTACTAGTTTCAATGAAAATCGAAAATATATTTTTTTCAATATTGTCCATTCGTATGGGAGGGAGTAGAAGGAGTAAAGGGATCAGGTCAAAACTTCGTGATATTAATGACTTCTATATCATAATACTTTGAAATAAATTTTAAGTCGATAGCTTAAATAGTTTCAAAGAAAAATCATTCCTTATTATTTCGAAATTTCATGATATTTGTATGGAAGGGGGTAGAAGGAGTGGGGGGATGTAGCCCATTCACGAACCTAAAGTTTTTTTTTTGCTAAAAACGACACAAAAATTTTAAGCACTATAGCTCAAAGCTTTCGAGAGTTATGCTGTAGACAGACGCACAGACGGACAGACGGACGGACGGACAGACGGACAAACAGACAGACAGACGGACAGACGGTCACTCGGAATCGAGGTTTTTGAGCGACAACAAATATTTCTGTACCCTTGGCGGCTCTGTGCGAGCGTTGTTTCTTACGGTAAGGCAAACACAATATACTCTCAGATTTCATCTAGAGTATAAACATAACAAGACTATGATTCCCTAGGTGAGGAGTGGTAGGCGAGGTGAAAATTTTGAGCTAATTTTCCTCATATTATGATTAAGTGGCTTTAAAAATGTTCTATACAAAATTCAAGCTTCAACAATTAAATAGGTACTGAGAAAATTAGTAAATTATTTTCAGTGAAATTGTGCAGTTTGTATGGGAGATGGAAGGAGGAGTAACATTTTTTATGCCGTGCATTACATTTATGAAAAAAATAATATTTTCTAAATTAGAAATTGTTAGCTTTTATAATTTCCAAGAAAATTTGATTGCTGTAAATAATTGAAAATGAATCATTTTGTATGGGATGAGGTATAAGGAGTGACGGCATTGAACTATTTTGTAGCATCATAATGGAGTTCGTATAAAAGTGTTATATACAAAATTTAAGCTTCAAAAATGTGATACGTTTTGAGAAATTAGTATATTAAATTTAGTGAAATTGTGCAGTTTATATGCGAGGTGGTAGAAGGACCGGAGGTCTTTGGTGATTGTTTCAGAATTAATTAAATATTCATATTATGAAATTGACATTTCTCAAATTTCAGACTAGGTAAATTCAAGCTTTTCAGGAAAATCGATTTATTGTGAAGTTGAGAAAATGAATCACATTGTACGCGAGGGGGTAGAAGAAGTGCTGCTAATCAGTTAATTTTTTTTCGATCTTAATATTAATACTTAATTAAGTATTTAGTGCGAAATTTGAGCTCGCCAAATCTTAGACGTAAATTGGTTTATAGTACGAAAATTGGTTTATAGTATTAATGAAAAAGTTTGTATGGGAGGTGGTGAAAGGAGTGGGGGGGATTCAGATATATTATATACAATCCATAACATTTATGATAAAAATATTAGGAGTACAAATAATTTCCGCCGTTTTTTATCAAAAATTAGAAATGTATTGTGAAAGAACGGTACATCACCTTTTATTCGAAATATTGCTCATTACTAGACACTACTTTTTCTCATCTTTCTGGCAGCATTCGGATACCACGTCAGAAAAACTCTTCATATTTCGTCGTTACACACGAATCGATCCAATTTTTAGTATCTTCATATGATGTAAAGCGCTGTTTAGACAGGTCATGTGCCATGAACCGGAACAGATGATAATCGGGAGGAGCAATGTCTGGCGGGGAAGGACTTCCAAATAGGTTTTAACCGGCGCCACACATGCGGACGAGCATTATCATGTAGGTGAATAATAAATTATTGCCAATAATGATAAGGATCTTTAAAGCCAGTTATAGTTATAGTCCAAAATATGGAGGAAAGCAAGGGTGGTATTTATACCGAAGGCAGGCAATCGCCCTATTGATCAGCCCAAGTCATATCGTCCTATAAGCCTAACCTCCTTCTTCGTCAAAACGATGGAGAAATTAGTGGATGCACACTTAAGAACAGGGCCTAACAAGGTTCGTCTTAACAAAAATCAACATGCCTACCAAAAGGGCAAATCAACAGAGTCAGCTCTTCACGATTTGGTAAGACAAATCGAAAAGGCGAAAGACTATAAAGAAATTGCGCTTTGCGCATTCCTAGATATAGAGGGAGCATTTGATAATACTCCCCATGAAGCCATTATAGCGGCAGCTAGGAAAAAAGGGCTGGAAACGGCCACAATTAAATGGATACATGCCATGCTAAGAAGTCGAATGACTATCACGGAATTGGGTGATAGCTCACTGACTGCACAGACCTATAGAGGATGTCCCCAAGGTGGGGTACTATCTCCACTTCTATGGTCTATTGTAGTGGATGAACTCCTGGACCATCTAGCGGAACAGGGTTACGAGGTTATAGGATATGCTGACGACCTCGTCATTATTATTAGAGATAAGTATGGTTCTATTATATCGGAAAGAACACAATCTGCCTTAGATATGATAATGAACTGGTGTCGGTCTAAAAACTTGAACATCAATCCAAGTAAGACTGAGTTGGTACCATTTACAAATAGAAGGAATATCCACATCACACCCCCTTCAATAAATGGAACAATTATACCCCTTTCAGAAGAGGTAAAATATCTAGGAGTTAAACTGGATAGAAAACTCAACTGGAACAAACATATAGAATGGACTCATGCCAAAGCTCTAAAGGCATTTTGGGCCTGTAGAAGCTTATTTGGTAGGAAATGGGGACTTAAGCCCAAAATGATTTACTGGTGTTACAGAACAATCAGTCTTCCAATAGTCACATACGGATCAACGGTATGGTGGACTAAAACGTTGCAAAGAAAAGCACAGCTCACGCTACAAAAAATCCAAAGGCTAGCTTGTCTTGGCATCACAGGTGCGATGAAAACCTGTCCCACAGCGGCAATGGAAATGTTCCTTAACATTCCTCCGATACATCTCCAAATAAAAAGGGAAGCTATCAAAGGGGTGTTATGCTTACAAAGGGAAAACAATTATAAACCAGGGGATTTTAGAGGCCACCTCAAAATCCTAAATAACCCAAAATGGGAGGCTCTAGCCTCCACTTTGTCGGACGAAATGCCGACAAAATATAACTTTGAAACCCCATTCAAGGTTATTATTGGTGAACGCACGGACTGGCAATCCACATCACCTGAAATGACAGAGGGTTCAACCATCTGGTACACAGACGGTTCGTGCACCTCTGAGGGGACGGGAGCTGGAGTTAAGGGACCTAACTTCTCGGTTTCAAAATCACTCGGCAAAGAAGCCACAATCTTCCAGGCTGAACTAGTGGCAATCGAGCTATGCATCCAAGAAAACATAAGGAGAGCTCATCGCAACAAACCAATTTATATCCTCTCGGATAGTCAGGCAGCTCTAAAAGCCCTATCATCCAACAAACATGGATCGAAGCTAGTTTGGGACTGCCTTCAAGACCTAATAATCCTGGGAAAAAGGAATGACGTAACCTTAATGTGGGTGCCAGGACACGTAGGAATTGAGGGAAATGAGGAGGCAGATCGCTTAGCTAAAAACGGTGCGGAAGAAAACTTAATTGGCCCAGAACCTTTCTGCGGAAAACCAAAAGGATTTCTTAACTCCTCAATTAAAAAGTGGGTCCAAGAAGAACATATAATCCACTGGAATAGACTTCCTGGTTTATCAACCTCGAAAAAATTAATCCTACCACATAAAAACAAAGTGGAGGATATCCTGAGATTCAGCAAAAGGGACATCAATACTCTAATCGGGCTAATGACGGGGCATAGTGGAGTAAACCATCACCTCAAAAAAATGGGCTTAGCTGAAACCGACATATGTCGTCTCTGTCTCGAAGACTCGGAAACGACAATACATATCCTATGCCAGTGCGAAGCAATGGCAAGGAGTAGACTCAAGATTCTTGGGAAGGGCATCCTTTCCACCGAGGAACTAGCCAACATGGCTCCCTCACTAATACTCAAATTAGCTAAAGCTACTGGGATATGGTAGGGAATTGGGGCAATCACCGTACAATAGGTCGGAAAGACCGCAGTGCACTCACATAGTCCCCATACTATAAAAAAAAAAAAAAAAAAAGGTGAATAATTCTGTAATTCAAATTAAAGGAGTAAATCAAAAGTTTATTTATTTATTTATTTATTATTACAGCTTTAACACAGATAGCTCCAATAATGTAAAGCCGCCATTTAGAAATGGAGCAAAAATTTTATGAACAAATAAGACTTACTATAATAGCAAATGACTAAAAGGAAATGATAACAATGAGTACGATCAAATTTAAAAGAAAAGAAGAAACAATAGTAATAATAATAATAATAAAACTAAATAAAATAAAAATAATATAAACAACAAATTTAAAGATTACTAGAAATTACATTAATCAAGATACGTCAAGAATGTGTTTAAGTGTGCGTAAAAATAAACTATAAGGAACAGTTAAAGAACCAAGCTGCAGGAAATCATGCATCCTTTGAAATCTAGGAAAAGGCGAATGATAATAAACATTATGTAGTGCACGAGGGAGATTGAAAGTATCACGATTCCTCGTAGCAGTAGAAACCCGGAACGATAGTTCGATAATCAAAGGTGAAGTGATGATACCATTAGCGATTTTGTATAGTGTACACTGATCTATTAAAATACGTCATGGAAGATCAAGTTCGGCCAAACGATTTGCATAAGAAACTTTCAAAGCGAAAGAATAGAGATCGAGTGAATTTACGCTGGGCAGACTCAATAAGGTCAATATCACACTGGTAATGGGGATTCCAAATGGGAGAACAGTACTCTAAGATAGGACGAACTAACGTTTCAAACAGCAAAACAGCAACGGTTATACTCGAAAAGGATTTAGTGGAGCGCAAAATAAAACCAGAGAGCCGATAGGCTTTAGCAGAGATTTCAGCATAGTGATGCGTAAATTTTAGCTTACTGTCAAATAGAACACCAAGGTCCTTATAAGTGCTAACCTCAGAAAGACGAGTCGAGTTGATTATGTAGGTAAAGTTAAGGGGGTTAAGTTGGCAAGTGAACTTCATGAAAAGGCATTTCTCAATGTTAAGAGAAATGTCATTGTTAAGACACCACTCAGATAGAGAATAAAGGTCACTTTGCAGTGCCAGACAGTCAGAAAGAGATTCGATCACTCAGAATATTTTGAGGTCGTCAGCATATAAAAGGCAGTCAGAAGATAAAAATGATGGTAAGTCATTTATGAAAACAAGAAATAAGAGTGGACCGAGAATGGAACCCTGAGGAACTCCGGAGTTAATCGAAAAAATCGGTGATAATTTGCCGAGAAAAGTCACTCTCATACTTCGATCAGACAAATATGAAGAAATCCAGCTGAGAAGCGAACCACAGATACCGTACTTCTTTAGTTTAGATATGAGTATCTTAGGATTCACAGAGTCAAATGCTTTGGCAAAGTCAGTGTATATGGTGTGCACGGATCTACGGCTTTCAAAGGATTTAGCAACAATATTAGTAAGTTCGAGGAGATTTGAAGTCGTGGACTTGCCTTTAAGAAACCCATGTTGCTTTGAAGAAATAAGATGAGAAAGATGTTCTGAGATCGAGTTATGAACTAATCGTTCGAATATTTTTCCGAAGCAGTTAAGTGTTGAAATCGGCCGATAGTTTGTAACATTATTCTTGTCTCCTTTTTTAAAAATTGGGATCGCGGTAGCTAGCTTCCAAGCACTAGGAAAGAAACCATCACTGAGAGATTTGTTGAAAATCAACGCAAGTGGAGAAGATAATTCATCACAAAGAGATTTGGTGAACCAATTGGGAATACCATCCGGTCCACCATTGGTGTTTGGATCCAGCAGAGTAATGCAATTTGCAACATCGACCGAAGAAATAGGGATGAAGCCCAAAGGTTCATGGCTCTCAACAAAGAAATCGTAATTAAGATCCTTGTCGGTGGAAGAGAAAACAGAGCTGAAGTATGAAGCGAAAAGATCACAGATACCTTGAGAATCCCCAGCAGAGATGTTTCCATAACGCATAATAGAGGGAGGCGAGGACGTCTTTCTATTTTTCTCAATGTACGACCAAAAGGGCTTAGTCATATTACGAGCTAAACAAGACTCAATGAAACTAAGGTAATGGTTCCAATCATTTTTAATGGAGTTCTTGTCAAGCAATCTGAGCGAAGAATAGTTTTGGTAGTCAGAAATAAGATTTGATTGCTTGTACTTGCGGCGAAGAATCGTTTTCTTTCGAAGTAATTGAATTGTAGATTTAGAAAACCAGTCAGTATAAGTTCTCTTAGCAGAGATTTGCAGTGGAACATGTTGTGCAATGAGTTCGTCAAGTATAGTAAGAAAGAGTGTCAAAGCATTCTCAGATGAAAGATCATTTAATATAGCGTCCCAGTCAACCAAGCCAAGTTCCGCTTTTATGGCGCTGTAGTTAGCTTTCCTAAAATTTCTTTTAGATGTCATCGAGATAAAAGGCGAAAAGACTTTGAGCGGAATAGTAACAATAATGTTTAAAGGTGGATGATGGGAGTCAATGGGAACAAACCCATCGAAAGACGAAATAAACACATTAGAAGCATCCGTATTCGAAAATACAAGGTCAAGTAGCTTATCGTTAGAGTTGGGTATACTATTGTGTTGTTGGAGGGAACATAGTTCGATAAAAGACGAAACACAAACGTTAAGACGAGAAGTTGTAGGTATAGGCAGTGTGTAATTGTTGGACCACGAGGTGGCGGTCATATTAAAGTCACCACAGATAAAAATCGAAGAATAGGCACTAAGATTATTGATGAAGTTTGAAAATAGGCAAAAGAAATTTTCGTAAACAGAGAGCTCGGTTTGACAAGGGATGTATACACAGCACAGGTAGAGTGAATGTGACGAGGACAAACAGACTTTAACCAGAATGTTTTCAATCGGGAATGTGTCGAGGCCAGGGCAGGAATGACAAGTAAACCGGGTGTTGACACCAACCATAACTCCACCACCATCCTCCTTATCAGATCTTGCCAAATCGCGATCACATCTAAAGAGATTATAATTATCGGGAATCAATTCCGAGTCGCTAATGGAAGCATTTAACCAAGTTTCCGAAACACAAAATAGGTCGGGTGCATCTACATAAACTGAAGACCAGAAATCCTGCAGCTTGATTTTTAGTCCACGTACATTTTGATAAAAAATATTGAGGTTTGAAGAATTATTAGTTCTAGAATTAGAATTAGTAGCAGCTAAGATCTTGCCGATGCTTGAGGAGCCAGCGGAAAAGTTGTATTCTTAGAATTCCTCGGAGTGAAGTCTCTGGCGATGATACCGTCAGGCCAAAAATTCTCAGAAGTAAGTTGCTTGTAGAAACAGTCCGTAACTTTGATTTTGAAAGAGACGAAGTTAAGGCGTTCCTCATCTACATCTTTGCGTGTTAGTGTGAAGGCCGGAAAAGTTATCGTAGGTAGATCAAGTTTAGTTCGAGTGTAGTTTAAAATACAATCAACTGAGGTCTCTTTATGGCATCGGGAGACATATACCCAGCGATCCAAAGGAGCAGCTGATAGAGCGAGAGCCGATACCGGTGGGCTAGCAAGAGAACTTGAAGCAAAAGTGGTGCTAGCAGCATGTTGTTGTTGTAGTTGCTGCTGCTGGCCCTCGACAGGAACCGAGAGAACTGGCTGAAGCTTATCAAGACCATCCGAGTGTTGGTCTAGATGACAGTTCAGCTTAGGCCCGAGGCCTTTGTCGATACGTTTAGGTACAGACTTGGTATCTTGAAATTTCTTAGGATGAACATCACGAGTCGCTAATTTCGATGGAACTGGCGGAGATGTAATGGTTGCGCTTTCAGATGGTGATGATGACACAGCAGATCGAAGGCGTTTAGCTATGCCAGATTTATCGATGAGTCTAACATTAGACGATGATGTTGAGGGAGCTGAATACACCGACGCAGGAGATCCAGCGATAGACGAGGGACATGCAGGTTGATTCAAAATCAATGAAACCCTAGCTATCAGACCACACACGGAAGACGTAAGTTCGTCTAACTTACGATTGATGACAGACAGACCGGTAGCTCGACACTCCTCACAACTCCATGACATGCCCGGTAAATTCATCGCAGCAACGAACTTCGGAGATGTCAAACCGTCGTCAATGCAGCCGATATGGTAAGCGCACGCACAAATACCACCGCAACGGGCAGCAACAGCTGAGCTGTTTATAGTGACGCTGCACTTTTTGCACTGCATTTCGATGATGAAAAAAGTTATGCACCGAATTATCAATCGGAATTATTGTAAAACGGAAAAACAATCAGAGCAACACGGACGGAGCTGAGAACAGAAACTTCTTACTTAACTGAACCAAAATACAAAACGGATAGAAACGATATAAATTAGTAGGTTTAAGACGATTTAAAGACGAAAAAGCAACACCGACTAGTCACTGTGGCAGTTCACGCTAATGACGCTTATTCGGCACAAAACTTGACATTTTCGCACGAACAAAATTATGCGATGCTGATACCGAGTCAATAATACCTTAAAATTACCAGATAACCAAACTTACGATATTACTTTTTACATCTGAAAATTTCAACATAACGTTCAGGTGGGGCCATCTTTTGTCAAAACGGCGGAAACTTATTTGTACTCCAAATAATAATTTTTAAATTTCAAATTTAATAATAGTTAATAGTTTCCTAGAAAATTTGATTAATGTAAATGATTGAAGATTAGTCATTTTGTGTGAGAGTGAGTAGCGATAGTAAGGGTTGGAGCGATTGCGCCCGTTCACAAATTTGATCTTACTTTTTTGTAAGAAAGGAAGTGTACAAAACTTGAACTTTCTAACTCAATGCGTTCTCAAGCTAGAGAGCGCAAAGACGGACGGACATTCGGTTTTGAAATTTTTGAGCAACAACAATTATTTTTATACCCTTGGCGACTCTGTGCGAGCATTATTTCTTGGCGTTACAAACTTTAGAGCAAACTTATAATACTAACAGATTGCATCTACAGTATAAAAACTTGGAAAAGTCGAGAAGTAGTCAGTCGCGTTAAAAAGAGGGCTTCATTTGTAAGTGTGAAGACTTTTTTATTTTATCGTCCGCTAAGGATTGTAAGTTTTAGTGGATATGAAAGGACAAGTGTTATTGTTTACCGATAATATTATAAATTTTTTTTATTTATTATATGGAAGACGTTAAAAAAAGGTAAAGTGAAAAATGAAAATCGCTCCATTTTGCAGCAAGATTGACTAAGCTCAAGAACGGCTTTATTCGAAATATTGCAAAAGATCATAATCATGATCCCAGTGCCTCTCGAGGTCATATCCATATTGCGAATCAATCTTTAAAAAATTAATCCAAAAATACATCGAAGAAATCGTGTCAAATCATATCCTCGAATACTGCAAATATCTATCTGAAAAATACAGAGAATTAGAAAAAACAAATTTACTTAAGTAACCGAAGAAATTAGAAGATATTACCATTCTTAACTCTCTGCGAGATGTAGAAGAAAAAGAGCTCGTAATTTGCCATGAAACATTCGACAGTGTCTGCATTATAATGTTAGAAACAATTACCAATCTAAAACATTTGTCCAAATCGTCCGTTTAGCTAATTTACGGGACATTTAAAGTTGTAAATACTATCTTAAAACAATTGTTAACCATGTTACATGCCTTAATCGGTACTTCAGCTAATAATCACGTAGCACCTTTACTTTACTATTTAATGACTCCCAAAAGTGCCTACCAAATGTTACGAAGAAATGTTGTTCAAAATATTCAAATTTGCATGTGATAACGACCTTCAACTACACCTTCAGTGTATCTTACCTGATCGCCAAATACGAAGACGAATATTTATAGATAAATTAAATATGAATTAAAGAAAAAATATATATGGGTTTAGTTTGATAATTTTCGATCCGTTTACTAACTTTAAGTTACTAATTAAAAAAAAAATTGAATTTTCAGTACAAAAATTTTTTTATGGGAGGTGGTAGAAGGAGTGAAGAGAGGCTCATCGTTTTTTTTAGCATTTATTGTAATTATTAACAAATTGTGGCAAAATTTTGAGTTTGTACTTTTTCTAGTTTCAATGAAAATTGATTAAATGCATTTACGAAAATTGTGCATGTGTATGGTAGGGGGTTAAAAGGAGTATTCAAGTCAAAACCAAATTTTTCGGCTCAATGAAATTTGTAGTAGTATGCTTTTCTGAAAATTAAAAGTTGATAGCTTTGACGGTTTCGGAGAAAAATAGTTTAGTAAAAATTTCGAAAATTCGTTAAATTTGTATGGGGGGGGGTAGAAAGAGTGAGGTGAAGTTGATAGTTTTTGCGAAATTGGTTGCAATTGTAATAAAATTAATTAGATAAAAATTGGTTCTTTTTGCCTTGCTAGTTGCAATAAAAAATGAATAAATGCATTTTTGAAAATTGTGCATTTATATGGGAGGGGATATAAGGAGTAAGGGGATCAGGTCAATATTCTTCTACGTTAATGATATTCAAATCTTTATACTGTGACTTAATTTTCAAGTAAATAGCGGAAATAGTTTCGGAGAAAAATCAATTTCTTTAAATTTCTTTAAATAAGACAAACTCAATATTCTCTCAGATTTCATCTAGAGTATAAGAATGTTATATCAAGGCCTTCCAGATAGGCTGGAATTGCTGACTCCACCTCTTCATCATTGGTAAATATTCTTACCCGACGTTCTTTTTTCAATTTTTTGAACAAATAGTAATTGGAAGGGGCGAGAACTGGACTTTGAGGAGAGTGGTTCAATATTCCGTAGCCGCATTTCTATAGGGCAGCCATTGCATCGTGTCATGCAGGACACCTTTAGTCCACTTTACTCTTCTTTTTTCTTTAATGGCATCTTTTAATTTTTGTAGCAGGTTGTCATAGTATCCTCCGGTGATATTTTATCCTTTTTCTTTATAGTCGATAATCAAAATCCCCCTTGAATCCCAAGAAATTGTGACCATGATTTTTCCGGCGGATTGTGAGACATTGAACTTCTTGGAGGGTGATGCGCCCTTACGAATACACTGCATTGACTCCTGCTTTGATTCAGGCTCATCATGGTGAACCCAAGTTTCGTCTCCAATCGGGGTCAAAATTTCATCCCAGTTCTCGCTGCAGAGATCCAAAACCTCGAGTGAATACACGACGCGCTGATTTTTTTGAACCGCTGAGAGTATTCTCGGTATGTTACGCTTACTTTAGACATACCAAGATGATAGTGGAGGATATACGAAATGGTTGTATCTGATACTCCAACCATTTTTGCGATTTGTTTCTTCTTTAAAAGAGCACCTTCGAAAACAATTTTCTGCAGTTTTTCGACGTTTTTTGAGGAAGTGGCCTCAATCAACCGATCCGATTGTTTATTATCTTGACTCTCTGCCTTGCCTGTATAAACTAAGCCATTTATAAATCATCGTTTTTGCAGGGCAAGAGTCCCCGTATACAGATGACATTTTTCTATTTTTCTAAAATGATTGTAGTGTTTTGCCTTGCTTGGTAAAGAACTTTATGGCATCACGAAACTTAATTTTGTACACACTTAGGGATTTCTTTTCGATTGACCTATTGATTTGGCGATAACTAAAATGTTAGTGATTCGTTTTGACAGAAACTTTGAATTTATACCTACATATATTGAATGTTAGATTACCTCAAGGTAAAAATATTTCCGCGCTCCCTTGTTCATCACCATCATTCTGAGAAATTTGTCCTCTCCTCGTATGTAGATACATTTTGTAGAATAATAAAAAATACCAAAAATTCCGTACTTGAATATGTTATTTTCTTAAATTTCCGGTTGTTGCAATTGAAGGTAAGTGTGGTGCTCTGTTTGCTAGTACTCGGGATAAGAACATTTCTGAGGCCCCATTTGAATGTTTCTGCAATGCATTTATGCAAAAAATGTTTTTTATGCGAACTGAAGTGGTCTAGCTTCAAAATAATTTAAAGGTCAATTATTTCAATAACTATATTATGATACAGAGAACAAAAACAAAAGTTATCCAGCCTTAACGCTTTCATTCATAATTTCATACACTTTTTAAATATTGTAAATCGGAACGAATAATATTTTTATTGGTAATGAAATGACATAAATCCCTGTTTCAACCCGGAGTAAAAATGTATTTTTCGGCCTGTACACACCGACAAATATCGTATTACTTTCGATACATTGAAAGCAAGTCAAGCTGATTTTTCGTACAACGAAATTCTACCAAACACGATTTTTTAGCTTAGGGTTAAGAAAATTTTTAGGCTATTTTAAGGATGTTTTCAGAATATTTTTAATACTAAGTATAAATTAAAACAAAAACAAATAAAATGTTATGAAATAGTCTACATTTTCCATTTTCCATTTTTAGGACATCTTAAACATAAATAGAAATGAAAACTTTATCTATCATTCTCAAAAAACTTGTCCATTTCGGTAGTAAGGTAAAACAGTAAACTCAGAAAAAAAAAAATAATTGAACAACTGATTTGCAATTATCTCCATCAAATTCCAGTATCCTCACCAATAAATCACATTTACTTACGAAAGCTCGTAAATTATTTCAAAGTGCAGTAAATGTAATTTGTCGACAAGTGACTAAACCGCGAAATTGCTGTCCACCCACACTGCACCGCCGAATAATGCGCCAAGAAACAATACAAACCAGGCGTGTTGTCCCCGCGTTTGTGTAAAACTCATTCCGATACGAGCCCACCTCGTTTTGTTCGGTCACAGGTAAAACCTACATACGTACAGTTTGCTAACAAGGTGTTTGCTAAATTGATGTTATACAGCGCTTCTTCGTACCGTGCCGTTCGTTGTTCGGTCATCAAAACAGTACGGGCGAGCATGATCTTAAGGCATAAGAAAAACTGAATCAAATATCAACTATAGCTGACTCCTGCCTGTACTCTTTTTTAATGATCTTGTATTGTATTTTAAAATGAGTTTTATTGTGAGAAATCGCTGCGATTGACCATTGTGCTCCAAAGGATACGTGCGATTTGTAAAAATTGTCTGAACGATTTAAAATACCTGGAAGCTTGGGTGGTTTTCGGTTTCATTTTGCCCAATGATCATCATATTCAATACGAATACGCACTTAATGGCTTGAAATTGAGAATGCAACAAATTACAGAGATTAATCGTACATTCGATAGTGAATTATTGAAATTTGAGATTTATTCGATTACTTTCTTTAGGGAGCATAGTTCGACAGAGTCATAGCCATTTGCTCCAGGTGCGCTTGCTCGACAAATCTTATCGTTTTTACTTTTATACTTCCCTCATAATCCTTTAGCTAAACAACCCCATAATCATTGTCGGATAGCATGGAAGCGATAATGACATGGTGTTTTGTGTAACATTCAACACACAATCGGTCTAGCGCGGCAATAGTCGAAGTATAGAGGATAAATCCCCAGCCCAATGATCGCGTGATATATCGTCTATATGATCGCGATCAACACCCTTTAGACACATCTGTCCGGGATTGTAAATATGCGCTAACCAGGATGTAAATAAGACACGATTTCGATAGAAACAAATTTTATAATCACCACCTACGTGATTTAATCGGACGATCATCAGATCGGCTTCGTTGAAGGACAAGATATAGAAGAAGCGCGATCTCCGATAATTTATCATTTAAATATTGCCGGCGCCACGATCATCCTTTTCATAGGTAGTCATTTCGAAATGTGATACACAAGGTTCGTAGCTTCTATAAAATGAAATTAATCGGATCATTAGAACCAATTAATCATCGAGAACTCAATATCAAACTGATCAAACGGAATAGGTGATCTTCGGCACGATCGCAACTACAATATTGAACTGATCGAGGCTCTAAGTAAGTTTATTGATCCTACCGAGTTCGAAATTCAATAAATAATAATAAATGCGAGAAATTACAGTGCAATCGAAAACGATAACAAACATCTCGATCAGATCGGTTTGAGGTTCCTTCTCAACCGCAATCGGCACTTCTCGTAAAGAATCACGTACGTAATTGCCACGTCGATTGTCGAAATTGCTCTGAGGTGTTGAGTAGACCGACAACGTTATTCTATAGTGCAGGCATATCTGATGCAAAGATCAAGTGATACTTGCAAGAGGTGTTAAAACACCCCTCCAGGATCATATAATTACTATAAATTAAAATAAAAAGGCACCACGATCTTTGTTATCTCTTTTGCAATATATGCAATGCGATCATTCCGAACATAACATTATCAGGCACTGTTGCTTCTTTCTGGTCGTCTTACTGGACTTTGGCTAATCACTAACGATCGGCGCCTTTTGAGAGGTGCTAACTTGCGAAAAAGATAATTGGGGAGTCTAAGCGAAGATTTCTGATGCGTGTTCGCTAATGATTCTGTCCGGACAATGACGTTGTTCGGTAGAATATGCGATAAAATTTGTGTAAAATTAAAATTTTAAATTAGTACCGATGTTTTTTGCAAAATAACTGACCATCACAATTTGATGGCCAGGAAAGTCCAGATGCCAGGATCATCGGACTTCAGACTTGCGGCGTCAAATTGCCTAATGGCAATGGTAAATTGCAGCTTGCGCCCAACTCAATCTCGTGACATATGTCTGTCGATTATAGCGTTGCTCGACCAACTTGTACCTACACAATGCGTTAACGCGTAAAATTCATTTCATTCAAGGACAAGCAGTGCATAAATGCACTTTGCGCGACAACGGCGTGTCCAAATGACGGCGACTTAGTATAACGCAGCACACACGTGTATAAGTGCATCCTACCGCGGCTCATATGTCGACATGTGCAGCAAATTCGCGTAGTACGTAGACACCAGAGAAAACTGCCGTTTCACTTGTAAGCTCCACTGACCTACCGTCTGATGGTTTCGGAACTCGGATCGCCTACTCCGCTCACGACATATTAAATAAGAAATCGGCAGCGGATTAGAGGGAAAAATCGCACAGTAAATCGCATATGTGGTGCGTTCCGAAGACATCTCAATCCTGTCTTCATGCTTCTTTTCCAACGTTTTGTTATTTGCGTGTGTAACGCTTTTATGCGCGAATTGAATAAGAAATCGCTACATATGTGGAATTTGTTTTTATAGGCGCGACCTTAGGATACAAAATGCATAAAATTAAAAAATTTACGATGACATTGCATTCGAGAAGAATAATTGGTACAAAAGATGAAAGAGCGATTCTTTCGGTACAATCGATGCAAGTCCCTTGTGCATTGTACGGAGATATAAAAAAAAAAAAAATACACCTGCATATTTGTATCTAATCCATACAATTCTATGCGTAATTCATTTTATTTTTTTGTAATAAAAAGATTAAAGATCATGGGAATTTAAGATTTCATCCAGTTCGTTGCGCTAACATATAAAAACACCCTCAAATCGACTATGAAAAATTCTTTCAATAGTCGATTAATAAAACTCACATTAAAATCAATTTAATCCTTTCTAGTAGGCATGGACCTATCTAAAAGGGTTTCATGCTCAGTTAATAATTAAAAAGAAGAAAAATATTTTCAGGACTATCATCAAAAATCGTAGTGGGTTGGGCTGATTTCTGAAAAAAAAAAAAACTTTATGTTTCGAAATTTTTGGCTACTGTTGATTTTACTTGAGATAAAAAAAATAATTTGTTGTTAGTGGCATACTTTTCCGAATTTGAAGAGAACGTCGAATATAAAGAATGTTTTTTTTCATATTCCGCCATCAATATGAACAGAAAGGTTCTGATTTAAAGGACCTGGAGGAGAAATCGTCTCGAATACTTGAATATCGCAGGTATAAGGATGATGAAGTAGTTGTGGAGCGACGTATACCGGAAAAGTGAGGAACTACAATTGAACATTATCCAATTGGAATTTATTCGAATTAAATATTGAATTTTTCTCTTGTTTTTTGTACTATGTTATATCTGAAATAAACTAGGTTTTCCGTAGTTTTTTTAAGTACATATTATAATTTATCATCGAGCCGAAATAGTTTATCCTTCAGTGATAGAGACAGATAACGTGTACCAAATATTTCACAATGGAAAAGAAGAAAAGCCTAGAAAATTAGCGGAAAAGAAAACAGTTGAAAGGGATAGCACACAATTCAGAGAAATTTATCTTTTTATGTTCTATCGTCGACATAGTATCTATGTAACTTAAATTCTGACACACTTTTGCAGGAATTGTATTCGTGAATTTGCAAGATAATTAAAAATTAAAATTAAAAAAAAATTTCAAATAAACTTAACAGGGCTACGATTGCGCATAAAGCGCAATCTTACGATACTCTAGATGAAATAGAATTTTTGTTATCCCAAGAAATTTTGGATGGGGAGTGGTAGAAGGGGTGATAGCATTGAACTCATTTTTTTCCCATCATGCTAAAGTAGCTATAACAATGTTTTAAACAAAATGCTTACTCCACAAATTGAATGGGAACTGAGAAAATTAGTGAGTTAGATTTAGTGAAAATGTGCAGTTTGTATCGGAGGTGGTAGAAAGAGTGAGGGGATTTTTTCAGAAATAACTAGGAATATTATAAAATTGACATCCCTTAAATTTCAGACTAGTGCCATTCATACTTTTCAAGAAAATCGATTTTTTGTAAAGTTGTGAAACTGTGTCATATTGTATGGGAGGAAGCAGTGAAGCTAATCAAATATTTTTTTCTGATCTTAGTGATAATACTAATTAAGTATTTATTACAAAATATGAGCTCAATAAATGTTATATGTTCTTCGTCTTGGAGCATTTCATGAAAAGTGTAGTTTGTATGGGAAGGAGTGGAAGGAGAGGGAGGACGCAAATAATTTTTCTTCTTTAGATTTAAATCATTATGACAGTAATATATCCCGAAATCCAGACTAATAGCTTTTATACTTTTTGAGTAAACTAATTTATTTTCAAATTACGAAATTGCGTCATTTTGTATGGGAGGGGTCGAAGGGGTGAAGCTAATCGTCTAATTTTTTTGGCCTTACTAACAATTTCAAATAAATATTGGTGCACAATTTCAGCCCGAAATTTCAATTGCACTGAGTAAATTGGCTTAGAGTAATTCATGACAAGGATAGTTTGTATGGGAGGTGGTAGAAGGAAGGAGAGGACACGCATAATTTTTATGCAGTGGATTGATATTATCATATAAGGACCATGTTTGAAATTTCAGGCCAATAGCTTTTATACTTTTCGAGCAAATCCTTTAATTGTCAAATTGAGCAATTGTGTCATTTTGTATGGGAGGGGGTAGAAGGAGTGGAGCGATTTAGCCCGTTCACGAACTTGACCTTACTTTTTTGTCAAAAATGACGTGTACAAAATTTGAACTATCGAGCTCAACGCGTGCTCAAGCTAGAGAGCGCCTAGACAGACGGACGGACATCCGGTTTTGAGATTTTTGAGTGATAATATTAACTTCTGTATCATTAATTTTTTTCTCCGAGCCTTATTTCTTAGCGTTACAAACCTTAGAGCAAACTTATAATACTCTCAGATTTCATCTAGAGTATAAAAATTGAAGCAAGGGGTTGTGCTTTAAGATAGCGGAGAATTTTATATGACACGATACTTAACTTTCTGTTTCGTATATTACTTCTCTTATTTGTGTATTAACCAAGAAAGATTCAACAATCTCCTGATTAATATTATGATATTAATATTGAAAGTTACTGAGCGAGAATAAGAAAAAAAAATCCGGTTTATTGGGGTTTATTTCTCAATATTTCTTCATTTAGGGCAGTAAACCCTTTGGATTGGGCGTCCTCATCTGGTGGAAAGAAAACGCCTCGGTTTGTTGCAAGACCCTCGCCCGCGGTTATCATGGCAATAGTAGAAGTTGTGCTTGACAGTTAATCTTTCTTCAACAAGCTCGTCGGATACACGTCGGCAACTGCCTCGTTGATAGGCTAAATTGATGACCATGTTGGATAGGTAGCTGGCCGCAAACATTCTTTCCGTAAAAACCATGCTGCAAAGCAGCCCAAAAACTATGAGATGGAGTCGCCCAGTCCCTGGTAAGAGAGGGTTCTAAGACCACCAGGTGCGAACGCGGTTCAGGAACGACGCAATCAGGTTATAGAAGTGCTATAATTCTGGCAAACATCCAAATCACTGAGTTTGCCGTGTCAGATCTCAATAATCTTCCATTGATGACACTCATGGAAGAAGCCTCAGAACCGAATAAGCCGATGCTGTGTACAGATATTAATCACGCTACGACCTTGGCAATATCTTATGCTCCTGTGTCTTTCGATTTTGGTAGTGAGACCAGCCAAATTTCAGAAGTTATTCTTAGCAATCGTGACCTTCATCGAGCTAAGATCAAGCTAAAAAGAAAGCTACCACAATAAAGTTTGGTGAAGGCTAATGTGGCTGCAGTTCCAAGTCAACTGTCATTTATGATGAGCAAATCGCTGCAGAAGCTACGCGTCTAGCCAGCGTGTTTGCCAAGGTAGTCAAAAACGAGATGAAAGGTCCCATAACCTGACGCAAATGTGACCAGGATAGTACAGTCTTCTGCGAGGAAGATTTGGCATGCCCCAAATACCCCGCTGAAGGTGGTGTCGAACATTTCTGAAGATAGCGCCGCAGTTCAGAAACTATCGGTAACGAAAAAGAGGATCATGCTCAGAAGAGCAACCCACGAAGAAAGTCTTATACTATGACGCCGGGTCCCAAACAGCTGCTCTCCTAATTTGCAGCCATCAGTGAAAAATGCAGAAGTTATTTGAATACTTTCATCGCCAGTAACCAGCTCGAACCAATGAAGTAGAAACACAGCGTATCCGATCAGATGATAATGATAGTGCCATGCCGTTACCAGCAGCAAAAAAGATACAGCCGAAAGCGGTTACCTACAGCAACGTCGCTAGAAGTACAGTCATCAACACCAGCGACTTGCTATTGGTAAGATTTCAGATCTACTCTGCCTTGCGTAATATTCTGAGGGAACATAGTTCATAGTTAATCCACCATCAACCCACGCTTTTTGAAGTCTGACTTCGAGCCGGGTTATCTTACGATAACTTGTACTGACTCTGGCCTTCCTTCACAACTGGGTTTAAGATGCCGAAGCTCCTAAACTGCTTTGAAGTACAAAACGATCTTTCCACGGAGGTTTGAAAACTTTTCCATGAAGAACAAAAGAACAAGGGCCAACGTGCAGTTCTCGTAATTGATCAAAGATCCTTGGAAAGTTTATCCCTAGCGAAATGTGGCCAAGACCACTCTACAACAATACCTCTTAAGAGGAATCTCAGATGTTGCACTTGTTCACCCATTTTAAGGATAGTGTAACAAAACTTTTACTGTCCTTCATGGACTCAAAACAAGCATTGTTGCAAAGAAAGCACTAAATTTTACATTAATCTCAAAATTAAACATTACATACCAGACAACGACGCTATCAGAGAGGTCCTTCAAAAGAGTGCCGCACCATGTTAAGCTAGTTTCGTCATACCAGTCATACGGGAAGGATGTGCCCGCTAGTCCAGTCCAACGCGTACGACCTATTAATAGCTTATGATGTCAATGCCTATCACTCCTACTGGTCTAGCACAGACTGCAACGATTGAGGTAAGTCAACCCTAAAATTTCTTAGCACGAGCAATCTAAAGGGTTTTAAGGTTGATAATAGTCCCAGGATTATCAACAGAGTAAGAAGCGAAGTGATCAACCTGACTCTCGCAACTAATTGTAAATCACTAGTGGTTTGCAACTGAAGGGTTTCGAAAGAAACATCCTTTTCAGACCAAATGTGGATAAGATTTGAAATTGCGGGATCTACAAAAAATAGCCGAATTTCCAAGAATCTATCAAAAACGAATAACGTAAAATATCAGAACCTAATTTACCTTAAACTACCAGCGATAGTTCCTCACCCCTCCCCCCCCCCCCAAAACGCCAGATTCTTTAGATATTTACAAGAGTTGGTGTGCTAAAAAATATACTAATAAACTCCTACAAAAGCTTCTGGAGTCAGAAGTTCCATAAGAATAGTAAGAATGTTGTCTGGTGGAATAACGATCATGGTATTCTGAAAAACCGTGCCAGGAACCTTTTTAACAAAACTAATTCAAGTAAACGATACTTAGAAAGGGATGAATGTCAAGCAGCATTTACATTGTATTGAAACAATAACAGGACTACTAGTGGGCGTAAATTCCAATCACGCGATACTGCTAGATAAAAAAGATTATTTTTCGATTTTATGTAATTTCGTAAGTAGAGTGATTAAAGAGATGGCGGTATTTTTTCACATATTAGAGATACTATCAACATTTTTTATTGAAAATTTAAGCTTCAAAAATTTAATTGATACTAAATAAATTAGTGCATTGAATTTATTGAAATTGTGCAATTCGTATGAGACGTGGTGGAGGAGTGGGAAGTTGTTAATGACTTTTTTTTTTAGAAATAACTATAAATATCATGCACTTGATATGTTTTAAATAACAGATCTGTAGCACTCATATCTACTTCCAAGAAAATCGACATTTTGTGGATTTGTGTAATTCTATCATATTTTAGAGTGGGTTGAAGGAGTGAAGCTAATTAGTTACTATATAATTTAATAAATATTTCGTGCGAAACTTCAGCTTGATAAATGTATACGTACAGTGTAAATTGAGTTAGAGTATTTCAGGAAAAAAGTATAATTTATTTGTGAGGTGATAAAAGAAGTGGTGGGTTCAAATAAGTTTTATATTTATATATAATCTACGGTATAAAACTTATTTGAACCCCCGTCATAAAAATAAAAAATTCAAAAATTCAGATCAATAGCTTTCACACTTTTTACCACCCTACCTACAAATAAAAGCTTCAAATATATCAGATAATTTTTGAAATTACCGATCAAATCTCAAACATAAAGGATGATTCTTCTACAATAGCACTATAGTCCAAATCGGGCCTTGGCCTCCTGACCTTCAGGTTCCTTAACATTTTCATTATTTAGTTATTGTGGAAGGGTTGTTAACTCTTCGCATAACCCTATATCAACAAATTTTCGTATATTGAGGTAACCAAGATATATCTAAGCAAGCAGTGTGCTGGAATTATGAGTCGACCGGGATTTGAACTCACGACCTTCGCATTGTAGACCAACACGCTATCCACTAGGCTACACCCTGATTCGGTTGTCTTTAATTAAATGAAAACTTTTGATCAGACATTTTTTAAAGCAATCAGAAGTGAAAAATATGTGATTTGTGGGTAAAATTTCGCTTTCTATCATTAAACGCACTTAGTAAAGCTATAGATATAATATAAACACAATCAAACTTGTAAATACTAATTTTCATTTATGATACATAATTTTCAAATAAATAAAAGATAATTCGTGTTGCATAACATGAAAACAAGATTCTTATTTTAAAAAAAATCCTGTCGTCGCTCAATGTGTGGCAACAAACAATAATTTTTTTTCGAAAAAGCCGAAGATTTCAAGTCATAATCATCAATTTATTTTATATCTCAAATCAACAATCAAATCTCATTTAAATGATTTGTTACTTCATTTCGTAGTTCAATCAATGGCCGACATATATTTGTCGATTATAAGGTATCAAACAGCGCCTCGAAAAGGATTCTCTCGTCGCTTCGGTGGTGGTAACTCACCACGTAAAAATTAATAAGGCTCCGATATTAAAAAGTTAACGATCTTCAGACAACATTCCGATGCATTGTTTCGAGTAACTGCGAGAAGGACCCCTTCCAATGTCATTGGTAATTAAGCGATGAAATATTACGATCTTGTGTCAACGATAACATTTTCCAATCGTACTTCTAAATCGAATAAGATTTTTCATTCATTTCAGGTGATAAGTGTTAACTACATGCTGAATGGCAACCTTTTTTATTCCACAATTCTGACCAATCTATTGCAGAATTTTACGCCATATTAGCTCGACTATTGGCTGTTTGTGCGGAGATGATATCTTCCGCTTTGTGATTACTAACCATTTGGTCAGTCTGGACTTTGGGTTGAACGAAGCAGTAGAAGGATCCTAAGGGTGTGACCTGTTAACACCTTTTTAAATTCTAATTTTCGCTAAGTAGGGGTTATAATCCGCTGCAAAAGTTACCCGCCCGACAATTGTTTGAATTCGCTGGGCGCCAGTCGCGGCATGCGACGGATTTAATAGCGTTGCTATTGAATTATTGGTCTTCGGTGGTTCCTAATTACAAGATCATCACCTTAAAGGTGCCAATTGGTTACGAAAATGTATTTTCTGCAAAAGCTAATTAAAGCAATGATTGATGATGGCTATTCGAGAATCCTTAACGTTAATGTTTCCGGTGCTGTTTTACGGAAAGCGAACGAAAAACGACTTCTACAAATTTATGAAAGAATCATCAAAATTATCATAAAATAAGTTTTAGTAGTATCATATACTATAAATACGTCATAATTTAAAATATCCCAATCATAAGTGAAATACATCATTCGGCACTTTTATTTCCTTATAAATATTCATCGAGGGATCTCACTCGCTTCCCTGCCGTGCAAAACACAGCATAATTTTTATCCCCGATCGAACAAATTCGATCTGCACTCGCCAGCCATAAATCAGTTTTCCCGTGCAGATAGATCGTTTTGAAAATCAAGAGTGATGGTTATTCGTCAAAAAAGTGTTCGCGATCGTATCGCGCAACAAGTGATCGTATCCGAAAACAAACAAACAACCAAATCCCCTTAGCTAATCGTCATTTAGAGATTTTTCGTGAAGGTAATCGGTTGCAAATTAGCAGATCATTTGTTAAATATCAATTCGAGGAGAAAAAAAAAGTGATTTTAACTGAAGACTGATTTTTGTAACGCAGCGGGTAACGCAGTTTCCAGCAGTGCTAAAAATTCATCTTTAGGTGTCCCCGAGGGAGAGACCTCTTACGCAAGGAATTCACCTGAATTTTCGAAATCCCGAAAACCGCAGCGCGATCGATCGACTAACGATCGTAAATCATACCCGTCGGACTCATTGTATTTTGATTTTGCAACGTATTATACCTACAAGAAAACGAATAAGACAAAACCAATCGTATAAAATTCGTAGCCAACGAAACGATCATATCGGCAAATTTATGATCGTTTTGCCGATTTTGTCAAAAGATGCGCTTTGTTTTTTATTCGAAAAGATCACTGCGAATTGTGTGATAACCGACGCGATCTGTGTGAATCCGAACCACACGTTTTTCCTCTCAGTTTCTCAGTTTTTTTCGACAATCCAAACATTTTATGATTTATCGATCACATTCATCGCTGACGATCGCTGACGATCGCTTATTAGCCATCGCTGATGTTAAGAAATTAACTATTTTGTAAAATTGATCGTACTACGATCAATGATCTCTCTAATTAGAGAAAAGTGAACACAATCTGTGTAATTTTCTCCGTGCGTTGATCTCGTTCTTTTTTCAAATGTTGATTTAAAAATTATGGAAATTTTATTTTTGCTCGAGGCTTTGTCATCGCGGATCAGATCCGAACAAGGCATTTTAAGATTGTTGCCAACAAGACATGCCAAATGTACCTAATCTTCCTGTGGATATATCGTATCAGAGATTTGTACGTACTACATACATGCATAAAAAGATTCGTCGCTTCTTGAACGGCGATCGTGCATAAGTGGAGGAATTAATTATCTCGCAAAGTGAATTTTTGTCCGCTATCCTTTGGACACAGTGGATATATCTGTACGTTTTCGAGTGCCTCTTGGATATCATTAGCGGATATTTAATTCGAAAACATGTTCTGAGGTATCTGATACAAATCTGTTGCGTCTGATGCTGTTTTAGCACGAGAGAGTGCACTTAGTCCGCAAGTTTTTTGAACGAGCAGGTACTTTAGTGCGTTTGATATCAGTGTAGATTTTTTTTTTTTGCAGTAATAAATTTTAAATATTGGATAGTTTTTTGGTAGACAGATTTGAGGTGGCGTTAAACACGAAAAAAATGAGTTTCAATTTCAATTTGCCTGCGGTTGCATGATCTTGGCGGTTTATCGTAAAAAAATAGCATTACGATCGGATTATCAATGGATAATCATTCAAACTGCATTCTCCGTTGAACAACCACCAACTAAATACTCATCGAATCCTAAAACTATCCCGTGAAATTTTTGTTTAAACACGCATTGTAAACGATACCAAATACTTATAAGCCCCAAAATCATTAGTAAAATTCGTTTCAGAATTGGTCAAAAAGGATCGCCGCCGATCGCAGAAGATTTATCAAGCTTGGTATTATACATAATGTCGAAAAAACCCCAATTAAAAATTCCAGGAGTTGAAAAAAATTCGGGTTGATCCTGATAAAACGATCTGTACGTTTTTAACACATAAAACGTCCATTTCTAAAAGGATCACTAATCCTTGAATCGAAGTGATTTTCATTCGTATGCTTGCATGCAGCTAAATCGATTCTTTCAAAATGATCCTTGTAGTTGCGATCGTGATTACGTTCGGCGGAAATTAAATGCTTTCACACCTTTTTTTCGGCAGGGTGCTGCTTAAAGTGCCAAAAGGTATCCGATACTTTGCAGTAAGGAGCTAATAGGTTCGATGCCGTCCATTCGAATTTTAATCAAAAAAACTATGCTGAGTCAGTAGAAATTGTTTTAAATGGTTTGATTGTTGTTGTAATTTTTTTATCGATGCTATCAATTTCGACAGAAAACTATCACTCATAACATCGTCCTAAAAAAAGTGAGGCGTTATCGCAATAAATATCAGAAAGAAATTAATTTCGATTGACAGTAAACTTTTCAATTTAGGATCATTTTTAGGCCAAAAAACGATCAAGTAACGTGTAAAACGATACAACTTTTGTTAGAACCTCCTCATCGAGCGCAGGATCAAATTATCTCGTCACTGAAATTTCACACTGATATCTGGTATTTTTCGTACAGATCTATATCATATTTTAGTCGCACCTAAGCAAAACCCGGTCACGAATTCGTGACGTTAATTTGAAATGAAGTCACGATTATTTTGACCGAACATTCCTGGAGGTCCTGGTCCTCAAGTGATTATGAGCGACTCGTACAAGGTTTTTCTAGTAGTTTGTACGCAAAGGATGCGCAGATATAGTATGTTGATCATAAAATCCTTTCTGAAGAAAATGAATGAAAATTATGCATTAGAATTTCGGTCACAAAATTTAACGCTTTCATTGAAACTGTGGTCGGACTTAGCAGGTGACATGGCTTATGGATTTAGCGTCCTTTGAGATTGGTTCTTGGACAAGACCTATGAATTTGATTGGAGGATCATTTCTGGAAAAATAAATTAGTGAACATGTTTTTCAATCAAATAATATATATGGAACTGATCGCTGTAATTTTCAAGATACTCAATAATATCTATGGAAAATGTTGATGTGCGTATAATCAGTTAATTGATTGATTCATCATAGTGGTCATAATCAATTAAATCAACACCGAACTAATACTGATCGTGATCGTAAAACAGAAATAATTATAAATACAGCGTTGACTATAATGCTATTTGGAAAAAAATGCAAATAGATTATTATGGTAATTTAGACTGAAGACAAGGTCAATGTGATCTGAATTGAGTATCACATAATAGCAATCTTGTCAAATCAATAAATTGCTTTAAACCAGTATTAAACTGATCGACATCGAAACGACGACTAAAAAATTTATCATATCAACAAATCCATGTAAAAATCTCCAAACAAGGCATATTCACATCATGTTAAATTTAAAAAACAAAATCGTATCATACATTTTTTTTTAATTTCATTCCAATCACTACCATTAATCTTTATCAATAATGAAATTAAAGAAAAAATAAAATAAAAATGTTTTATTTCCAATTCATTTTCACTCGCATTAATTTAATCGATGCAATTCAAAAAAACGCCCATTTTACAATCGAATTCGATCAATTGATCGATCGTCGATCATCAATAAGATGTGAAAATGGACACATCAAGTTTCAGACATACCGCAACAACCGATGCCGACCGTAACGAAATTGATGTCTCCTGTCCGCACAGTGATCACTTCCAATAAAAGTATCATCATCATCATCATCGAGGAATTGAAATAAAAATCCGATAAAAACAACATTGAAGCTTAATTCCCAATTCGGGCAACATACTGGACAAACATTTCACATATCATATTTTTCATATTCGGGCCAATCAATCACACGATTCGAAATTTTTATGATGCCAAAAAGGATTCAGACAGTTGGAATAATGCACCACTATTCCACGGATGACCGGATGTCATTATGACATTAAAATACCAAACGTGAATGCCGTACTGGTTTTTTCAATGAGATAGCTAGGTCCTCTTTCTTCAATAAAAATTCCTAGACTTACTTGCGAGGACATTTTTTGGACGATCGTGATCTGCACTACAGTAGTTCCACGCTGATCTGTTAATTAGATAAATTACAGAAATTTCTTGAATACTACTGCGTTAAGCACGATCGCATATGTCGCATACTAATTTTTTTTTTGTTGAAATAAATCGAATTGAGGCCCTAGACGGGTACCTTTCTGTTAGCCAGCAGAGTATTTGTCATAAGGTACGAGTTTTATGCGCATTCGAAGCAATTCAACTGTTGCCGTGATGGCTATGATGGTGGCAGACGAGCACTGATGAATGAGGGTAAACGTTTTGTGAATTTAAAGTATGTTTTCATGTTGTTTCGTTCAGCACCTTTCAATTTCAGATTTAATTTTTTTTTTGCATAGCAATGGTTTTTACATCCAGTACAGTTCATTAGTATTTAGTGGTTAATGGCTTCAATTTTGTCCAATGTATAATGCCGGTTGATTCATTAACTTTGTTGTGTATTCGGATACTTAAGCGTACTTATTGAATTAAACCATATCTTACAAGATGACGATCGACAATAAAAGTGCTGCATATCGACATTTTTCTGTAAAATATTCAGCTTTTTATTAGCATAAGTGAAATGAAGTGCTTAATTTTGTAAAACTGCCATCTGCTATGTATAGAAAAAAGTGGGCATGTCGATAAGATGAAATGGATGGAATTACCTTGCAGTAATTATTTTAATTAAATGTGAAATTTCTTTTTAAGGTAATATTAATTAAAATTATTATTGAAAATATAATTAAATTGTAGGCATGATAAAAAATTTATGGACAAGGATTTTAGTGTTGTTAATGTTTTTAATATAGTTATAAACGTTTGAGTGATGCCGATATAATTCATTCATTAGTTTACCGATCTATTAATGGTATTATGTACCTATCTATGTAAATATCTCATAAATATGGACGCCACCGTTGTCGTTTTATTCTTTATTTTGACGAAAAATTTATTGTACAAGATAAATTCTATTTTACGAATTTTAAAAAGATTAAAGTTAGTATTTAAAGGGATTTTTTACTTAGAACAGGTATAATTAAAAAATCGAACTTGGCATCACTGTACTCATACACGTACTAGGCCTATTTGAATTTTTGATTTGTAAAACTGGCTTACCCATCCCTTCGACGTGATATGGCAATCATTTCAAATGAACGAGTACCTAGTAACGAATAAAATGTAACGATTACATTCGTTAAAGTAACAAATAGTTACCGGTACCGAAGAGTAACGAAACTTGACATCACTACTAAGAAGTCTTCATTGGAATAATTTAATTGACTTACAACCACATGAGGACCGTCCTGAACTATTATCTGTACCACCGCTCTATGCACGAAAACGATGATGATACAGCCCATATCGAGCCTTGGCCTCTCGGATGCACCTCTCTTGTTGTCTTGATCCAACGACCGCGTCGTCCAGTTTGAAAAATCAAGGAGCCATCGGCAATCTGCGTCGACTGAGTCCTCCCATCGCTTTCGTGGCTTCCCTTCCCTGGAAGCAAAATTTTTGATGACGCGACCGCATCAATCGGGCTAGATTTCATTGATGGCGTGGATAGTGATTTTCTTTAATGCATTAAATATTTGCCATATAACCCAGAAATTACTGTGAGTAAACACCAGCTATACGATAGTCTAGATGAAATAAACGTTTCACTAACTTTTGACGGAGCCATATCAATAAGCTATACCACGAAATGAACCTCCGAGCTCCATTCCAGAAACAGAATTTTTGATGGCGCCCTCCCGATCTGAACAGCGCTTTCTGCCAGCTGTTCAGAAGCGTGGGGTAGGAGATTCGACCTGAAAGACGCCCCATCCTACAATAGAAGTTGCTGTCGAAAATACGGGTGCGTGCTCTAATGCATCGAGTAGCTATCGGGTAGGCTAAAGAAGCCCCTAAGGCGGTTACTGGCTATGGCGAGCACCGAGGTATCACGGCCTTAGCACTTCATTGTCTGCTAATAAAAATTGAGAGTAGAATCCAGAAACTATAGTCCGTACCTGTATGAAAGCCTGACAAAAATTATGAGAAAAAAATTTAAAGGAATTATAATGAGAGAAAAAAAATATATATTGAGATTTTATGATTTATAGTTCTAAGCACTAATATAATTGAAGCTAATGATCAATGTTGGGTACCTCTTTTCGGCCGGCGTTGTAGTCCAGGATTCTCGTTCTCATGGCTACGATTTTTTTCGTCGATTGTGTGTCGAAGACCACTTTAACTTTTTTTTAACTTTTCTGTATTTTTTTTCTTTTTCATCGGCAATTAATTGATTAAGTTCAAAATTCGCGATTTGAGTCCGGGTTACTCCCGACCTTGACTCCACTTTCTTCAATCTTTATCTATCACAAATTTTTCCCGACACTCGGAAACTTTTCTCTAATCCAGCATGCAACCAAAAAGCCCCGATTCTTTTCTTCGCAACGCGTTTCAATCCGCTTCACGGTTTTTACTTCGTTTTGTTCGCGCGAAATGATGGTAGTCAGCACGAATTGTTATTTAATTTTTAGTTTAATGTTGAAGCGCGAGAAGTCGTTATTATTAATTTTTTTTTAAAAAAATAGATATTTTTAAAACATATTAAAAAAAAAATACTTAAAAGAAAAAAGAAAAGAAAAGAGAAATGGCAAAAATAAAGGTACGGATAACGAATCCATGGAGCATATGGAATGATGGGATGACAGGACTACAATTGTGCGTAAAGCGCAATCTTACTCTAGATGAAATAGAAATTTTTGTGATCCCGAGAAATTTTGTATGTGGAGTGATAGAAGAGGTGATAGCATTGAACTTAATTTTTTCCCATCACGCTGAAGTATCTATCAAAATGATTTAAGCAAAATACAATCAGCAAAAATTTAGTAGGAACTGAGAAAATTAGTGTATATTTAGTGAAATTATGCAGTTTGTATGGGAGGTGACAGAGGGAGTGGAAGGATTTTAGTGTTTTTTATTCAGAAATATCTACGAATATTATAAAATTGTCATCTCTTAAATTTCAGACACATTCATACCTTTTAAGAAAATCGATTTTTTGTGAAGTTGCGAAGCTGTGTATGGGAGGGGGTAGAAGCAGTAAAGTTAATCAGTTAATTTTTTTTATCTTAATGATAATACTAATTAAGTATTTAGTACACAATGTGAGCTCAATAAATTTTATATATGTATTCCGGGAAAATCGGATTAGAGTGTTTCATGAAAAATTGCAGTTTGTATGGGAGGTGATAGAAGGAGTGTAGGGATTATAAATAATTTATGATAAAAATATTATATTCCAAATTTTAAATCATTAGCTTTCTTAGTTTCCAGTTAAAATTTGATTACTGCAAATGATTGAAAATGAGTCTTTTAGTATGGGAAGGGGTGGAGCAATTTGGCCGTTTCACGAACTTGACCTTACTTTTTTGCAAAAAACGACGTGCACACAATTTAAAATTTCTAGATCGACGCGTTCTCAAGCTAGATAGCGAACGGACAGATGGACGGATTCTGTGCGAGCATTTCAATTTTTTTTTTTTTTTTGGCGTTACAAACCTTAAAGCAAACTTATAATACTCTCATATTTCATCTGAAGTATAAAAATGGACGCGCATTTCGTATCACCAAGTTATTAGATTGCATAATGCCTAATTAGGGCATCATCGCCTTAAAAATTGTCTTAACGCGTATCGCTAAGCCGCGAATTTTGTATTGGAAGTGATTGAAGAATCCGGAGGATTTCAATAGTAAGGAAGCTAAAATCTATGTGGAGATGACATTTAAATTTCAGATCAGTTACTCTTATACTTTTGAAGAAAATCGTCAGATCATAAAGTTGTAAAATTATTCCGTTTAGTGAGAATTACTGAATGTAATATTTCGGTCTTTGATGAACCCTTTGATAAGCCTGACAGGCACTGGTACAATGATGGTCAAACGAGGTGTAGAGGACAATTTAATCATTTTGATCCTATTGATTTGAAGACGTTGGGCTGTTATGCCACTAAATATAGAAGTTGTAATGTTAAAAACCGCATCAAAATATGCTCAGTAGGTTGGGAGCTATAATGTTACATACAATCAAATTAATAAAAAAAAAATGTTCAGGATTATCGTATTCTACAATACCAAGATAATCCTTAGCCATAATTTTTCCAAAATATCTTCAATAGTACAGACAAAATGTTTGCTCTAAATGATTTTATTATATACATACGAGGGGAGGTCAAAAATTTCATGGAATGAAGGGGAGGGACAAGGGGGGGGCGAAATATTTTTACCTTTTAAGTATTTTAGAAGAAATGTCAGTTGCTTACGGGGAGTCTTGCCCTCGAAAAACGATAATTTTTAAGTAGCATAGTTTATTCAGACAGGCAATTGAAGATGATGAACACTCCTGCCGGCTGATTGAGGCCACTTCCTCAAAAATTGTCGAAAAAGTGGAGAAACTTGTTCTCGAAGATATTCGTTTAAATAAGAAACAAAAATGGTTGAAGTATCAGATATAATCATTTTGAATGTTCTCCGCGATTACCTCGGCATGTCTAAAGTCAACGCAAGATGGGCATCAAGAATACTCTCAGCGGTTCAGAAAAAGCAGGGCGTCGAGTTTTCACGCGAGTTTTTGGATCTCTGTAGCTAGAATAGGAATGGAATTTTGAACCGGATTGTTACTGCAAACGAAACTTTGGCTCATTATTATGATCCTGAATAAACGCGGGAGTCAATTTTATCAACGCACCCGATCACAACAGCCACGTTGCAATGGCTGCCCTACAGAAATGCGGAAACGGAATAATGAACTACCCCCTTATTATCTAGATCTGGCTCCTTCCGATTACTATTTGTAATCAAAACTGAAGAAAGAACTTTGGGCAAGAAAATTTACCAGTGATGAAGAAGTGAAGTCGGCAATTTCAACCTATTTTGAAGGCCTTGATAAAACATTTTTTTTAAATGAATTACTAAACTTTGTGAGAGATGTGATAAATGTATTAGGCTTAAGGAAGAATATATTGAAAAGGAAAAGTAATAAGTTGTTTAATTTTACTCCCTAACCCTGTCGTTGCGGAAAATTTCTGACCTCCCTCATAAGTTTGTATAATTGCTATCAGAAGTACAAAAATGAGACTAAAGTGCAAGGAATTTTCAAGAACCACCCAATCAGCTTCCACCACTAGCATAAAAGTCAACTCACAGATATCCGTCGGGAAGACTCGACAAACCAAGTACGATTAATGGAAATTTGTACTGTGTCATTGCGTCTAGCTATAGATAGGATAGGATAGCTAGCTGAGTGGTTAAGGCGGTACCTTTTCAGATCTAAATTCTCAGATTTAATTGTAGTTTCCAGTAATATATTCCTTTTGCCCCCTAGAAAGCTAATGCATCCAAAGTAACTGCTTTTGGAGTTTAGCGGCTCCAGGT
The DNA here is from genome assembly GCA_963669355.1 of Chorisops tibialis. Classification (NCBI taxonomy): domain Eukaryota; kingdom Metazoa; phylum Arthropoda; class Insecta; order Diptera; family Stratiomyidae; genus Chorisops; species Chorisops tibialis. Next base: position 46,245,272 of record OY770264.1, on the reverse strand, counting down.
GCCCGAGCTGTTTGGAACTAGACCGAAGCAGGGAGCGGTCACAAAGATAATCACCATATATGAGTGTCCAATCTCTGCGAAGCTCCACCAGCTGGTATCTAGTAGAACGAGGGCGGATTGTTTCTGCCAATTTCGTGCCCTGCAGTCGTTTTCTGTATTTTAGTAATGAGCTAGTTTCTTTTGTGCTCACTACAGTAACTGCAGTGTATGGGTCGAAGCAGGACAATACGGCCATGGTGGGAGCTCTTTGGAGTACACGTGGTGGTTGATGCTCAAATCGCGGGCATCGAATTATTTGTTTGCAGCGTAAGCAGAATTCAGGTTAATGGAGTGCAGTCTCCTTAGGAAGTAATCCTACCCTCAGCGTGGAGTTGCGTAACAGCCGAGCTCTTTGCCCCAAAGATAGGAAGAGATTTAAAAAGGACTCGCACCAACACACCATTCTGGAGTAACTGGTGTAGAATGGTACTAACTAGGTATTGCGATTATTTTTTTTAGACATTATTAATGTGCGCAAATTTTTGTACTATTGACTGTTGCTCTTATGACTTTCGTCGCAATAACAATCCTAAGGACAACCGTGGGATTAAGCTCTGGAGGCCTTTTCTTCCGAAAAACCATTCCCTAATTCTTGTAGCCCATTTCCGTTATCCTCGACATCAAATCCCAACGTCTTTTTCGCAGGTTGGCAGATGGAAAAGAAAACCTCGGCTCAAGGAAACCCGCCATCAAGGAAGGATAACACGGAAAGGGATATCTACTCAAGTGTGAGTATGATGGAGCCGTGACTACTGGCGTGAGCTCGGGAGTTAATAACATCTCCTTAGTCAGAATAGCCTCCACGACGTTTATACCCAGTCGTGGAAGTTGATCATGAAAGGACGTTCTATGGAAACGGCAATGCGCAAGGCAGTATCGCAAACTGAAAAGTCTATGAAAATCAAGGAGTACCCTTTGAGTGCTTTTGTGGATGTAGAGGACGGGTTCAATAATGTATGATCCAATGCGCTAAAAGATGCGTTAATCGCACATGGTGTAGGTGGGCAGAAAAATTACTGCCACAATGGGAAATGATTCTAGGACTAAACAATTGGATAGAGGACCACCACAAGGAAGGATTTGTTTACCTTTACTTTAGCTGTAAGCTGTGAACAGTATCCTCTTGCAGCTAGACGCGGCTAGTTATTGCACTGTCGCCTATGCGGATGACTTAGTCATGCAAATTTGTGGCGAACTGTTGCAAAGTGTGTGAAACCTTGTTTCCTTGTTGGTCCAATTCGTGTGGATTGAGAATACGCTAATACTCTTCACTAGAAGTTCCAATCTTCCATTCATTGGGGAGCCTTTCAGATAGTTCAACTTTTCTGGGAATCATCTTGAACAGCAAACTCGGATGGCGTCTGAGTGTCGAAGAAAAAATTAAAAAGGCAAATAATGCCTTCTTCATGTGTAAAAAAAAAACATTTAGCAAAAAATGAAATGGGGACTGAAACCATATAAGGTAGATGTCTGTCAGTACCATAGTATCTATCGTTTCGTACGATGCGTTAGTGTGGTGTGAAAGTACCGAACTGAAATATATCCAACCACAGTTGAGTCACATCCAGTGAATCGCTTACATAGGCATAGCGGGAGCATTGGAAAAGAAAACCGTACAGCACTCACAGCAGGACTGGTAGCCATTTTTGGTCTTCTTCCGTTAAATGCTAAAATTCTGGAGAAGGCAAGCATTACGGCGGTGAGACTTGAAATTTTCGGCGTATGGTAAGAAAATCTCATGCTACTATCCTTGAGCGTATAGAAAAGGAATCTTCTTTGCCAAGCTATAGTAGAGATGAGATCATATCAAAAATTCACTTTGTGAAGCACTATGAAGTCACTCTACCTGACAGACAGCAATGGACGATCATGTCATGCAGAATGACGAGATTGCGATATTTACTAATGGCTCAAAAATGAAAGAGGGAGTAGATCATGGCATCTTTTCTGAAAGCCTTGATCTACAGAATATGCCACGTTCTTCCATTCGGATGTAATGACTTTTGCGAAAGGGGTTTTTCAGAGGCTGCGGTGAGAAAGATGAAACTAAACAGAATTTCCTCTGCTATTGCCCATGCCTCCGAAGAATTCGAAAACAAATTCTCGAAGAGTACTTCTTCACCTAGCTGAATCTCAGGTCCCTTGAATCTTGTTAGTTTCATCGGTAGAGCGGACTGGCTGAATGATATGTATGTCCAAGTGGTAACAACACGAAGGTGGACAATGGGCCAGTGGTGGCCTACGTACACTGGTGTCCAACTCTTCCACGAACGTAACCTAACCTAAGCATTAGTGGCAAGTACTCACGTTAAAACACCAGGTTTACTTAAACAAGCCGTACTAGCAGATAGAAAAAACAGATCTTGGAATAAACGTCTATCAGAAATGCAGTTTTGTGAACTGTAAGTGGTATTTCTTGATAAGAAAACTGAGATGGGACAATTGAATATTTTACCCGTTCATTAGATTTGCCGCCTATCAACTCCTTCTATAGGAATGCGTACTTTACGAGACGAACTACAGCCAGACCTTGAACATTAATGTAGCCCAAAACCAAATGAAATATTGATAACATCTGTTCTTTAATGTTTCGCCTTCATAAGTAGCGCCTTGGCTCAAACGGCAAGCATTTTGAAAAAAAAAAAACATTTCATTGGAATCGCCTTGGTCTAAAAATTTCATGAATAAATCAGTTTTGCGTTGATAACTCTGTGCAAAAAATACTCATAAGATCGAAAATCTTTGTAATATGTTTATTTGGTAAACAAGAGATTAATCGCAAGTTCAAAGCACAATTTATGGCTAAAGATCATGCATACTTACTTTTCGTTGATTCATAGTATGGAAAACTCACTATATCCACTTTAAATTTTTTTAGAAAATTCAATTACAAAGGCAAAAAACTTTTTGCGGATGGAATTTTGTCCTAGTTTTTTTTTATATTTCTTGTTGTTTTGTTAAGCTAAAGTATACAAAAAAATCAATATCTCCTTTGCGAAATTTTGTTCAAACGGCTAAAACAGATGTTACATAAGATAATGTCATTTATTTCCTCACTATTGCTACGCTACTGTTAATTTGCTTCAATATTTCATCAATATAGTGAAATATTTTTCTGAAATATTTACATTCCATCCATGAGTCATATCCATATGACGATGTCTTTTTATTAAGCATTTTGCTCATTCCGATTGGAATTTTAAAACTCTTGATTATGTTTAAGTTTAAGTGAAAAATATCCTATGAAAACTTTTACGTATATATCGGAAGATGGGAAGGCACTCACATTTTTCGAATGACTTCACATAAGGAAAAGATACTGATATGCATTGGATTTCTTAGGTTCTCTCATTTGAAACTAATTTTTCCGTTGTGAAATAAAGAACGGAAGGTTTTATTGTGGTTCGGTATTTTTGAAATTAAAAAAATTACGAATAAGAAGAGATCGTTGCTTTCTAGAACGAAATTTCGATAAGATGGTGTAGAATATTATATAATATTATATTATAATAAGATTTCTATTTCTTAGCTAGATTTAGTCGAGCGGGTTGGTCTACAATGCGAAGGTCATGAGTTCGTTTCCCGATCGACGTATAATTTCAGCATGCTGCCTATTTGGGTTCACCTTGGTCACCTTGAAAACTCATAGATAGACAGTTCTGCGAAAGGCTAACAACCCTTCCACAATAAATAATGAAAAATTGTTAGGGATTCAGGCTGCCATTGTAAAAGAGCTTATCGAAAATCGAAAATTTATTTATTTATTTATCATAACAAGATATTTAGTTACATAATAATTAACTTATATTATTTAATTTAATTTAATGTAACTTAAGATAATTTAACTTACGTGACTTAATCTAACTAGTAAGATGGACACTGGTAGAAGGATGGTTATACAAGGCTTGGGATACTTTATAAAACAAAGCGCAGTCTTAGTTTGTATGTCAATTTACTCATTGGAGGTGTGTAGTGTACACTGAATTTGTTAAATACTCTACAACATCTGTTAATAGTCTCATTTTGTCCGTAAACTGTACTATGCGGATATCCCTTTAGTAGTCCTGAATGTCTCGTCAGCCTGACATTGTCATTGAGTCTGAATTTATTTGATATGTGATCTACCATAATATCGCCATTCAAAACATAAGTACAATAATTTTCTCAGTACCAATTAAAGTTTTGAAGCTTAAATTTAATTTTATGATAGCACGATGTGAAAAATGTACTTCAATGCCGTCACCCTTTATATATCTTTCCCTCTTAAAATCAAAAAAAAAAAATCTTTCATCCAGAATATCGCAGGATTGGGCTTTACGCCCAATCGTAGTTCTGTTATGTTTCCAATTTGCTATGTCGCGTCAAAGAAAACTGAATTATTGATACGATAACTTTTGTATAATTTTACATAATTATTATAAATCAATGGTTTTATGACTACCATGGAAAACAAATTGAAGCAAGATTGACCTGTCGCATTCATCTCGTTGCAAATTTAATCAATCAACTTCATCAGCTCAAGTTCGGAATAATTCGTGCAACAGTTTTCATCACAGGCATTTACTTTCGTTGGCGTTATAACTTTTCTTCGATCCTTCAGCTTTGCATACAGGCAATGCATCTTGGTCGCATCTTTAGCAGCACTTTGCATGCGACTAAGTAATTAGTTTACAGTGGGTATTTGCCATTTCGCAGTGTAAAACCGCTCTGGCCAAAAACTTAATCGAATATAAGTCTGATGTAATAGTGGTCTGTCAGCGGTAGCAATTAGTCTTTCATTACGGGAGACGAGCTAAGTGGCACGGCTTAATATGTACATACGCGCATTGGCACTGCAGAGGTTCTGCGGTCGGTTCGGCAACTTTCAGCGGTACCCCGGCATGCTGCTATCTCGGAAAGGCTTTCTTAGCAACAATCTTAATGCAAAATATAATATGAAAAAAATCAGCTATCACATTGCTATGCAGCCGTAATAATCGTTAAATTAAAGTTTACATTTAATTTACAATGATTACATGGGAAAGCGATGAAGCGCGTGCGTATGTCGATCGCTTCTTGCCTTGCAGTTGCAGATTTACTTGTCAAGGTGGCAATGGCATCCTGACATAAATTGTAGTCTTGCGGCGGTGATCGATTATTTTCGGCGATCATTCCACCAACTACTTGGCCGCCACGCCACGCACTTGCTGTCCTCTTGATAAATTGTAAGATTTGCCACAAAGACAATTTTGTTCGCCGGTCTCACACAGAGTAAATCGTGTCAGGTTGGGTATGAAAACTCCAATATAGTGCAAGCTCATATAATTAATTTTTTTTTTCGAAAAAATAATTTTGTAGTGCTATTGATTGCCGTTTATTACAGGGGAGAAAAAAGTATCGGCATCGTTCGGGAAAAGGTTACGATCGACAGAAGATTGGCGAAAATGCGCGGTATGCGAGCAATTTCGCAATATCCATTTGTCGACCACGGTCTGCTAATTGTCTACTTTCCGTTAATTGGACCAAAAGGCCACTCGATTGAGTTTCCCTTTCGAGCGATTCGCCAAGCGAAAATCGAACGTCGAAAACGATTAAGAATCACGCAAGACTTTCGATTTCTTCTTAGTTCGTGTTATTTTTTCGTCAGGTATTTCCAAGCTATTGAAGCAATTGATTCCGTTTTCGAAATTGAGTCCTTTTTTTTCTCCACTTCGAATATATTTGTTTTACTAAAATCTCGTTTTAGTTTCACCTGCAATTCACCCACCCACTTGACCCGAAAATGAATTAGTTCGCTCCCATACCTTTAATTAAATTCGAGCGCAGCATTAATTAAAATCGCGCCAACCTACAAATTATAAAGATCCTTTCGAGTTCGATAGGAAGGTCCTTTCGGATTTTAATTGACTGATCGTCGTCGAAATAGTGAAAGTCATATGGGGAAATTTGTAACAATTTTTTCCAGTATTAATAAGATATTTGTCTTGTGGAAATGCCGCAAAGATGATACAATACAAAAAAGGGTTACAACGGCTCAGGATCACCCTCAAGTAGCTTCTGAGATTGTAAGTTTTTTGACAATCATGATCAACGATCATCACACATGGATCTGATGATTTTTCGTATGTGTTAAGAAATTCGGGAAAAAAAATGATCTTTCGGAATGATGTCCGATTCGAAGACATTCCGAGAGAAAGATGTATGATCGATCGATTGTATCGGAAATTTATTAGTTGAGATGATTCGTGGCATAGCCCGACACAAATGTCAGCCATTGTTCGACATGTCACGTCTGACCATTGTGGATTTTTATTGATATTTTCATTATTATTTTCTTTCTTTTTCGATTCTACGGTCAGGACTGGCTAGCAAAATATGATTAGAAGACGGATCGTGATGCGGATCTTCAAAAAATCATCATGAAGGATTAAGGGTTAAATGTCAAACCTGTTGATTGTCATTTGTCAACAATGCGGGATAAGGTTCGACTTTTGTTTCGTTTAGTCTGTCGTATTAATGGTATTATTATTATACAGATACCGATACTTGTAAGGTATCAATATCGACGTCAAGAACGAAGAGATTTTGCCTTTTATTGTATGCGGATGTGAATCTGACAGATTAGGAGAAAGGTTATTTGGTATGAGATAAACGAAAAGGCAATTTTATTTAGAATTAGTGAATAAGATAAAAAAAAAATATTTTCCCAAAATTGACTTTTGAAGTTATTCCTAAATCCAATGTTCAGTTCCTAATTTTAATTTTTTTTTTTTTTTAAATAATAATATTAAATTCCTCGGCAATGTCAGCACGATTTTAAAATGACAATACCGAAAAAGAGCTAACAACAATAAGACTTGAGTGATCTATTTGATTGGTTTCAATCAAATAGATCACTCAACTATTTGATTGATTGATCTATTTGATGCAAAATTTTGTTTGGAGTTTGGTACTACTCACTTTTATTTCCCATAGATAGACAAATCTCGATAATATGAACCTATTAATTTTTTCAAATAGTGATGTTGGTTCATATTTGCGAAATATTAAATGAGTCTCAGACTGTGACTATAGACAATGTTGCGTTCATTGTAACTTTTGAATGAGTTATACTCCTTTTTTTATTGTGAACAACTGCAAAACATGACCCACTATAAATTTTGTCTGCATGTGGTAATATTTCTGTCGTTCCTTATATTTATTTATTTATTTATTTATTACAGCTTTAACACAGATAGCTCCAATAATGTAAAGCCGCCATTTAGAAATGGAACAAAAATTTTATGAACAAATAAGACTTACTATAATAGCAAATGACTAAAAGGAAATGATAACAATGAGTACGATCAAATTTAAAAGAAAAGAAGAAACAATAGTAATAAAAATAATAATAAATCTAAATAAAATAAAAATAATATAAACAACAAAATTAAAGATTACTAGAAATTACATTAATCAAGATACGTCAAGAATGTGTTTAAGTGTGCGTAAAAATAAACTATAAGGAACAGTTAAAGAACCAAGCTGCAGGAAATCATGCATCCTTTGAAATCTAGGAAAAGGCGAATGATAATAAACATTATGTAGTGCACGAGGGAGATTGAAAGTATCACGATTCCTCGTAGCAGTAGAAACCCGGAACGATAGTTCGATAATCAAAGGTGAAGTGATGATACCATTAGCGATTTTGTATAGTGTGCACTGATCTATTAAAATACGTCGCTGATAAAGGGATGGAAGATCAAGTTCGGCCAAACGATTTGCATAAGAAACTTGCTGAATTTCAAAGCGAAAGAATAGAGATCGAGTGAATTTACGCTGGGCAGACTCAATAAGGTCAATATCACACTGGTAATGGGGATTCCAAATGGGAGAACAGTACTCTAAGATAGGACGAACTAATGTTTTAAACAGCAAAACAGCAACGGTTATACTCGAAAAGGATTTAGTGGAGCGCAATATAAAACCAGAGAGCCGATAGGCTTTAGCAGAGATTTCAGCGTAGTGATGCGTAAATTTTAGCTTACTGTCAAATAGAACACCAAGGTCCTTATAAGTGCTAACCTCAGAAAGACGAGTCGAGTTGATTATGTAGGTAAAGTTAAGGGGGTTAAGTTGGCAAGTGAACTTCATGAAAAGACATTTCTCAATGTTAAGAGAAATGTCATTGTTAAGACACCACTCAGATAGAGAATAAATGTCACTTTGCAGTGCCAGACAGTCAGAAAGAGATTCGATCACTCAGAATATTTTGAGGTCGTCAGCATATAAAAGGCAGTCAGAAGATAAAAATGATGGTAAGTCATTTATGAAAACAAGAAATAAGAGTGGACCGAGAATGGAACCCTGAGGAACTCCAGAGTTAACCGAAAAAATCGGTGATAATTTGCCGAGAAAAGTCACTCTCATACTTCGATCAGACAAATATGAAGAAATCCAGCTGAGAAGCGAACCACAGATACCGTACTTCTTTAATTTAGATATGAGTATCTTAGGATTCACAGAGTAAAATGCTTTGGCAAAGTCAGTGTATATGGTGTGCACGGATCTACGGCTTTCAAAGGATTTAGCAACAATATTAGTAAGTTCGAGGAGATTTGAAGTCGTGGACTTGCCTTTAAGAAACCCATGTTGCTTTGAAGAAATAAGATGAGAAAGATGTTCTGAGATCGAGTTATGAACTAATCGTTCGAATATTTTTCCGAAGCAGTTAAGTGTTGAAATCGGCCGATAGTTTGTAACATTATTCTTGTCTCCTTTTTTAAAAATTGGGATCACGGTAGCTAGCTTTCAAGCACTAGGAAAGAAACCATCACTGAGAGATTTGTTGAAAATCAACGCAAGTGGAGAAGATAATTCATCACAAAGAAATTTGGTGAACCAATTGGGAATACCATCCGGTCCACCATTGGTGTTTGGATCCAGCAGAGTAATGCAATTTGCAACATCGACCGAAGAATAGGGATGAAGCCCAAAGGTTCATGGCTCTCAACAAAGAAATCGTAATTAAGATCCTTGTCGGTGGAAGAGAAAACAGAGCTGAAGTATGAAGCGAAAAGATCACAGATACCTTGAGGATCCCCAGCAGAGATGTTTCCATAACGCATAATAGAGGGAAGCGGGGACGCCTTTCTATTTTTCTCAATGTACGACCAGAAGGGCTTAGTCATATTACGAGCTAAACAAGACTCAATGAAACTAAGGTAATGGTTCCAATCATTTTTAATGGAGTTCTTGGCAAGCAATCTGAGCGAAGAATAGTTTTGGTAGTCAGAAATAAGATTTGATTGCTTGTACTTGCGGCGAAGAATCGTTTTCTTTCGAAGTAATTGAATTGTAGATTTAGAAAACCAGTCAGTATAAGTTCTCTTAGCAGAGATTTGCAGAGGAACATGTTGTGCAATGAGTTCGTCAAGTGTAGTAAGAAAGAGTGTCAAAGCATTCTCAGACGAAAGATCATTTAATATGGCGTCCCAGTCAACCAAGCCAAGTTCCGCTTTTATGGCGCTGTAGTTAGCTTTCCTAAAATTTCTTTTAGATGTCATCGAGATAAAAGGCGAAAAGACTTTGAGCGGAATAGTAACAATAATGATTAAAGGTGGATGATGGGAGTCAATGGGAACAAACCCATCGAAAGACGAAATAAACACATTAGAAGCATCCGTATTCGAAAATACAAGGTCAAGTAGCTTATCGTTAGAGTTGGGTATACTATTGTGTTGTTGGAGGGAACATAGTTCGATAAAAGACGAAACACAAACGTTAAGACGAGAAGTTGTAGGTATAGGCAGTGTGTAATTGTTGGACCACGAGGTGGCGGTCATATTAAAGTCACCACAGATAAAAATCGAGGAATAGGCACTAAGATTATTGATGAAGTTTGAAAATAGGTCAACGAAATTTTCGTAAACAGAGAGCTCGGTTTGACAAGGGATGTATACACTGCACAGGTAGAGTGAATGTGACAAGGACAAACAGACTTTAACCAGAATGTTTTCAATCAGGAATGTGTCGAGGCCAGGGCAGGAATGACAAGTAAACCGGGTGTTGACACCAACCATAACTCCTCCACCATCCTCCTTATCAGATCTTGCCAGATCACGATCACATCTAAAGAGATTGTAATTATCGGGAATCAATTCCGAGTCGCTAATGGAAGCATTTAACCAAGTTTCCGAAACACAAAATAGGTCGGGTGCATCTACATAAACTGAAGACCAGAAATCCTGCAGCTTGGTTTTTAGACCACGTACATTTTGATAAAAAATATTGAGGTTTGAAGAATTATTAGTTCTAGAATTAGAATTAGTAGCAGCTAAGATCTTGCCGATGCTTGAGGAGCCACGGAAAAGTTGTATTCTTAGAATTCCTCGGAGTGAAGTCTCTGGCGATGATACCGTCAGGCCAAAAATTCTCAGAAGTAAGTTGCTTGTAGAAACAGTCCGAAACTTTGATTTTGAAAGAGACGAAGTTAAGGCGTTCCTCATCTACATCTTTGCGTGTTAGTTTGAAGGCCGGAAAAGTTATCGTAGGTAAATCAAGTTTAGTTCGAGTGTAGTTTAGAATACTATCAACTGAGGTCTCTTTATGGCATCGGGAGACATATACCCAGCGATCCAAAGGAGCAGCTGATAGAGCGAGAGCCGATACCGGTGGGCTAGCAAGAGAACTTGAAGCAAAAGTGGTGCTAGCAGCATGTTGTTGTTGTAGTTGCTGCTGCTGGCCCTCGACAGGAACCGAGAGAACTGGTTGAAGCTTATCAAGACCATCCGAGTGTTGGTCTAGATGGACAGTTCAGCTTAGGCCCGAGGCCTTTGTCGATACGTTTAGGTACAGACTTGGTATCTTGAAATTTCTTAGGATGAACATCACGAGTCGCTAATTTCGATGGAACTGACGGAGATGTAATGGTTGCGCTTTCAGATGGTGATGATGACACAGCAGATCGAAGGCGTTTAGCTATGCCAGATTTATCGATGAGTCTGACATTAGACGATGATGTTGAGGGAGCTGAATACACCGACGCAGGAGATCCAGCGATAGACGAGGGACATGCAGGTTGATTCAAAATCAATGAAACCCTCGCTATCAGACCACACACGGAAGACGTAAGTTCGTCTAGCTTACGATTGATGACAGACAGACCGGTAGCTCGACACTCCTCACAACTCCACGACATGCCCGGTAAATTCATCGCAGCAACGAACTTCGGAGATGTCAAACCGTCGTCAATGCAGCCGATATGGTAAGCGCACGCACAAATACCACCGCAACGGGCAGCAACAGCTGAGCTGTTTATAGTGACGCTGCACTTTTTGCACTGCATTTCGATGATGAAAAAAGTTATGCACCGAATTATCAATCGGAATTATTGTAAAACGGAAAAACAATCA